>CM068582.1:38661095-39261095 GCA_035048485.1 Pteria penguin | reverse complement strand
AACTATACAGAGGCGGCACCTCATATTAACATCATCTTATCTGTACAGAGGTAGCACCTCATACTAAGAGCATTTTCTGTATACAGAGCCAGAGTCCACTAAAACTAAAACCATCTTATCAACACAGGAGGGACCTCCTACAAACATTATCTTATCTATACAGAGGTGGCACCTCATACTAACATCATTTTCTCTATACAGAGGCCACACCTCATACTCAGATAAGATCATCTTCTGTATACAGAGGCCACACCTTAAACTAAAATCATCTTATCTATACAGAGGTGGCACCTCATTCAAAGATCATCTTACCTATACAGAGGTGGCACCTCAATATAAGATCATCTTATCTATTCTGAGGTGGCTCCTCATATTAACAACATTTTTTCTATACACAGGCCACACCTCATACTCAGATAAGATCATCTTCTGTATACAGAGGCCACACCTTAAACTAAAATCATCTTATCTATACAGAGGTGGCACCTCATTCAAAGATCATCTTACCTATACAGAGGTGGCAACTCAATATAAGATCATCTTATCTATACTGATGTGGAACCTCATAATAACAACATCTTTTCTGTACAGATGTCACACGTCATACTAAGATAATCTTATCTATACAGAGGTGGCACCTCATTCAAAGATCATCTTAACTATACAGAGGTGGCACCTCATATTAACATCATCTTATCTGTACAGAGGTAGAACCTCATACTAAGAGCATTTTCTGTATACAGAGCCAGAGTCCACTAAAACTAAAACCATCTTATCAACACAGGAGGGACCTCCTACAAACATTATCTTATCTATACAGAGGTGGCACCTCATACTAAGATCATTTTTTCTATACAGAGACCACACCTCGTACTCAGATAAGGTCATCTTCTGTATACATAGGCCACACCTTAAACTAAAATCATCTTATCTTTACAGAGGTGGCACCTCATTCAAAGATCATCTTACCTATACAGAGGTGGCACCTCAATATAAGATCATCTTATCTATTCTGAGGTGCCACCTCATACTAACAACATCTTTTCTATACAGAGGCCACACCTTAAACTAAAATCATCTTATCTATACAGAGGTGGCACCTCATTCAAAGATCATCTTACCTATACAGAGGTGGCACCTCAATATAAGATCATCTTATCTATTCTGAGGTGGCACCTCATATTAACAACATTTTTTCTATACACAGGCCACACCTCATACTCAGATAAGATCATCTTCTGTATACAGAGGCCACACCTTAAACTAAAATCATCTTACCTATACAGAGGTGGCACCTCATTCAAAGATCATCTTACCTATACAGAGGTGGCACCTCAATATAAGATCATCTTATCTATACTGATGTGGCACCTCATAATAACAACATCTTTTCTGTACAGATGTCACACGTCATACTAAGATAATCTTATCTATACAGAGGTGGCACCTCATTCAAAGATCATCTTAACTATACAGAGGTGGCACCTCATATTAACATCATCTTATCTGTACAGAGGTAGCACCTCATACTAAGAGCATTTTCTGTATACAGAGCCAGAGTCCACTAAAACTAAAACCATCTTATCAACACAGGAGGGACCTCCTACAAACATTATCTTATCTATACAGAGGTGGCACCTCATACTAAGATCATTTTTTCTATACAGAGACCACACCTCGTACTCAGATAAGGTAATCTTCTGTAGACAGAGGCCACACCTTAAACTAAAATCATCTTATCTTTACAGAGGTGGCACGTCATTCAAAGATCATCTTACCTATACAGAGGTGGCACCTCAATATAAGATCATCTTATCTATTCTGAGGTGGCACCTCATATGAACAACATTTTTTCTATACAGAGACTACACCTCCTACTCCGATAAGATCATCTTCTGTATACAGAGACCACACCTTAAACTAAAATCATCTTATCTATACAGAGGTGGTACCTCATTCAAAGATCATCTTACCTATACAGAGGTGGCACCTCAATATAAGATCATCTTATCTATACTGATGTGGCACCTCATGCTAACAACATCTTATCTGTACAGATGCCACACCTCATACTAAGATAATCTTATCTATACAGTGGTGGCACCTCATTCAAAGATCATCTTAACTATACAGAGGTGGCACCTCATATTAACATCATCTTATCTGTACAGAGGTAGCACCTCATACTAAGAGCATTTTCTGTATACAGAGCCAGAGTCCACTAAAACTAAAACCATCTTATCAACACAGGAGGGACCTCCTACAAACATTATCTTATCTATACAGAGGTGGCACCTCATACTAAGATCATCTTATCTATTCTGAGGTGGCACCTCATATTAACAACATTTTTTCTATACAGAGGCCACACCTCATACTCAGATAAGATCATCTTCTGTATACAGAGGCCATACCTTAAACTAAAATCATCTTATCTATACAGAGGTGGCACCTCATTCAAAGATCATCTTACCTATACAGAGGTGGCACCTCAATATAAGATCATCTTATCTATTCTGAGGTGGCACCTCATATTAACAACATGTTTTCTATACAGAGACTACACCTCGTACTCAGATAAGATCATCTTCTGTATACAGAGGCCACACCTTAAACTAAAATCATCTTATCTATACAGAGGTGGCACCTCATTCAAAGATCATCTTACCTATACACAGGTGGCACCTCAATATAAGATCATCTTATCTATACTGATGTGGCACCTCATACTAACAACATCTTTTCTGTACAGATGCCACACCTCATACTAAGATAACCTTATCTATACAGAGGTGGCACCTCATTGAAAGATCATCTTAACTATACAGAGGTGGCACCTCATACTAAGAGCATTTTCAGTATACAGAGCCAGCGGCCACTAAAACTAAAACCATCTTATCAACACAGGAGGGACCTCCTACAAAGATTATCTTATCTATACAGAGGTGGCACCTCATACTAAGATCAACTTATCTATAATGAGGTGGCACCTCATACTAGGATCATCTTCTCTATACAGAGGCCACACCTCATACTCACATCCTCTTATCTATACAGAGGTGGCACCTCATACTAAGATCAACTTATCTATAATGAGGTGGCACCTCATACTAGGATCATCTTCTCTATACAGAGGCCACACCTCATACTCACATCCTCTTATCTATATAGAGGAGGCACCTCAAACTAAGATCATCTTATCTATAATATGGCTACACCTCATACTAAGATAATCTTATCTATACAGAGGTGGCACCTTATACTAAAATCATCTAATCGATACAGAGGTGGCACCTTATACTAATATAATTTTACCGATAGAGTTTTATACCTTATACTAAGATCAACTTATCTATGTAGAGGATGTATCTCAAATAAATATCATCTTGTTTATACAGAGGTGGTACCTCATGATAAAATCATCTTATCTATTCTGAGGTGGCACCTCATATTAACAACATTTTTTCTATACAGAGGCCACACCTCGTACTCAGATAAGATCATCTTCTGTATACAGAGGCTACACCTTATACTAAAATCATTTTATCTATACAGAGGTGGCACCTCATTCAAAGATCATATTACCTATACAGAGGTGGCACCTCAATATAAGATCATCTTATCTATACTGATGTGGCACCTCATGATAACAACATCTTTTCTGTACAGATACCACACCTCATACTAAGATAATCTTATCTATACAGAGGTGGCACCTCATTCAAAGATCATCTTAACTATACAGAGGTGGCACCTCATACTAACATCATCTTATCTGTACAGAGGTGGCACCTCATACTAAGAGCATTTTCTGTATACAGAACCAGAGGCCACACCTTATACTAAAACCATCTTATCAACACAGAGGAGGGACATCCTACAAACATTATCTTATCTATACCGAGGTGGCACCACATACTAAGATCAACTTATCTATACTAAGATGGCACCTCATATTAACAACATTTTTTCTATACAGAGGCCACACCTCATACTCAGATAAGATCATCTTCTGTATACAGAGGCCACACCTTAAACTAAAATCATCTTATCTATACAGAGGTGGCACCTCATTCAAAGATCATCTTACCTATACAGAGGTGGCACCTCAATATAAGATCATCTTATCTGTACAGAGGTAGCACCTCATACTAAGAGCATTTTCTGTATACAGAGCCAGAGTCCACTAAAACTAAAACCATCTTATCAACACAGGAGGGACCTCCTACAAACATTATCTTATCTATACAGAGGTGGCACCTCATACTAAGATCATCTTATCTATTCTGAGGTGGCACCTCATATTAACAACATTTTTTCTATACAGAGGCCACACCTCATACTCAGATAAGATCATCTTCTGTATACAGAGGCCACACCTTAAACTAAAATCATCTTATCTATACAGAGGTGGCACCTCATTCAAAGATCATCTTACCTATACAGAGGTGGCACCTCAATATAAGATCATCTTATCTATTCTGAGGTGGCACCTCATATTAACAACATGTTTTCTATACAGAGACTACACCTCGTACTCAGATAAGATCATCTTCTGTATACAGAGGCCACACCTTAAACTAAAATCATCTTATCTATACAGAGGTGGCACCTCATTCAAAGATCATCTTACCTATACACAGGTGGCACCTCAATATAAGATCATCTTATCTATACTGATGTGGCACCTCATACTAACAACATCTTTTCTGTACAGATGCCACACCTCATACTAAGATAACCTTATCTATACAGAGGTGGCACCTCATTGAAAGATCATCTTAACTATACAGAGGTGGCACCTCATACTAAGAGCATTTTCAGTATAAAGAGCCAGTGGCCACTAAAACTAAAACCATCTTATCAACACAGGAGGGACCTCCTACAAAGATTATCTTATCTATACAGAGGTGGCACCTCATACTAAGATCAACTTATCTATAATGAGGTGGCACCTCATACTAGGATCATATTCTCTATACAGAGGCCACACCTCATACTCACATCCTCTTATCTATACAGAGGTGGCACCTCATACTAAGATCAACTTATCTATAATGAGGTGGCACCTCATACTAGGATCATCTTCTCTATACAGAGGCCACACCTCATACTCACATCCTCTTATCTATATAGAGGAGGCACCTCAAACTAAGATCATCTTATCTATAATATGGCTACACCTCATACTAAGATAATCTTATCTATACAGAGGTGGCACCTTATACTAAAATCATCTAATCGATATAGAGGTGGCACCTTATACTAATATAATCTTACCGATAGAGTTTTATACCTTATACTAAGATCAACTTATCTATGTAGAGGAAGTACCTCGAATAAATATCATCTTGTTTATACAGAGGTGGTACCTCATGATAAAATCATCTTATCTATTCTGAGGTGGCACCTCATATTAACAACATTTTTTCTATACAGAGGCCACACCTCGTACTCAGATAAGATCATATTCTGTATACAGAGGCCACACCTTATACTAAAATCATTTTATCTATACAGAGGTGGCACCTCATTCAAAGATCATATTACCTATACAGAGGTGGCACCTCAATAGAAGATCATCTTATCTATACTGATGTGGCACCTCATAATAACAACATCTTTTCTGTACAGATACCACACCTCATACTAAGATAATCTTATCTATACAGAGGTGGCACCTCATTCAAAGAT
The DNA here is from genome assembly GCA_035048485.1 of Pteria penguin. Lineage (NCBI taxonomy): Eukaryota > Metazoa > Mollusca > Bivalvia > Pterioida > Pteriidae > Pteria > Pteria penguin. Next base: position 39,255,401 of record CM068582.1, on the reverse strand, counting down.
CATCTTAACTATACAGAGGTGGCACCTCATACTAACATCATCTTATCTGTACAGAGGTGGCACCTCATACTAAGAGCATTTTCTGTATACAGAGCCAGAGGCCACACCTTATACTAAAACCATCTTATCAACACAGAGGAGGGACCTCCTACAAACATTATCTTATCTATACCGAGGTGGCACCACATACTAAGATCAACTTATCTATACTAAGATGGCACCTCATGCTAAGATCATCTATATATACAGAGGCCACACCTCATATTAAGATACTCTTATCTATTCAGAGGTGGTACCTCATACTAAGATCATTTTTTCTATACAGAGGCCACACCTCATACTCATATAAGATCATCTTCTGTATACAGAGGCCAAACCTTAAACTAAAATCATCTTACCTATACAGAGGTGGCACCTCATTCAAAGATCATCTTACCTATACAGAGGTGGCACCTCAATATAAGATCATCTTATCTATTCTGAGGTGGCACCTCATATTAACAACATTTTTTCTATACAGAGGCCACACCTCATACTCAGATAAGATCATCTTCTGTATACAGAGGCTACACCTTAAACTAAAATCATCTTATCTATACAGAGGTGGCACCTCATTCAAAGATCATCTTACCTATACAGAGGTGGCATCTCAATATAAGATCATCTTATCTATTCTGAGGTGGCACCTCATATTAACAACATTTTTTCTATACAGAGGCCACACCTCATACTCAGATAAGATCATCTTCTGTATACAGAGGCCACACCTTAAACTAAAATCATCTTATCTATACAGAGGTGGCACCTCATTCAAAGATCATCTTACCTATACACAGGTGGTACCTTAATATAAGATCATCTTATCTATACTGATGTGGCACCTCATTCTAACAACATCTTTTCTGAACAGATGCCACACCTCATACTAAGATAATCTTATCTATACAGAGGTGGCACCTCATTCAAAGATCATCTTAACTATACAGAGGTGGCACCTCATACTAACATCATCTTATCTGTACAGAGGTGACACCTCATACTAAGAGCATTTTCTGTATACAGAGCCAGAGGCCACTAAAACTTAAACCATCTTATCAACACAGGAGGGACCTCCTACAAACATTATCTTATCTATACAGAGGTGGCTACTCATACTAAGATAATTTTTTCTATACAGAGACCACACCTCGTACTCAGATAAGATCATCTTCTGTAGACAGAGGCCACACCTTAAACTAAAATCATCTTATCTATACAGAGGTGGCACCTCATTCAAAGATCATCTTACTTATACAGAGGTGGTACCTCAATATAAGATCATCTTATCTATTCTGAGGTGGCACCTCATATTAACAACATTTTTTCTATACAGAGGCCACACCTCATACTCAGATAAGATCATCTTCTGTATACAGAGGCCACACCTTAAACTAAAATCATCTTATCTATACAGAGGTGGCACCTCATTCAAAGATCATCTTACCTATACACAGGTGGCACCTCAATATAAGATCATCTTATCTATACTGATGTGGCACCTCATACTAACAACATCTTTTCTGTACAGATGCCACACCTCATACTAAGATAATCTTATCTATACAGAGGTGGCACCTCATTTAAAGATGATCTTAACTATTCAGAGGTGGCACCTCATACTAACATCATCTTACCTGTACAGAGGTAGCACCTCATACAAAGAGCATTTTCTGTATACAGAGCCAGAGGCCACTAAAACTAAAACCATCTTATCAACACAGGAGGGACCTCCTACAAACATTATCTTATCTATACAGAGGTGGCACCTCATACTAAGATCAACTTATCTATACTGAGGTGGCACCTCATAGTAAGAGCATTTTCTCTAATCAGAGGCCACACCTCATGCTCACATCCTCTTATCTATACAGAGGAGGCACCACATGCTAAGATCCTCTTATCTATACAGAGGCCTTACCTCATACTAAGATAATATTATCCATACAGAGATAGCACCTCATTCAAAGATCATCTTATCTACACAGAGGTGGGACCTTCTACAAACATTACCTTACCTATACATAGGTGGTACCTCATACTAAGATCATCTTATGTATACAAAGGTGGCAACTCATAAAAAGATCATCTTATTTACACAGATGTGGAACCTCATCTTATCTACACAGAGGTGGCACCTCATACTAATATCATCTTATCTATTCAAAGACCTCACCTGCTACATAAGATAATCTTTTCTAAATACTGGTAGCACCTTATACTCAAATCACCTAATCTATACAAAGGTGGCTCCTCATATTAAAATCATTTTAGCTATACAGAGGTGGCACCTCATACTAAGATTATTTTATCTACATAGAGGCGCCAACTCATATTAAAATCATCTAATCTATACAGAAGTGGCACCTTTTACTAAGATCATCTTATCTATACAGAGGTGGCACCTTATACTAATATAATCTTACCGATAGAGTTCTATACATTATACCAAGGTCAACTTATCTATGGCGCAGAGGATGTACCTCACATAAATATCATCTTGTCTATACAGAGGTGGCACCTCATACTAAAATCATCTTATCTTTTCTGAGGTGGCACCTCATATTAAGAACATCTTTTCTAGACATAGGCCACACCTCATACTCAGATAAATTTATCTATACAGAGGTAGCACTTCATACCAAGATCAACTCCTGAATACAGTGGCCACACCTTATATTAAAATCATCTTATCTATACAGAGGTGGCACCTCAATCAAAGATCAACTTACCTATACAGAGGTGGCACCTCAATCTAAGATCATCTTATCTATACTGAGGCCACACCTGATAGTATGATAATATAATCTATACTGAGGTGGCACCTCATACTAAGATCAACTTATCTATACTGAGGTGGCACCTCATACTAAGATCATCTTCTTAATACAGAGGCCACACCTCACACTAACATCCTCTTATCTATACAGAGGCCACACCTCATACTAAGATTATCTTATCTATACAAAGGTGGCAACTCCTACAAAGATCATCTTATTTATACAGAGGTCATACCTCATACTAAGATCATCTTATCTATACAAAGGTGGCACCTCCTACAAAGATCCTCTTATCTATACAGAGGTGGCATCGGATATTACGAGTATCCTATCTACACAGAGGCGGCACCTCATACTTATATCATCTTCTCTATACAAAGACTTCACCTCATACATAAGATAATCTTATCTATACAGTGGTAGTATCTCATACTAAAATCACCTAATCTATACAGAGGTGGCTCCTCATAATAAAATCACCTAATATATACAGAGGTGGCACCTCATACTAAGATTATCTTATCTACAGAGAGACGGCAAATCATATCAAAATCATCTTATCTATACAGAGGTGGCACTTTATTGTAAAAGCTTCTTAGGTATACAGAGGTGGCACCTCATACTAAGATCATCTTCTGTATACAGAGGCCACAGCTTATACTAAAATCATCTTATCTATACAGAGGTGGCACCTCATTCAAAGATCATCTTACCTATGCAGAGGTGGCACCTCAATCTAAGATCATCTTATTTATACAGAGGCCACACCTCATACTAAGATAATATTATCTATACAGAGATGGCACCTCATACTAATATAATCTTATCTATACAGAGGTGGCACCTCAGACTAAGATCATCTTATCTATACAGAGGCCACACCTCATACTAAGATGATCTTCTCTATACAGAGGCCAAACTTTATACTAACATCATCTTATCTATACAGAGGTGGCACCTCTTTTAAAAGCATTTTCTGTATACAAAGGCCACACCTTAGACTTAAATCATCTTATCTACATAGAGGTGGAACCTGTTCCAAACATTATCTTAACTATACAGAGGCCACACCTCATACTAAGATTATCTTCTCTATACAGAGGAGGCACCTCCTACTAACATCCTCTTATCTATACAGAGGTGGCACCTCATACTAAGATCAACTTATCTATATGGAGGTCACACCTCATACTGACATCCTCTTTTCTAAACAGAGGCCACACCTCATACTAAGATCATCTTATCTATAATGAGGTGGCACCTCATACTAAGAACATCTTATCTATAGAGAGGCCACACCTCATACTAACATCCTCTTATCTATACAGAGGAGGCACCTTATACTAAGATCATCTTATTGATACAGAGGTGGCACCTCCTACTAACATCATCTTATCGATACAGAGGAGGCACCTCATAGTAATATCATCTTCTTTATACAGAGGAGGCACCTCATACTACCATCATCTTATCTATACAGAGGTAGTACCTCATACTAAGATCATCTTATCTATACAAAGGTGACATCTCTTACAAAGATCATCTACACAGAGGGTGCACCCATACTAATATCACCTTCTACATACAAAGATCTCACCTCATGAATGAAATATTTTTATCTATACAGTGGTGGCATCGAATACCAAAAGCACATAATCTAGACAGAGGTGGCTCCTCATAAAATCGCTTTAGCTATACAGAGGTGGCACCTCATACTAAGATTATCTTATCTACAGAGAGGCAGCAACTCGTAGTGAATTCATCTTAGGTATACAGAATTGGTACCTCATAATAAGATAACATTATGTATACTAAGATCATCGTATCTATACAGAGGTGGCACCTCATACTTAGATCATCTTATCTATACAGAAGTGGTACCTAATACTAAGATAATCTTCTCTATACAGAGGTGGCACCTCATAATAAGATCATCTTATGTATACAGAGGTGGCACCTCCTACTAAGATCATCCTATATCTATACAGAGGTGGTACCTCATAGTAAGATCATCCTATCTATAGTGATGGTACCTTATACTAATGTGAATGTATCAATGCAGATGCAATGCAATGCACCTCATAGTAAGATCATCTTATCGATACATAGGTGGCATCTCATCAGAGACATATATACACATATATGTCTCTGATCTCATCCTAAAATCACTTTATCTACACAGAGGTGATACCTCATTCTAAGATTATCTTATCTATAGAAAGGTGGTACCTCATACTAAGATGGTGGCACTTCATACTAAAATCATCTTGTCACTTCATTCTAAAAACATCTTATCTACACAGACATGGTACCTCATACTAAGCTCATGTTATCTATACAATGACTGCCAATGAGCTCAGAGCTGGTCACCTCAATCACCTGGTCTCACCTTTGCCTTTTTAGAATCAATGACACTTTCTGTTGTATCTGTTGGCGAGGATCAATGCATAGGGAAGAGTATATGACTGCTATAGCAGAAATTAGCAAGTAGTGAAAAAATCTTCAAGAAATTTCTCTTTAATAAATCATGAAGTACCAGTTATAATAGGGTAAAATCGCATCCAATTATCGATTATGAAGATGTAACTCATTCCCCATCACTAGCAGGGAGTTATCTTTTACATTCCAAAGTCCACACTGGTGTCATGTCTTTCGGACGAGACAATAAAAACCGAGGTCCCGCGTCACGGTAGGCTTGGCACGTAAAAGATCCCTCACTGCTTCTGGTGGGTCCGTTGCAAAGGTCTAGATTTATATGCAATGCATTAGGCAGATGCCGTCACCATATACGTGAAATATTCGTGGAGTGACGTAAAAAAATAATCAATCAATCATTCCAGAGTAAATAGTGTAACAGATTACTTTAATAGCAAGAAATATGGAAAGACGACAGGTTATAAATCACTTTGAACGATTCTCTCATCATAGAAATTCAGTGTGATAGAGCTGGATCAACTTGTCCCTACCATCATTTAACCTCTTTTCTTGTCTAGGAGTTATTCAATTTATTACACTAGTTTTGACCATCGGAACAAAATAAAAAAGGTTATCACTACCTTGTGTTTTGTTATAACTAACTTATTAGGTGTTTCCTCAAATGTTTCTTTTCATAGCAAAAAAATAAGATAATAATGGTTCCATTTAAGTGCAATGGGATATATAACATTACCACAGTATGCAAAATTGAAAACTGCATACGAAGTAATATTGTAAGGCAGAAAATAACACAAATGGCACTGCATTAGATTATAATATTTCTACATTAATAGGTCATCATGGAATGATGTCTTTAAACAGAATGTTAAATATTATCCATCTGCAAACAATACGATAATCTAGAATGATTTAATTCAGTTAAAATTGGTACACATTTACAACATAGGAAATCCTCTAATGAAATGAAGTTCTATGAACACCTCTTGTAAATAAATGACCATATTTAGTTACAGTGATTCAGTTGTGGTATGACGTACTTCACATCGTGTAAAAATATTTTCGGTTTTCTGTGAAAATAAGGTTAATATACAGTACATAGGCAGTGGATTTTGTTTTCATTTTTAAAAGGTGTCTGTACCTTTTCATTTGTGAGTTTTTTGTCCCATTTACATAATGCTAAAAGGTGAATGTTTGGGAAAAATTTAGACAGATTTTGGAAAAATTAATGAGATTTCCATTGAGAAGGGCCCTTATAACGGACGAGATTTAAAGAAAAAAAAACCACTGAAAAGCAATTACTGTATAAATTCAACCTTATTATGGAACACAATGATGGATAAGCAGATACATCATTACATGTGTTAGTGAAAACTGAAATATAAATTGTACTAACCTGTGTCTGACGTCTCAGCCTTCGCTCGAGGCATATTACAGGAAAATCTCTAAATAAAACATCAAAAATAAAAATTACACATTTGTAACAACAAAACCGGAGTTAAGAATGAATGCTGTGATTCTGAAGCCACAATACGATACATGATACAGGAAGGAGTTCAAATGATACGATACTGCAATCAATTTCTTTATAGAAATCAATGTAATATTTTTATGGTATATAGAAATGTTTCCAACAGAATTGATAATGTAAACCTAAATTGATTATCAAAATATTTTTCATGTTTTGGTGTCTATCGTATTGTGAGAAGCTGCACATCTTATCGATATAAAGGATTTTGCGCTCATAATTACTTTTCCAATAGTTAAATTTTCATGAAATTAAATACACCCTTCTATTCTTTCTTCTGATATATTTGGTTAAAATTTCATATACTGGTCCAGTAAGAGTTCCTGGATGATTTTGGGTGTATGGTGTGGTAAAGTGCATGTTAACACTGTATGCTTAAAATATATAAAACTTATGACCAAAGTAATGAATTCACTATATATTTGTAGCATTTCCATGATTAAACTCCTCGGCTACTTTTCCCGACTTTACCAGTCTATTAGAAAACTTTTTACGCCACTAGTTATTACGGCTAGTTATTACAGCCCTTTTACTTGCCCAAGGAAAATTCTACTAGCCAGACAAAACAAACTATAATTTTTATAAATTTTAATTACACTCTCTTTCAAATTCATAAATCATTGTTGTACACAAAATCAATATTATAAGACTTGGCACTAAAGTTTGTGTACTTTAAAAGCATGTCGTTGACCAAGACGTATCTGCAATTTGTAAGGCTAAAACTATATGCCCTCCCAACTCCATGATACAATTCTTTTCACCATACGGCATGGCAATAAGATGATTTTTGATACGATACAATATTCCTTGAAATTATAGAAAAAGAGACTGCCAAATCTAACTTTGACCAATTTAACATAGTTTCATTTAAACGTCATTGGGACACTTAAAGTAACTTTTTGAGTAATTGTACAACTATCATTTTGTATAAGATCAAGGTACATCTATATGCACTGCATTCTAAAATAGAAACAAACTGATAGACCACATCATATTTCCACACAATTTCATCATCCATTTTAGCGCGATTACTATTTAATCACTCCATTGGTCAATGGATACTAGCTTGTTCATGTTCTAAAGATATTACATTTGACATCAATTGTATTCATATAGAGAAAGTTTAAAATGATATGATTTTATTTCAATTTTAAAAGTTCCGTTTACATTTTTTGAGAATTTGTTTTTCATTTTGTATTCAAAATTTACATTAATAAAATCAAAATGTTCCAATAATATGCAATATGCCAACACTGGAGAAAAGTTAACACAGAGACATATATACATATATGTGTGTATATATGTCTCTGGTTAAAGAAATCAAAGATATTTGCTTAATTAAAACAGTACTTAAAAGAAGAAGTCTAAAAATTTTGGTAGTTTCAGGATGATCTGGTCTACTGACATATCTATGGATACAAAAATATGAAAATTCCCAGTCAATAGTCAGTATCTACTAAAAATACTAATAATAAATATATGGCATAATTCTGACTAAGATTAAGATTTATTGATCAAGACCACTTCTTTCCATGCATAGCTATCTAAACGAGATGTTTGTAAAACACATATGCCCCCTTACGCATTACATTATACAAACGTATACAATCTGATTAAAACCATATCTTTATTCAGCTTCTCCATTTGTCCTATTTGAGAAGCGGAATAAAGATATGGTTTTAATCAGACTGAATCGTATACAGTACATTATTCCATGACCTTTGACTTTTTGACCTGAGAATCAATAGGGGTCATCTACTACTTATAACCAACCCACATATGAAATATCATCACTATCAAGCAGACATGAGGCCGATTACTTGCAAATGTAATCAATTATATTACAATTACTTTGCCTTTTCAAAGTAATGGATTAGATCAACGATTACTCAGTTTTCAACAAAGACACACACACACACACACACACACACACACACACACACACACACACACACACACACACACACACACACACACCCACATATATATATATATATATATATATATATATATATATATATATATATATATATATATATATATATATATATATATATATATATAGATATCTCTGGTTTTCAAATGAAATCAACTAAATTAACAATGTATAGTTTATTCATCGAATGCAAATACAGCATATAGATACACATATAAAATCAACACAAGTAATATAACAAGGTTAAGTCATTAAGAGTCATGATAAACAATCACAATATATTCATAATAAAGTACTTCTTAAATAAAAAACTGTTTCCGATATGTTTCCAGTCATGCATAATTCAGTTGTGTTTGAAGAACATAATAATTGAACAAGTTTAAAGACAGAGGGTCGTTTGTAATAACAAAGTTTTAAGAAAAGTTTTAATTTTTACTTTGTGAAAGTAATCAGGATTACTTTTCCAATACATTTATTTATTTTGTAAATGTTTTATCCTTCATGTACTGGATCAAATACTGTCAAATACATGTACCATCAAATACCTGCATTGGACTTTAATCTTCCCACTTTCATTTTCTGGGATGATAAAATGTTTGAAAACAGGAGGAACTGACATTAAAAGTGAGTCTCTTCCTTAGCAAAATCCACTCATTCATGATTTAAAATACAATAGCACTGAACACTTCACATTGTTATGCCCAAGGGTATATTACACAAACTTTCAGAATACTTAACAGTAGACTATGAAGCACAGGGTATAATGATTATTTCATGAACAATATTCCCTTTCAAAATCAGCTACCTGTACCTGTAATCTATTGCTGTAGGCAATATTAAGCCAAACACCCTAATCAACATTGCAGTGAAACAATTCAATCAGTTTACCTGTGGACAGTGAAGACAGACCAGTGATCCTTACCAGTTACACACTATGCAGGGGCGGATCCAGAAGCTGAAGTAGGGGGGGGGCCTAAAGGGCCGACCCCCCGAAGCACGAAGTGCCGAGAGGGGGAGGGTACAGAAAGGGGAGGGGAGGGGGGTCCTGGGGCCTCCCCCGGGAAAATGTTTGGTTAATGTGCGAGTTTTGTCATAAATCAAAGGTTTGAAATTGGCAAAAATTTTGGGTCATCAAATTGGGCAAATTGGCAAATTTTCAGAAAATTTGGATGACCACCATTATATTTACTGAAATCCCAAAGACATTTTAAGTTGTTTTTGACGACCAGACGACTGTTAATTTCAAACACTGTAAGTCTGACATTGTTTTATACATAACGAGTTAAAAAATTTACTGTTCCAAACCTCATTTATTTTGGTCTACTGTAACAAAAGTTGTTTGCCGAAACCTCAAAAATCATCCGGGAACCGTTACTGGACCAGTATCAGAATGAGAATATACAGTCACAATTAGGGGATAAACATTCTGTGTTTGACAGTTTCCGACAGGTATACCGTAGTTTTACCGCTGGAAATAGAGTTTTCCTGGTGACGTTTGCGGAACCTTCAAATTTCTTATTACTAAGGGATGGACATCGCCATGTTTAAAATTCTTCCGAGAAACGAATTAATATTTATATATTGCATTGACATATTTTTTTTTTCATTTTCATATTTCTCAAAATTCTATGATTAAAGTATTAGTCACAAATTGATTCGCACATTAGTGACTTGAAATGACATCATGAACATCTAAACAAGCAATTTTGCTGTTGTACGAAAAAAGAAACCTAGAAAGCATGTTGCATGGTGGTACGTGATGTACGTTTTCAGTTTTGTTGGTTGAACTTGATTGTAATAATTGTGCACATGAATGGTTGAACTTGCAAATCGTCCTTGATACAAGGATGGACGTTGAGAGCACTGGACGAAGTTGTTATAGACTGTTTTTCATAGTTGGTGTTAGACGCAATGTGGACAAAGAGTATGTACAATGTAGTAATACATTTGAGGACGGTATATCGTGGTTATACACGCGTGGACCATTTAGAATTGTCAAAACAAAACAAGTGCATTAGAAAACAGATTTAATATCCGCTGTATACAGTACTTCTCTCCAGGGCCATACAGTATCGTATATAGAGATAAAGATAGACAGATATCATATCATAGTTTATCACAGAAATTTATCATGTTTTTCCAAAGTCTGCTTTTTCCCCTAACTTGCTACAATTGTTACATACCTATTAAAGAATTAAGCGAAAGGATATAAAGTATTTATTTACTTTACTACAATAATTAAATAATTACATTATAATACTTTCTGTTTAATTTTTAGCTCATCTAGATATGTTACTGTATTCTTTTATAGAAAATGATTCCGATTCTTTTGAATTCAACTACATGTATAAGATATCAATGTAAAGGTTTTGACACCTCAAGCGCTTAATTCATACCTGTTTATTTCTCATTCTTTTGTGCATGTATTAGAGAACACACAGAAAACTTCTGCTCATTTCACTCAATAATCCCACAATAAATTTCTAATAGTTTCTAAGCCAGTGTGAATGACTGCTGATAATATCTCGAAAATGAGTTGACGAAATATTTCTTTGTTATTTTCTATTTCTTTTCAAAATCATGATGGGATTGGAAATTGAATTGAATAAAACAAGAATAAATAAATGAATAAATATTGATAGGATTTCCGTCGTTTTTATTTCAGGCAACTTTAAAAGAATGGTAATACATGTATATATCGTGTATATATACCCATGAATTTTGTTCAAGGCACATATATAATGGGGGAAAATTCACATAATGCTGTAGCTAATACTATCAGAATACTGTGTGTTTGCATTATTGTTCAAAAAAGGACAATTCTCACTTAATATATCCCATACTGACGTCGTATTACTAAGTGACGAATGCTGGTAATATGTATCGAAGTGATCACTTGCTGATGTATTAATCAAACAATCGTTTCCCTGTAGTCTGTCACCCATGCAACCATTGGTCCAGTTGCTCGTTTTGTCATGAAATGGATGCCTTTCAGAGTTTGTTTGCTTCTTGGTCGTATTCATAGGGATCCGTTCGGTGTTCTGTAGAAGAAAGAACGAAAAGTATAGAAAAGATGGACCATTTTATACTCCCATTCATGACACTGAAAGTATAAATAATACCGAGTGATCGCAATAGTAACCCTACAAATGATGTTATTTGATTTTAAGCTTGCAAAAAAAAAAATTAATAAATAAATGAATAAATCAGAAAACGTGAATGTCGATATAATATTCAAAATATATTTGTGAAGTCAGGATTTCTCAGTTACATGAATGCGAAAGGTGTCAGATGAAACGGTTTCAGGCTGGGCAAACCTCGGATCTCAGTATGCTGTTAGATTAAAGAAAAATAACTATCGAGGACTTCATGAGAAGTGATCGCATCTTAGTACAGTGGCAGATGAGGACCCATGAACAGTGTCCAAGGGGCAGTAAAACGACTAACAACAACAACAAAAAATGTTAATACAGTGACACTATGACGATCAAATAACTGACAGGGTGCTGGTGCAATGACTACCGAGGACCACTATGAGAACTGACCGGGCATTAGTACAATAACTACCGAGGACCATGGGATCTGGCAGGTACGTGTTAGTACAATGAATGTAAGGATCGCTATGAGAATTGACCGAGTGTTAGTACAAAGACTACCGAGGACAATTGTGAGAACTGACCGGGTACTAGTACAATGACTACCGAGGATCACTATGAAAACTGGCTGGGTTTTAGTTCAAAGACTACCGAGGACCACTATGAGAACGGAGCGGGTACTAGTACAATTACTACCGAGGACCACTATGATAAATGACGGGGTTTTATTACAAAGACTACCGAGGACCACTATGAGAACTGACCGGGTACTAATACAATGACTACCAAGTATCACCATGATGGTACAAATCATCTTGTTCACTTCAATGATATGCATTGTATCATATATTTGCGGTAATGAACATTAATTTTTTATCTACACCACGGGGCCTTCTCACACATTAGAAAAGGTAACATTAGATAATGTGTACTTACCGGGTTGTAGTTGTGTAAATCTCTAAGAGGTATTCTAACCCTGCTCTGTAAATTAACTGTGTGTACGTCCGTCAATTTATCCTGCGTCACGGTGACGAACTTATTTCGGTTTTGATCACAGTAGCCAGTAGTGTCTCTGATCTGCATTTGACGGTCGTGCGAGATTATCATGTTTTGGAGGCCATATATGTAGTTTGTAGCAGCTTCTAGGATATCCACCTTGGAGAATCTGTCATCGTGCGCACACAAAGGCACACATTTCCTTAAATATTCAAAAGCATCGTTTAGGACTTTGACCCGCTCTCGTTCTCGCCTGTTGCGGTTCTCCACGAACTCTGCAGATCGTTTAGAATGTGGAATGTGCTTTCTGATTCGTCGTCTAGCCTTCTTTAGTGGTATACTGTGGTTTCCATTTTCGTTATTTTGGTTTAAAATGAAAGACATGTTCGGCAGAAACGTGTATATTGTTTACCAGAAGCGAGTTATACACATAGTTCTGTCTATATATATGGGAACGAGTTGTGTAAGGGTATAAAAATTATCTAGTCAACAATTATCATTGCTCGTTTTCTTCATGTCAAGACGTCAATTTGAGAAGATGGTTCATGCAGGGATAATACAGGAAAATCGATTATCTTGGGCAGGAGCCGTTTTCTTAAGAATTTTTCAATATTCTTTGCCAAATCAAGATGTCAACGATTACATGAAAATTGGTCATGAGAAATTCCAATAATGAGAACATCGTGCGTCCGTAGCGAGAGGTGCGAGAATGACCGCAAGGGTGTCAAGGTCAGCATGAACCGTTATTAACAGTTCGCAGTTTAGCTGGTTTTTTTGTATGGAATATTGCTTGACCCGTAGGATCAGTATAAACGATAAGTTATCATCTAGGGTAATACAAACTATTCTAGATGGAGTTTGATGTAAAGATACCGTTTTCAAAGTCTTAATTTAATTGGAATGAGGGTTGGTTTATTTTAAACAAATATTTAATATAAGTAATTTATAAGTTGCAGATCTGAACGACTTTTAAAACACTGGATTAAATTTACACCGCAACACTGATTTATCAATGAAATCTCTGCGGAAAGTGGGTAGGATTTATCAATCACCTCCTTGCGGAATGTGGGTAGGATTCATCAACGAACTCCTAGCGGAATGCGGGTAGGGTTGCATGGTAAAATATCTGTAAATTATGAGATGATAACGACGCTTAGATGATTTATTCTGTTTACACTCCCGCCTGCGTTAAATCACATTGGAAAGAATTATCATAGATATTTTGAAAAATACATGTCGGTTACATGTTAGGAAATCACTGACAAAATTGTCCTTTCCGGAAGATCGAACGAATCGAAAATGATTCGCTCTAACTACATGTATATGTAATACCTATTATAGAAATTATCACAAAGGGTTTCTCGGTATGCTGTTGATAAAGGTATGCAATATAGTGATTTGTTTTTGAATAAAGTTATTTTTCAGGATCTTGGTGTCTATATCAAGTTTTTGTTTGGGTGATTTAGACATTAAAAAGCAGCATAAAACCAATAAATCTCTGTAAACAGTATGGTTCAAACTTCGAATGATAGTAAAAGACCGGCGGAATGCCGTATACTTTATATACTAATTAATATCATGATATATATACGTGTATTGTTTTAATGCACCATATGTGCATTTGGCCACTTATGTCTCTTCATTGATGATCAATGCCTAAGACGTGGTAATGGAAGGTGTAAATATTTGAAAAGCAAACACATTACCAAATTGACCTAAAAGTAAGGGCCAGAGAACCCATTTATTTTATGCAGCATGACTAAATATTGTAAAAGATTGATTTTTACCGGGAAAATCTCGGTATCTTTTTTTCTATTCAAGTTTTAAAAGTACATGCCACCTTCTATGTAAAATACAGATATTGCTTATGGGGCTTTCCAGTGCGAGGTTAAATGCACAGTTAGAAGCATCCTCTGTTTTCACTACGGAGCGTGTTTCATGCTATAATCTGAGTTTTAAGAAATGATGTAGTATGAATAATCAATTGAGCAGCAGTTGAGTAAAGTAGACAAAATAAATATGAATGACTTATTTAAAAAGCAGAGGTACAAAAAGGAGTGAGAGTTCCTATGATTCTAACCTTTCTTTAAACTACTACTAAATGTATCGGGGCGATATCGTTAAAAAACATAAAGGAAAAATAATTATTATTCATTTCAGATTTCATACAAAAGATTTTTTGGGAACAATCGTTGTCAGCTTTTAGACGTGACAAATACCTAAGCGACACACGTCACTTGTGTACATTAAAGCTGATAACGCTTTAACACAAATCGAGGATTTAATGTATATGTGAAATAACAGACAGTTTTCTTATGCGTAATACTTTCTTAGAGTTACTTCCTTGCCCGCCATTTTTGAAGTGAAGCTGTAGTTTTTGTGCCATATTCACACACTAATTTTATTGAACTGTTGTTTTGAGAAAGTTGTCTATATTTACACTTCTTTAAAAACATATTACATTAAATTGTTCAATTATTTAGATATTGCATAAGAATTTCAATTATTCAAGAAGCCTCCCTCTTGGAAAAATCTTGTATTACTTCAGAGACATACATGTGTTTTGTGTCTGGTTACTATAATTAATTTGTTTGATTTATTCGCTCAAACACCTCCGATGGTGGAAAAGGGGGATAACCACAATTAAATCTTAAACTATCTATTTCTAATGATGATATTTGGGATACAAAAGCAAAACAATGTAAGCATCAAAAGAGAGGATAATGAAACATAAACGTAAAGAAAGAAATGAAAATGACAAACCGATATCGGGACATTTAATAAATCAGGACACTATCGTATGCAGGTTGCAATTGCCACGAAAACAACTTGTGATGAGAGAAAATACAAATTTCAAACTGATAATGAAAAATTCCTGGATCAGAAAACTAGACACAAAAGTTTCGAGTGGGTCATGTGGGTGCAGCATTCAGATTATGAATTTAATCTGAACATATCAATTTCGCATATGGAGAAATTCAGTCCATTTTGCTAATTTGAATAGCGGCCATATTGGACATGGACCAGCCATGATAGCGTGTATAGCTTATACAGGGAAATAAATAAGAAATCGAAATGAAAAACTTACCACTGCGAAATCACGTAAATCCAGATACGCAACCAAATTCCTTTTTATTTCTCTTGTAATAACCACAATAATGAGTCTTATTCCCTCAGTACTTAATGTTCCTTTTTCAGTAAGCTTTTGAAGCGATGCGTCCTATTTGACCCTTTAGAAGCAAGAGAAAAGTTCTAAAATTTAGCATTTTCTGTGTTTTCAACTGAAAATTACATCGGATATGTCAATAAGACGAACAAATCCAGATTCTATAACGGAAAACATGGGCCGGAATATCCGGAATTTTCCGGAAAATACTCCATAATTTTGCATAAATGTTCCTTTTTGAGTTGAAATTAGGAAATTCTACAGTTGTAACAATCTTATAATGAGGCGCCGAGGGGAAATCATTGCAAAAACTGTTAAAACTTAAAATCTAAAGGCTTCGTATATTTTCTTTTACCGGGCGGAAAGAGTATTAGGGCATGCCCTGGACCTTCACACTTTTTACACGACTGCATGTGGGCACATTTAGTTTCAAAGGAGACGGGGCATAAACTTTGAGTCACGCGATTTTTATCAAATGAATATATGTATGATTGCACTTCACGCGGTACGCAGCTCACGAATAAAATGGGCTGAATTTCTCCATATATGGCATGTTTATTCAAACTGAACATCTTTATCTATTTATCTATCCATTATTTATTTATTTATTTGTTTTGTTTTTGTTGTTATTTTTATTTTGTACATTTCACTGAATGGGATTCGCCGTCATTTGCTGCAGTCTATTTCCAAGGCAGGAAAGAAAACTTTTTCCCTTAAAAATGACAATACAGCATTAATATGACGTAATTACCGTCCACTCTAATTAAGGAATGACTGTCTTTTTTTTTCTAGGTTCATGGGGAATGAACTTGAACAAATCACGTGAACCGCGAAGCGGTTCTCGAATGATTTGTTTGTTTCTCACCCAAGTTCATTCCCCATGAACATGGCAAAAAAGACAGACATTCCTTATATTTACAGTGCATTTTAAAGGGTTCTTTTTTGAAAACAAAATATCAAATTCCCCGGTATCGAACTGGCAAGGATCGAATTTTTCTTGAAGTGGAAAAGTACTTCCGCCACGCAATATAGTGTGTGTCTAGAATGCTAAAAAATACTCTATCTGTCCAGGTAATTTCTTTAATTGCTTAAAATTGACAGATGCATTAAGTTCGTTATTACAATTCTTATATTTAATTAAGTAAGTCCCGCCTCTTTTTATATTACTACGCATGTGATTTGCCATACGCCGGGTACTACTTCCATGACCCAAGTTCATGGGCTGATGAACCGAGTCTGTTTAGCATAGTTCATCGAAGGAATTAAGACTAGCATTGTAAATATCCTCATCATAATAAAGGTTTCAGCGGCGAAGCCTATTCACCGTGCTATAACTTCTATATAGACACCGCCACGTTAGTCCCGCAGTTAATGTAACAGGATATTATTGTACAGGCGAAGAAAGATGTGTCCGAACCCGGGAGTCAGCGATCCCAGAGGCTTTTGGTGTTATGGCGGACGCTCTCACTATCCGGACCGACGTCCGTCTGTCACACTCCTCCCCTGCCAGAAGTTTCCAACCTTGGAAACCGAAACACACAATCCGTAACCCTCACACTTCACATGCAATTCATGAGGGCTGGACACGGCACCAAATGTAACTGGCAGGAGAAAAGGATAGAGCCCGGGAATCCGGAACCCAGAACCTTCTTCTTTAAAAGCGGACGCTCTCACCACATTCTCTACCTAGAATTCCGTGCGGTAAAGCCACTACGAGAGTAAGGAGCGATAACTCTAGGTAGAGAATGGCTCTCACCGATACCCGTCCATCACACTTTTTCGTGGTATCACACGATTATACATCTCTGTATTAATTGTCAATCACTAGGATGATTTGTAACGCTATCATTTAACCTAATATCGCTTATTTCACATGATAAAGGCCACAGATTTGTGAAAAGAGTGTCTTTCATTTACGTATAACTTTTTACTTTGCTTTGGATCGAGTTGTTTTGATGTGAAATGTCTTTTTACACAAACTTCCGCGAACGATAACTCCGATCTTCAAAATGATACCTAACGCTAAAATAAGTCTTGCAAGTTTCACTGCTGGAACGTCTATATACTTTATATCCTTTTCATGGATATTTGGAAATTTTTTCTTATATTTATGGGAAGATTTTTGGCCTTTTATTTTGATTTTGCATGTCATTATTTTTAATGGAATTTTAGTATTACTCAGTTGGTCAACAAATCTAAACTATAAGGTAGGAACATGTACTCTGGAGGTAGTAATGATTAACTAGGCCTTAGTTAAGCTTAGGGGACCGGGGCTATATAAATTAATTATGTATGAGAGTTTGGCCCAGCAGAAAGGTTCCGAACTGAAATTAATATTCTTTTTCTTGTTTACCAAGCACCACAGACTAATAAACATTTTGCGTCCTTGACGCGTCAAAATCGGCCCAGACGTACGATTTTCAAAAGGGGTGAGTCCCCGGGACGCGTCCCTGTTATCCACGTACGTGGCTAATAAATTTACGACATTGTGCTGTGTCGTCGAGTATGTATTAATTGATTTGTATTAATTAGCCGCAGGAGATGACGCTTCGCTGATCACACTTGTCGGGTTTACCTGAGTTGTAAAAGAAGTTACTTTATCGATCGATATTTACCTTAGATGGATAGATCGGGACACATGCCAGATGTGAAAACACAAATAAGTGAAATAGACGATAACTGTGATTTGATTATTTTCTGTATATAATGTATAATATAATGTATGATAGTGCTTGATTTTCCTTAAGAATTATTTGTGATGCTTAGACCTTAAAACTTCTTTTGCTATATATATGATACAGTGCTTGACAGTTTATAACATTGATTAATAAATTATCATTTTATGTGATTGTTACAAAGAAATAAATAAATAACCGGTAATTAATCAAATGAATCTTTTCATTTTATGCCCAGTGCTTAGCAGTCTGTTAGGGTGGTGTCACACTTATGTTGAAGTTGTTACCGAAGACATACTGTAGAACACATTGAGTTTTGAACACATCATGTGTACATCATCTGCTTTTCATGCTTAAACAACAAAACTATCAAATTTATTGACATTTAATTCATATAATTAGCATGAAGGACAGATAATATGCACATACACCTATCAAGACACAAAAAACTATATATATTGAAGTTTACCTCGGGACTAATCATTTTAGATTGGGACTAAACAAATTTTGGTGGGACTCACCATTTTCAAAAGTGATGAGTCCCAGGACTCACGATTTCAGAACCCTAGTGAGAACCCTGTTTTAACAAAAACTTCTATTCTATGATCTTTACCAGATCTGCAGAAAAAAAGAATGTAATACCACAAGAGGTTTTGGGCATTTTTTTTCTCAGATCTGGTAAGGATTAGAACAGTAGGCTTTATATAGAAGTTCTCCACTTTTAGCGAAGTGATGCGACCTGTAATTACTTATTTCAAATTTTGAAGTAATATTACTTTTGATAAGAATTTTGATACCCCGATCAGGGTATTTTACCTCGATCAGTGTATATACCCCGATTTGAAGCTATACCCAACCTGATAAACAGGTTGGGCACATCCCTCTAATGAGAGACATTCCCAGTTTAGAGAGACATTTTGCTGGCATTTAAAAATATGTCTCTCTAAAGAAGGATGTTTTCAATCTTCATTCATGAGTTCCCAAGAACTAAAAAATCTAATTTTACAATTTTGACCTGAAACTTAATGTCACATATCTACAGTACATACTGATCAATGTTTGTACATGGTGGGTTTTAATATATCATGGGGAAAACTGAGGTTTTACTGTGTAACTGATGTAAAACAATGTTGTTATGACCTAAAAAGCGTTAAAATGAATGACACTCAACATCTTTCACATTGCATTCATATTATACATAGATGGAAGATTTTGTCTTTGTTTTAAATATATTCAGGACACTACAGTAGAGCCCAAGTGTTTTGTAATTTTTCCACCCGCCACAGTGTGCCACATCTAAGTGTAAATTCAAGAATTACACAATACACTGCATATTTTACAAAGATGTGAATGAGCACAGGTAAATTTCCACCTGGATTCCCAATGTGGTTTGTGCAACTTCTCAAAAACACTTGGATTGTACACTGCTAGTGTAATGTGCACTTTTATTACAAATGTAAATTTTCAGTATTTGGGGGTGCATACTTATATGAGTTCTATATAGAATGACACCTATATACTGAAATGGTAACTGTAAACACTGGACTGGACATAAATGGTGCTGACATTTTGTTTAAGCATTGTTTGCAATGAAATTGATAAGTAGAAATGTAATCATTTAGCATTGTTTTATATCAATATTGTTATAAAGATTCAAAGAAGTCCTCCAAAGGGAAGTCCGGTACATTAAAAGTAAAGGACCACAAACACTATATATTGCAATATAGAGTGTTTGTGTTCCTTTACTTAATATTGTTATAACTTATAAGTTTAAGAAAATCAGATTGAAATTCCTCAGAAAACCATGTCATGGAATTGTATCACATCAGAAAATATCTTTAACACTCTTACATGTTGTACATGTTAACACTAACACTCTCATTATCTTGTCAGCTTAAGAATAAATTTTTCCTTTCCTTTTAAGGTAGCAGTGCGAGGTGGGTTCCTAGGGACATGTTTTGGACTTGGACTCCTCATTACATTCTCTGACACATCTTGGACTTATTTTGGATGGTATACAATGGTGTTAAGTTTTTTCCACTTCTCTGAATACTTTACAACAGCTGTGAGCAATTCAAGATCTCTTACACTGGATTCCTTTTTACTGGATCACAGTAAAGAATACAAGATAGCAGCTCTTGCTAGTTGGCTAGAATTTACTATAGAATGGTACATAGCGCCAGGTAACGTCTTTCTCGTAAATACCATGTGTAATGAAAACTAGATATATGTAGTGAAATCATTGTGTTGAATTTAGTTTGATGAGACTATAATTTTACTAATTAGAATTATGATATTACAATTAATTCAGAATTATATTTAATTGAACTCAAATATACTCTAGAAATTAATTGTTTCAGGAGTAAAGCAGTTCCACTACATTAGTCTCATTGGATTACTTATAGTATTATTTGGAGAAGTCTTACGTAAAAGTAGCATGTTAACAGCCAAAACAAATTTCAATCATTATGTACAGTACAGAAAACAGACTGACCATGTGCTCGTAACATCTGGAGTATATGCATATTGTAGACATCCTGCATATGTAGGATGGTTTTACTGGAGTATAGGAACTCAGGTAAGTACATGTACATTGATTTATTGATAATTGTTTTATGTCAGTCCACGATTATTTCACGTACATGACCGTTAACAGTATCTATGTAATGCATTACATAGAAACTTATGCTTTTGCAATGGACCCATCTAAAGAAGTGAGGGATCTTTAACATGCATCACCTATGGTGCCATGAAGAAGGACCTCAGTTTTCAATTTTTCATCCAAAAGACAGGAAACTAGTGTGCCTATGGTGGGAGTAGAACCTGGGACCTCTCAGTCACAGACTTACAATTGTGACATTGGTTGATGGGTTATTCTTTTGTGGCTTTTTCTTATTTTGTTGTTTGTCAGGATGAAAGGTTGGACAGCTAATGTCAAAGAAAAAGGAGGAGTTACTGGCTCAGTTATGTGGCAGAAGTCACCATGGAGCTATACAATACATGAATATCAATAATATACCAGCACATATAACACATTACAAAAATATTTGATTGTAGTGCAATTACGATACCGACTTAGGCGGTCATTTTATTTGACAAAAGCCAAACAAATGGTGCGGACCCACCTTCCCACTCACCGTAACAGCAGAACAATCAAAGGACGTACTTTTAAAAATTTATAAATAATCCTCCATGTAAAGAACAAGGGTCAACAGGTATCGCATATTGAGAGGTCATAAAAATATAAACACGTAAGGTATTGTAAAACACATAATGATATAAAAATATATGCGACATCAACATGATAAACCGTGCTCTGCCAGTCTGAAAGCGAGCTAAGACCCTAGATCTGTAGGAGTCCTGACTAATAGTCAGAGGAGATGAGGTTCAGGACCATGTCTCCTCTGAAAGAGGTTTGGACAAGGCCCATCATATAGTCCCCACCGCCCTGTTAGTCAGTGTGCAATGTTCAAGTAAAAGTCTGCATAAGGCTGTAGAGGGGACAAATACAAGACCTATAGTCTTTTTGATGATCTCAATGTCATATTGTCTATTTAGAAGACGTTTGACTATTTTATTACATGATAAAATAACGTTATCGGAGCTTTTTACTTTCCTTAGTTTATATACAAGATCACCGTAAAAATTAGGATGGGAAATTCCATTGGATACATAGTGTTGAAAATAAATATTTCCAAATTTAGATAGAAGTTCTGAATAAGATCTAAAGAATTTGCCAAATGTTTTTCTAAGCTTGTGATATCTGTAATCCTGAGTTAAAAGTTAGTACTTATAGTAATTTGTAAATTTCGGTTATGAAAGTCCAAAACATCGGTGCAGCCTCTGACAAATCGAACTAATTGAGATATATAGATACCATATGATGGGAGTCGAGGGACATCGCCATCCAAGTAAGGAAAATTTACAATAGGAAATCCAAAATCCTCACGTTTATCATAAATATTAGTATATATTAGGTGGTTGATAATTTTGATGTTCAAATCTAAGAAAGGTGTAGATTTATTTCAAGTATTAGCTTTATTCAATTTGAGCTCTGGTAGATATATTTCTGATATAAATTGTTCGAACTCAGGGTTGTCGATAACCAAAATGTCATCCAGATATCTGCAAGTATTATTAAATTTGTCAATGAGGTCGAAATGTTTTGATTTTTGAATAGAAACCATAAAATCCCTCTCATAACAATAAAGAAATTAATCTGCAATCAGAGGCGCACAGTTAGTACTCAAAGGAATCCCTAGACATTATTGTCATTGATGGTGTCCATATACAAAACTTTAACCTGTGCAGTATCTTTTGAATTGCAAGTTAGAGGGCTTAGATATATCACATATAGATTCTGTATGACTAGAGCTCCCATTTAGGGTCATGACCTAATGACCACTTTGGCCTTGGACCTACTTTTTTTTGCAACATTAGCTTGGCCTTAATACTGGGCTTTGGCCAGGGCTTTCATTTCATGTCATAATTCTTGACCTAGTGACCTTGAAATTGAACTTTGATGCTCTTTTAAATATTAACCTTGCTTATATCATTTGAACTACTGGTAGAAAAATTACAACTTTGTTTGTCTTGACACGGATGATGGGAGTAGGAGGAAATCAACTTGTTATACATAATTTCACAGTATTGGAATTTAACATCTGTCGCCTTTGTGCGACCAAGTGCTTAACCATTACGCATAGTCTTCCATTCATTCCATTATGGTTGACATTTGAAGGTGATGGTTATTGGACTATCAGCAGTTTGGTCACTTTCATTATTGTCATGTCAAGGCTATTTATGTTGTTAACAAAAAGATGTTCCTGTGTTTTTGATTCAAGACTTCACTTTGTTTATTTAATTCTTGAAGAAGTAATGAAAATAATGATAATTACTTATCTGTCAATAGACAGATTCTTGGAAGTGTAAAACTTTTTGAAAAGATTAAAATCTGGAGGAATTCTAATCATAAAGGGGTACCTGCACCTTATCAGAAGCAAGGAGTTTGTGGGCTCTTGAAGGTCATAAAGGGGTATATGTACCTTATTTCAGAGGTAAATTGTCTGTGGGCTTTTGAATCTCATAAAGGGAAAATGCACCTTATTTCAGAAACAAGGAGTCTTTGAGCTGTTAAAACTTGAAATTTACAAAAACTGAAAGGCCATTTAAGAAGTGATAATATATCCACATCATTTTAAAATTAGAATTGGTAACTTTCACAATTTCAACTAGGTACATGAAGGAGGACTGTGTGCTGGTATAATTGAAAATTCAGCATGTGACAGCAAAATATCTCTGTCAAAATGAAGTTCCTACTTTAATGGCTTTCTGCATTGCCTTGTTTGTGTGTTTGAAAATATGAGGGACTTAATTTTTCTTCCTGTGTCATCATAGAATCATGATTTTTTCCTCTCCAGCTTCGATGATCCAAGGGTCATTGATTTTTTCCATGTTCACTATGGGGTCATGTTCTGTTTTCTTCCTGGGTCACCTTAGGGTCTTGATTTCTAATTTACCTAAGCTACCATACACTCTTCAATTTGTTTTCTTCAGGAGTCACCGTAGGAACTAGGATCTTGATTTCTTTTCTTTGAGGTTCCCCTCGGGGTCTTGTTTTATTCAACGATAGATTCCATTGAACAAAACTCGGCTTTAGTTATATTCTCTTCAATGATGTTGTTTGGTGGTACACTGGATTCTCCATGTTCTTTTGAGCATCTTTCTATGTGGAAACACTTTTGTTAATGTTTGAGCATTTAAATGCATTTTAAGGTCACTACATGTGGTATTTCATCTCAATTACTTTAATATTTTTTGAGGATGGATGTTTTGATGCTACAGATGCTGTATCTGATTTACATTTTTGACTTCAGTGATTTTGGTTAACCTCAGCATATAAGTCAGTTTTGAAGTAACTACAAATGATATGTCCACAAGGTTTGCATGAGATGGATGTAGCATGCTGTGAATGCTGTACATATAGCTAATCTACATTTCATGTTTCAGTGACTTTGGTCAATCTCAACATTTTAATCAGTTTTGATGATACTACAAGTGGTATTCCATCCAACATTTCATGCATTGTTCATCTCAGAATGGATATTGTGATGCATGCTATGGATGTTGTATACAATTTAGATAAGGACGGTCATGGGGATGCATGCTGCATATACTGTTTCTGATCTATGTTTCACACATTAGTGACTGGTTGACCGCGGTATTTGAGTCAGTTTTGAGGTAATTACATGCGACATGTCAACCAAACTTAAATAAAAAGTTCATCTAAAGATGGTCATTGCAGTGCAAGTTGTGAATGATTTGTCATATGCCCAAAGTCAGGGTCATCATGAACCTGTTACCAGATTTGTTATAAAATTTCTGTTACTGGATTATTCTTTTATTTTTATGGTTTAAAAAATAATATGTTATACATGTAGCATTAAAGTCATTTAGTGTAATATTAATTCATACACTTTCATTTTGCAGCTTATTTTATGTAATCCTATCTGCCTGGTAGGATACACATTAGTTTCATGGCGATTTTTCCGAGCCAGGATTTATGAGGAGGAAATATATTTATTGAATTTCTTTGGTGAAGATTATGTAGACTACCAGAGGAGAGTACCCACAGGACTGCCAGCTATACGTGGGTATGATGGACATGTGTAGAGTGGCGTTATAATGATGGGATATGGTGATATTCATTATTAAGTGGAAATCTCAGAAGAATCTGAAGAACTTATATGTTATAGCTTGTGATGAACACGTGGCATTTTCTCATGTAAGGATAAAAAAAGTAATAATAAAATTGTGGAAATCTACTGTGCATGTATCATCTTGTCATAAAAAAAATTAGTCGAATTTGAGAGCTATACACTCATTCTCTGTAGAACCTCAAGGTATATGGAAAAACAATTTAAAATGTGGGTTTTTCGTGTTAAAAAAAATGTGTTGATTTTGGTGCTTAACAAACAAATTTTAGAATTTATGGCATTGGCCTGATTGGGAAAGATATCTGCCATTCAGTTGTTTTATTTCAGTGAACTATTACTATTCTGAAATGTGTCCCATTTTCTTGTGCCTAATCATAAAATGATCTGGGGCATATAACACCTGGTTTTCTTTCCATCATTCTGTACAAATTTGGTTTCAGGTAATATTTTAGTAAATGATAGAATCATCGAAGTGAAATCTGGTTTGTAGTTTGAGTATGAATAGAATCAGATCAAGGTCGAACTTGGTTACAGTCAATTCATTTTTAGACCATGCACTTAGAAAAATTTCAAGAATTTTTGGTTTGCATGATTTTCACTTTGATAATTAAGAAATTGTAGTGAAAGGTATATAGTTGTCATATCTTGAATTCTTGATTTACTTAGTTTCAGTTAAATTACTTGAAATATTGCATACATCAGCTTCATTATTAGCAGGGCCCTTAGTGTTTTCCTATAAACATCTAGTTTTGTTTTGCATGATAGACACTTCATATTATTAACATGAATTCTTTCATATGAATGAAATTTCAGATTTTAAAAATTTCCATTGTATTTTGAGTAAAATGATCATTATTAATAATATAACCTTGAAAGAATATAAAAATAGATATAAAAAAGTATTCAAAGACTCGACTGATTTCTTGAATAAAGCTAAAATTGAAATATCAGCAAAAAGTTGGAAGATAAATGCACGAGACTATACATGGCATTTTCAACCGTTTTCATCAAATTCCAAAAATATATGCTAGGCCACAAATGAAAATATATTATTTTTTAACATCTCACAAATACTAAATAATATGTCATTGTTATTATTATATACATGATGGTATTGTCTCAGATTTGTAAAGTATAAGTAATTAAAAAGAAATAAAGAAAAGTTTAAATATTTGTTTTTGTTTGATTTAAAATAAACCAGAAAGTAAATCAGACAGAAATAAACTTTTTCTCTTTTCTTGCTTATACCAAATAAGATGACATCCATAGTTTTAATTCTAGCGTAGAGGATTTATGATTATGTATACTCTTACAATAAAATGGTCAAGATACTCAGCATCTCTCGGTCATTCTTGACCTTACCTGGTTCCAATATGGAATCAATTAATGTGTTGATACATATAATGAGCAGCAATACTTCCCATTAAGAGCAGGCAGGGAAAATCAGATTATCTTCTTGTGTACTTGGAGCAAGTTTTTTTTCTGAGAAAATTCTAGGATGAAAATTATGTTCACAAATCCCTCCACCAACATAAATGGATATTGCCTTGGTAATATGTTCTAAGATGCAAATTGGCATTCATTTTGCTGGTAGAAGACAGAAAGCATTTTGATGAGATTGATGACCGAGTTTGTGTGAACTCACAAGGTCTTAGATGCTGTCCAGGTCACTCGAAAAGTGAACTCTGCTAGTCTGTAGTATAGTCAAGTTGATTATACTGTCAGACACTAGATTTGCACATGGATGTGGTAATAAAATGATCAACAAAATGAGGGTAAGTTCCTAATTTTTGGGTAAATTTCTGACATTTTTCCTACGACTTAAAATAGGATACTCTTACTCAAGGTAGAGCAGAAAGTACTTTTCATGAAAACAATTTAGCAAGACTTAATGTTGGGGACATAAGTTGCACAATCAGACTCTTAAATTTTCAAATATCAGCCTCTATATGTTAAGACTTATAACCAATCCTAGAAGTGGTTTATGAGAAGTGAAATGTTTACACACTGTGCCATCACTATTGTCCTTGCAGTCATTTGCTGCCAAATAAGATTCAAAAATGCTTAATGTCTTACAAATACAAAATGTATGAAATGAAGTAAAAATCTCATTTGACACTGCTAATATAAAGATTTGATGCATTATATTAGCATTAGTGTATGTACAATAAATAAATGACAAATTCAATAACCTGTACATCATTAATATTTATGTCGAATTTTGACAAGACATGTATATATGGACATTTTCAAGAAAAACCATTCATTACAATAAATAAAAATACATGTAAATCAACCTAACAATGCCTCAACTTATGGACTAAATGTACAAAAGAGCCAAAGTGGACCTAATGCTCACAGTTGAAATAAGTAGCCATATGTGAATTCGAACTAACTTATGTAATTGTTTAATGAAACAAGATTATATCGCCCATGTGAGGGTCATCTATATTTAATCGTATAGGAAACCAGGGGAAATGCTTGTAGGGAATTTTTGGTACCACAACATCATAGAGTGCATGTATTTTTTTTCTTTATCACATGTCATCTTTATACACTAACATACAGTTTAAGGAAAACTGATATTCCAAAATACATGTTTGTGTATTTTATCATATTTATCAACAAAAACTCAGTAACACATGACAGAGATCTTGATTCCAGCTAACTGGCATTTATATATTAACATCTACTGGAGTAGTTGATGGAGGATGACAACCAAGTAATGATGTACAATACATAAAAGAAAGGTTTAAGAAATGTAAGCTGTTATTACTTTCATGTGATTTGTTTTTTTTCAAGTATTGTCCACATGATTTTTCCACACGAAATTCAGAATGTGTGAAAAATCAGCCATTATAAATCACTTGCAGGTCCATAAAATGTGTTGTCATGTCGCATTTCCAAGTGCCTGCTATGTGACTGTGGGGTATTTCTTTTCAGGACAAATAAGTCAGAGAGAAAAGAAAGCATTGTGTTCTATAGCTTATAAAACCAAAGTTTGACAAAATTCTCTCTGCCAAACTTAATTATTTTTGGGAGATATTATATTTGTGTATAAAAATAGTATCTGCATATTTTAAGTCGAAGTTACAGCTTATAATGCTTTAAGTTATAGAACTGAAATCTTAGCACCAAATAAAAACAAATTTATTCAGAAAGTTGTCTTATTGCTTTTAAAGGCTTATCATCAGTTACAAGAACTACTTATCAACCACATTGTCTAGTCTTTACAAAATTGTCAGCATCTTTTTTCAAACGTAATTAACACACTTTTTCCACTTCCAGACAACCCATTTAATCTTATCCAGTAAATTCATTATCAATACTTCCTGGGGATACTACATAAGAAGCTGTATCCAAGTAAAATGTCTCCTTTTGCTCAAGTTACATATGATCAGAATATATTCATTTATCAAATGAAGAATAACTTAACAAGTATAGAAAGCTACGGTAATACGATACAGTTTGTCGTCAAATTCAATTTTACAGATGGCTCCAGCATTCACTACAACACTCATTGAGAAATTCCTTAAACTAAGAAATGTGCATGAAACACAAATAATTACATTTATAAATAAATATGACTAGTTTATTTCTTTACAGATAAAGACATACATGCATAGTAAGGTATTTTAAGTAAGGGATTTGGAAACACTCTTTTGATGAATTATCTTTTTTCCGTCTGTAATTTGCTACAGGTACTCTGAGTCACTCCATTACAAGTAAGATACTAAATATACTACATTGTGTATAAAATTTACCCGATAATTATAGCACAAACAATAGATACCTTAGACATTTAATGTCTATTCTATTGAGGTATTTAATGAGGTTACATCGATTAACTTGTCGGCACTTTGTGCAGGTTAGAAAGGACGGAAAAAAATATATATAATATATACTTTCTAATCACAGTTGGGAAATCAACATATACTTTTCATATATACAGTGTACAATTATCATTATTTAGCCACATAATGCCAGGTTTGTTACTATTATCACTTTTAAAAAATTCAACAGGAATTCTCTTCTTGATTATAATTAATTCACCAGGAGTAGATTCTGTATAAGTTGTAAACATTGAATATCAATTAGAAATGTCCATTATCAACACAGCCTGGTGGAAACCTGGAAGAGAAACTGTGCCTCTGTCCTTCTTTGAACAGTTTATTCACTGGGTGTATCACAATGTCTTCATAAATTAAAAGAGAGATCATGATTTTCTCCCCAACATGGCTGCTATACGTTTCCGCGTGACTTCCAGTGTATTGCCCTTCATTTTTCCTGAGGGTTTGGCTACTTCTCCTCTGTATGGGATAGAGTTACTATTAGTGCTGGCTGAATACTCCCTCACAGGTCCTTTAGGAGGACTTTTTGGAGGATATGGTCCTGAGGGAGGTTTGATGTCTTCTGGAGATGAGTTAGGTGATCTGTTATTTGTTTGAGGACTGTGAGTATTATTAAGTGGATCTGCCTGGATAGATGTATCAGGGTTACTGTTGGATCGTCTAACTTTGCTGGAGGTACTGATAGCAGTAGACTGACGAGAAGAATTCAGGGAGTTGTACCCACCTAAAACATTCAAATATGCAGTTTTTACCTATTTTCACTCTAATATTTTCATAATGTATACAACAAAGGCTACCAGAGAACAAATTACATAGTGCAGATGAAATTCATTTCAAAAATTCCACTGATTTAATATCAAGCCACCAGAAATTCTTATCTAAGTAACAGGCCAAAATGAAGTAGAGAAGGATTTTTAATGTGCATGTCTTATGTGAAACTGTGCCTCAGTTTTTACTGTCTCCTCTGAAGGGAAGGGCATCGTCAAGTCACTGCTCAGACTGGAACCCAGTAACACCCGACCCTCAGCCAAGCAGACTGCTGACTGAACAATGGTGACTCAAAAATTCCACTGATGAAATTATATTTATTTTATCTATGCTGACATCTTTCACAGTCCAAAGATTAAAACTTGATAGCAATGTCAATGACATTTTTTCATGTAATGGACAATGACAGAAAAATATCCAGATGAATTACCTGCTGGTCTTTTAAGTTGTAACAATTCCTCCCTTGCTTCACTTAATTTTTCTGTTAATTCAAAGCGCTCTTCACACTCCTTTCTAACAGTGTCTTGTAAAAATGCAAGCTGAAATTAAAGGACCAAAAGATGAGCTACCCATGTATTGTACAGACTGTGTGGCTATCATCGTATACATCAAGTCTTAAAATAGGATAGATATCCATTTGTAAATAAAATCTGATCACATATAAAGTACTTTACGTGATCACTCAAAAGTCAAGTTGTTATAGTGCATACAAACATAAATAGAGCACAAAGATACTATTAAAGGCCATGAAAACAGTATTTTATTTCCAAATCCTGCTGTTCTAGCCAACCATGTTTATGAACCAACTAAATGATTGTGTTCCAAGGAATACATGTGTTGCCAGTATCAACATGCAATCCATTTATGAAGTGTTACTATGCTTAGTAAGGGCATCACAACTGTGAAAAAGAACTTTACTTATATCCATAAGTATAATTCAAAGTCTATCTATTATGATTTATATTCTCTGGAAGGAAGTTTTAGGGGAGATACCCATAACTGTATACAAAGTACATGTATTGCACAGCCGCATGCCTTTCATACAAGCATCATATGGCACCTCGTTTTTCTTCGTAATATGGTTATAATGAGTGGATATAGTTATACTACCATATATGTAGACCAATGTCATATGAATGTGTGTTAAGTCCTTGCCAGGGATGTCTCATCTAGGGATAAACTTATACAGTCTCAATATACTGAAGCACACAGTAATTTATGTAAAGATTCCATTACTTGTGTACCTATGATTACATATACTATTACTATTCACTGTACTTACCTCTTCTTTGAGTGTAACAATCTGACGTTGTTTGCTGACAAGTTCTTGTTTGGCATTTTGCAACTCCTCGTGGATTTCTTTCATCTGGGATTTTAATGATCCTATTACTTCATCATTCCCAGAATCGAGACGAGCTGATTGAAAAAGTGGTATATAGTTCAATGATTGCTACTTACAACACAATATCAATTATTTTTACAACAAACTTAAATACAATTCTGTATCTCTGCATTATACATCTTTAACACCCTGCTTTCTACTACTGAAATTAATAAAGGAGAAAATATACCAATACCTGGTTACATGTATAGAATAAACATAATCAAGATTTACAGGAATAAGTTATCTATTTTGACTTTTTTTTATCAGTAATTTTATTTCAAAAATCAATACTCATGTTAAATTTATCTAAAACTAAAAATAAACATGTATAATAAGTAATATGAAAGCCTGATTGTCAGCCATTAAATGTTGTTAACGTTTAACTTTATAAAAAATAGGTCCAAGATCACTGAAAAGGTAATACCGTATACAAGAGATTCAGTAAAACTGATGGATGCTCCCCAAACAGCAGTTATACTTATATTACAGGAAACTGATGACTCAATTCATATACAAAAAATCAATAAAACTGATGAATACTCCAAGAAGCACAGCATTAATGAAGGAAATGAATGACTCAGTTTAAAGGATATCAGTGTATTAATTGATGACAATTTCAAATCTCAATGTATCATATGGATATCCAATTGACTGAACTGTAGAAGAACAAGTTATCACAGTATCTTAAACTAAACTGAGTAAGCTTGACCTTGATAAGTTATGAAATAAAACTTTTTATCATGACTTTGACCTTTCAGAACTGACCTTGAGTGACCACAGTCCAAAAGCACTTAACCTAACTAATACTTTGGTGAAGTATGATCAAATTCTGATGAAAGGGGTAGGAGATATAAGTACTTCATGGTATTATAAGTCATAGTTAATAGGTGACTTTGACCTTTCAGAAATGACCTAGAGTGATCTTTGTCCAAAAGCCCTTAACCTAAATAACATTTTGGTGAAGTATGATCAAATTCTGATGAAATGTGTAGGAGATATAAGTACTTAATTGTGCTTTAAGTCATTGTAAATAGGTGGCATTGACCTTTCAGAAATGACCTAGAGTGACCTTTGTCCCAAAACCTTTAACCCAAATACTATTTTGGTGAAGTATGATCAAATTCTAATGAAAGGTATAGGAGATATGAGCTCAGACAAACAGATGGACACAACAGCAACTATATGCTCCCCTGAAATTTTTCAGGGAGCATAAACTTCACTCACCTATCACTTATATTTGAACTGTTACTTTATGTTCAAATTTGTGGACAGAAAGAGGTATACACAGACATACAGAACACACTATATGTCCCCAAATTTTAGACTCTGGGGGGCAAAAACTAACTGTAAATATTATACATGTATATATTAATACATGTATTAAGTGTTACAGTATTCTCCCTAACTTCACTTATATCATCTTTGTAAGGATCGGCTGAATGTAAGACAACAAACCTAATCTGTCCTCCAGATCCTGTATAATTGCCTTCAGACTCTCCACCTCTCTACGCAGTGAGTCCTCTGTTTCTTTACCACGTAATTTGGCATCAGCCAACATTTGCTGTAAATCCTGGATTTCAGTCTTGTATCTGTTCTCAATAGACGTCATTTGTTTCCGCAACTACAATTCAAATAACATTACATTACATTATTTATTCGAGTTCTTTGATTATCATTAATGTTTGCATTATCATTAAAATGCATAAAGTGGACAAATTTTAACTTTCATGATCAAGTCAAAATAAACATGTCTTGCTTGTTGATTATTTTTAAGCACTACACAAAAATCTTTTTCCTTATATGGTAGTGAAAAGTATATGATAATGGACAGGTACAATTATCATAATCATAACAATGTTCATGTTTCATAAAATATACCTTTATAATAGATTCAGTTATTGGATTTTTATTATGTTCATCTTTCTATATGAATTTTAATGTTAAATATTTAGGATCCAGCAGCATAAAATAAAATAATCTTACTAAAGCCTCATGGTTTTTGTTGACATTTTGATATTTTTCTAACAATTCCTGATATTTCTCCTTCTCTATTGTCATTTCCTATAAGTAAAATGCACATAATCAAGGCAATATAGATCTTTCTACAGTTGATATGTCATGTCAAGGTCATGAAATTCAAAGTTCAAATTTGCAGTACTGACGAGAGAAAAGTTCTACAATATCCTGTCTGATGTGTATAGTTACGGTAAAGATAGCATGTTAACATACATTCATTCAATGAAGGTTCAAAAATGTATTCTCACCAAATAATTATATCTTCAGCAGCATGTTTCAATAAGCAGATATTTATCTAATATCACAGCCATAAAGTTTAATTCCCAAGCATTAATGTGGATGAATAAATTTGTAATTTAATGGCTACTTCGGGGTGTTTTTGGTAAGCCAATACAACACACATCAGTAATGAAAGTATTCTATCTGATGCACAAACTAAGCTGGTCTTTCTATTGTAATTTTGCCATGGTCAGATAAATCAAG
The DNA here is from genome assembly GCA_035048485.1 of Pteria penguin. Classification (NCBI taxonomy): domain Eukaryota; kingdom Metazoa; phylum Mollusca; class Bivalvia; order Pterioida; family Pteriidae; genus Pteria; species Pteria penguin. Next base: position 39,221,538 of record CM068582.1, on the reverse strand, counting down.
TATCATTGTGTTCTGTGCATCTACATATACTCTTGAAATTGGATAAAAGTGACGCATTATAGTAAATTTGGACTTTTGAGCTTTGTCTATTAATGATGTGTCTGAGAGGTGTTTTATACATTATGTATACTATGACACCATTAAGAATGTTTACCATCACAAAGTTTTCCTTGAGTTTCTCCTCCATGGACTTTAGAGCTGTTGCATTTTTTGCTCTCTCCTTTGTAAGAGCTTCTTGAAGCTACAATAACATTAACAATATTCAATAATAAGCTAGTATAAAGCAAATGTTTTTACATGTGGTAATAAATAGTCTTATCTATGAAATACAGTCAAACCTCGTTATCTCGAAGTTGGAGGGACCATGGAAAATACTTTGAGATATCCGTAGTTCAAGATATCCAAATTTCGAGTTTAGGATCACAAATCTTGCAGTTGTTAATGTATTCCGATTCATAAGACATTTGTGATTATTATAGTAGATGTATGAGATATACATGTATTTATCAATAAATACGCATGAAGATGTGCATATTGTATTGCTCCTAAATAATTAATCTAAATCTCATCATACCTTTTATATTCTATGTACTCCAAAACTGAAAACGTCATGTTTCCTTTTCAGTAACATCGTAATTTAAATCCAATACTGGATATAACTGTCTTACACTATACCTAAAACTGAGGACGGGCTAACACTTAAGACAAGATAAAGGCACACGACATAATTTGATTTAATTACTATTACTTTGCATAAAAATACATAGACATACACATGGATTGGAAATAGTAATAATTAATGAACAGTGTAAAGAAATTTCTTTAAAAGCAGGTATGAAAAAGCACTAATTACAGTTAATGTTAATTATCTAATTTTGTGTCGAGTTTAAAAAACTATCATCATTTATTGATATTTGGTATAAATAACAGGGTACGCACAGACGCGATCAATTATGTAATTACTGCGGCTTTATACACTGACACGGTCAATTGATCACACCATGTGAGCGACTTATCATTTAGGATAAACGCCACGGGGAATATTGTCAATAAGAAGCCAACTTTGAGATAAAGCGGGTAAATAAGAACTTCGGGACTTGAAAATTATGTATTCGAGATAAGCATGGTATTCGACATATCAGTGTTCGACACATCCGGGGTATATTTAATCATAATATGAAGGATTTTTTTCGGGACCGACGTTCGACTTCAAGATATCCCGGGTATTCGAGATATCAGTGTTCGAGATATCGAAGTTTGACTGTATTGTTTTATCTATTGACGTTTTAAAAGGACTAGAATATAACCAACACAAATCTTTTCATGAAATATACTCGATCTACAACTGCATGTCTTTCTATGTCCTATAAAAACTAATACATATACAATGCTCTTCCTTCAGTATATCTATAGCTGTCTTGATTTAATTATGGTAAAACTAAGATATTAATGTGTATATGTTTATTTCCGTTCAATACACTTTCATGTCTCTATGTGAAGTGAGATGGTATGAAAATATTTTCAGTTAGTTAAACATTAAATATAGCGAGAATGTACCTTTTCTGGCCAGCTCTCAGCATCTGATAATTTCTGTTTAAAGCTTTCTCTTAACTGCTCTATTCTATTCTGGTGTGAAGTAATCATGACCTCTCTATAAGTATTCATACATATCTATATATTACATGCATAAAATGTTTTGATGATTTACCATTGCTTAGAGGAACAAAAAGGGGGACAAATATAATGTCAAAGAGAGATATTAAGAGGGATATATTTTATTCACCAAACAACAATATTTTTGCATGCATTTTACATACTAGTATGTTATGTATATCTTCTTGGTCAATACCAAACTTATGAAGGATTTACACTTTCGTGCAATACTGAAATCAGGAAACACATTTTTACAATGTTCAGTGATAAATTTAGAAAATATGACCTCCACTTCATACTTTTCACTGCAGTTACATACATCACCACACTGGACATCTTCAATGTTGTATAACATTGTTTTTTCCTCCATGTCTGATAGAAAAGTTTAAATTGCACAATTTATAATCTGCACGTTTAATGCTAATATCCCATGATTTCACCCAAGAAAATTTAAAAATTCAAGATGGGTTAAATTTCACAAGTATTTTAAATTAATTTGACCCTGACATGGCTCAGATGCATGTATTTGTTTTGGTATTTCTAACGATAATGAAATGACTGAGTGCTTATTTTCTAAAATTTGTCATGTGTTTAATTATTTGTTTCACTCATAATCTCATTTTACTGTACTATTCACACTCAAAACATGGTAACAAGAAAGTTACCTGGAACAAGAAACAGCTGACTACATGACATGGTGACATTAATAATCAGTAGTGTTTTACCTATCTGACAAAGATCACATAACATTGTTTATAAACAACATAGTGGCTATATGTTGTATTAGGAGGAAACATGAAAATCAACGTTTTGCTTGTCTGGAATGGACACACTGTCCAAGATCTAAAAAGTGGGATTTTTTCTGTCCCGCCTACCTATAGCAAATATGTAAACAAATGATAAGGTAAAAGTAATTCATCTGTAACAGATTAGAGGATGATATTGTTACCTTTCAGACTTTAATTGTTCTATTTCTTCTTTTGCTTGTTGTAGTCCTTGTCTTAGCTCTCTAGTTTCAGCTAAAATTAACAATATTTTAATAATTTAATTTCATATGTACATACCTTTCAGAAGACCATATATACTGTTTTGCCTATGATGACATTAATGAAATAGCAACCACAAGATGTCAGAAGACAACAGCACTTAATGGTGGCAACCAAATTGAAGTAGCCAAAGTTTTTTGTAATAGATTAATCTTCAAGGTCAAAGTAAAACATTTTGATGTGTAATGACTTATGACCAAGGTTAAAGTTTTTCAAAAGTGGGTCAAACTTCAATGTCAAGGTCACAAAGTCAAAAATGCTGATACCCAATGAAAGGTTGTGGCACAAGGAATACACATGTGGAATATTAAAGCCCGTCTCTAACAATTCCAAAGTTATGATCCAGGTTAAAGTTTTTGTCTAAGTAGGTCAATCTTCAAGGTCAAAGTCAAAACATAAAAAAATTTTGATATGAAATGAAAGTTCGTGTCACAAGGAATACAAAAATACAAACATGAAATGTTTAAGCTCTATTTCTTACTATTCATATGAGGGGAAGGCTTGGTGTAGTGGTTAAGCGCTTGGCTTGCGGCGCCGACGATCCGGGTTTGATTCCCGGGTTGCGCCACTATGTTTAAGAGGTTAGTAACCTCCTGCTTCCATGTCGCGATTTAATTGAAAAATTGTTGAAAGCGACGTAAAACACCAAATCAACCAACCAACTTACTGTTCATATGTATACACAGATTCTATACATACACACTGTAAGTGTGGCTTTTCTATGAATTTCCTCTTCTCTCCGCCTCTGATCCTGGAAACGGTTTTCCAAGTCCTTTAATTCTTTCAAACGAGATTGCAGTTCTGCTTCTTTCTGACGCAGGTCATTCTGGAGTCTGATAAAAAAGAGAAATGAATAACAAAACAAATGAAGACTTCAGATGAGGTGACTAGGCCTTTTTCACATTTGTGTTTATGATTTTATAATACCTGTATTATTTCACTGTGATGTCATATCATACAGGCCTTTTTCACATTTATGTTTATGATGTTATAATACCTGTATTATTTTACTGTGATGTCACATCTTATGCATGAACATCATGATAGAATCTTTCTAAATACTTGGACCTGATCTGTTTAAATAGGTCCTTGAGAAAACAAAGGTCAGAAAATATAGAAATATCTCTTTGGTGGTTGGTGATTTTCTCTTGGTATCCATGTACAACTTCTTCCTCCACCACTAAAGACTGGCTGCCACCGTTATCATCATTTCACAAATCATACACTATTACATTAGTCAGGTTTACCAGCACTTGATATGTTTAGTGAATAGAGAAAGAAATCAACACCATGTTACAGGAAGTAAGCCTCCCCATAGATGTCACTAGATATGGGCACACTGATTAAGATTTTTCTGTATCTCATGATGTATAATCCTATATTCTCTTATGAACACTGTAAAATCTCACTTTTTGTTATTTGTCTCCATGGTCTGTTCTTTTCTTCTTAAAGTTGTTGTCATATCTTCTACTTCTTTGGTCTTATTTCTTTTGTAAATAGATAAAAAAAAACCCATGACTATCAACAAAGCAAAATAACTAAAGTACATTCCTATTGGTTATCATTAGCAATTATAAACTTCTAAAAAAGTTCTTCTCCATGTGTATATCAACTGACCATTTCTTTTTTCACAAATTTTACTGTCACACATTGCAATGAGTCAATTATAAACAAGCCTACAGTCCGTGTTGCATGCAACAATCGTCCCCTGCCATAACCTGTACCATCAAAGTGACTAATACCTTATTAGCAACATGAAACAGTAATGTGAACTTGGTAACCTTTTGCATAATTTAATAAGAAAAAACATTGAATTTGGTGAAGTTTATATCAAGTTCTAGTGAAACTGACAGCAAAAATATAGCATCGTTTTATTCATATCTGGCATCAGTATCTATAGTCATCATCTGGAAACTGATGATGAATCACTCTTTTCAGTAATAAGTCTACAACTGTACATGTACTATGCTGATGTCTATTTTAAGTAACAGTGACTTTTAAAGCTGACTTTTGACCCCAAAATCTATCCTATCCTAGACTTATACATAAGGTAGCATTGTATAAAGTTTAAAAGAAATCAATTGTTCAAGTTATCATCTGGCAACCGAAATGTAGTGATGTCTATTTTTAGTAACAGTGATCCTTAGAATCGACCTTCTGACCTCAAAATTAATCTCACCTACACCTTTACATAATCGAGTCTTACATGAAGTTTAAAAGAAATCAAGTAATCTTAACTCAAGTTATTACATGTATCTGGCAAATGAAATACAGTGATAAATGACTATTTTTAGTAACAGTGATTTTTAGAATTGACTTTTGACCCCAAAATCAATCCTACCCTAGACCTTTACATGAGCTAGCCTTATATGAAGTTCGAAAGAAATCAATCATTCCTATAACTGAAGTTATCATTTGGAAACCGAAATACAATAATAAATGTCTATTTTTAGTGACAGTGACCCTTGGAGTTGACCTTCTGACCCCAAAATCAATCCCACATTAGATCTTTATATAAGTTAACACTGTATGAAGTTTGAATCAAATTGGTCATTCCTCACTGAAGTTACTGTCTGGAGACCATCCGAACAGACAGATGGATGGACAGACAACGACAAACACTATAGTCCCTTCAAGTTGCATAAGCTAGCCTTATATGAAGTTTAAAAGAAATCAATCATTCTTTACTCAAGTTATTACCTGGCAAATGAAATATTGATAAATTTCTATTTTTAGTAACAATGATTTTTAGAATTGACCTTTTGACCCCAAAATCAATCCCACCCTAGACCTTTACATGAGCTAGCTTTATATGAAGTTTGAAAGAAATCAATCATTCCTAACTGAAGTTATCATCTGGAAACCAAAATACAATGATAAATGTCTATTTTTAGTGACAGTGACCTTTGGAGTTGACCTTTTGACCCCAAAATCAATCCCACATTAGACCTTTATATAAGCTAACATTGTATGAAGTTGGTCATTTTTCACTGGAAACCATCCCGACAGACAGATGGACAGACAGACAGCAACAAACATTATAGTCCCCTCCAGTTTCACTGGCAGGGGATTAATAAGGTAGCTATTGTTTTAAAGATACTGAACCACCCAATAAATTTCTCTTGAAATATTTAATACAACAGTCAAATTTCTGTTTCCAAGATTTTTTGTCTTTCACTTCTTCATATGTGAATATAAATATCTCAACATGGATATAGCCAGAGAGGCTGTATCAGTAACATGCTTGTCTTGTGGCTGAGAGGTTCTGAGTTTGAATCCCACCAGCTGCTTGTCATTGTCCTGTCTTTCAGGAGAACCCATAAAAACCAAGTCAATGTGTCACAGTAGACACTAACATGTAAAAGATCTTTATTGCTTTGGGAAGGAGGGGGTCTTGTTGTATAAGAGAAATAATATTAGCAAGATCTAACACAAGAAACAAAATATAATCAGCTCATTCTGGACAATAAACCATACAATGGAGGTTTTTGTCCTGAGAGTCTAGGGTTCTAACAGCCTAGATATGCAAGTAGAATAGCCTGCTGTTTACATTTTTTTAGGAAAGTTTTGATAATTTTCATACAGTATGTACATGTATAAGAATTAAAATGATGTTATGGAATATCAAGGAAATCTGAAAATATTTTCTAGTAACTGGTGCGATTAATATTTTGGCTATGCACATGCATAGTACATGGCTTTGGGTCAAAAGGGAATGTGGATACTCTGAGGTGCTCACACAGAGGCACGTTTATTTTCTTTTCTTTATTTTCTAAGATGAACCAATTCTATCAAAAAACAGCTGCTGAAGCCTAAAATAATTTTTTTACCATATAAAAGTATATATCCTCTAAAATTTTACAAATTTGCCAATTCCTGGCATATCTAGGAGGTTGATTAATTTAAGGTCAAATCATGATTAAATCTCATATACATGTATTTCTATATTCACATCCATGTGTTTTGTAATTTGCATTGGGTATATACATAATTTCTAGGAATTAAAAGTGCAATATATGATCTCTTTAATACTGTATACTTTCTGAACAGTATGTTAATTTTTCATTTTGCTAATGCCATCATGATTTTTTCGTAAAATTCCCTTATTGGGATATTGAATTTTTATGGTTTTGCAACTTAAACACCTACTAAAGCATTTCGATTTTGTGTGTCTATTTTGCCATGATTACATTTATGTTTTTGGGTAATGTTATTACTAAATGCTATTGGTTCTTGATTGTTTAATTGGATGATTTACCTAAATATTTCAGCTCACACTTATTATACAACAATACGAGACCTAAATGGGCCTATATTGCCCACCTGAGAACAATGTGCTCATTCACAAACAGACTGCTAGAAGAAAATCACAAATACCAACATTCTTTTGCTTATTGTGTTTTTGACAACTGACGAAAGACTATAAACTTATTTCTCTATACTAAAGAAATTAAGACAACAATACAAACATATGCAAAAAAATAAGTCAGAATTCTTTTTTTCCATTTTTTTCTTGAATACTTAAAATTTTGTTTTGGTGTAAAAAGAACAAAAACATTTGTTTTGCCTTAAAAGAGACTTAAACTGCAGCTGCCAGAGCTGGTATACATCAAAATTAGAAAAAGACAGGAAAATGTCAGATTGAGGCTGTCAAGACACTGGTATGCCTAGACCTCTCCTATATTTATATTATTATGATACAGTAAAATGATAGTGATGATTATTTATATGTTGAGGCTGTCAGGTTATGCCTGGATGTCTTCCAGATTTTATGGGTTATTTAAGAAATAAGAACTATCAAGCCGTGTTTTATTGTCCAGTAATTCCCCAAGTCACGTGAACCATTCAAATTATCCCAGAGGCACCTCACTGCGAGGTGATAATTTGATTGGTTAATATGACTCGGGAATAATTGGACAATAAACCACGGACTTAAGGTAGTTGTTATTTCTATTCAAATATGTTTCTGCAGACGACAAGTTCAGTTTCGCAGTGAGACTCACTAATCAGTTTTAAAGAAATTTAATGATTTGGGTGACACATTAAGAACTTTGGTTGTATAATACGTGTGGCGTATCCGAGCGGGAATGTATTGGAGAATAATAATCCGACGAGGTATATGAAACAAATCTCAAGTCATAGTATATGTAGAATATGTATCATTACATTTTTGACACGGATACTTGCAATTGTTTATTCCATTATATTAAGGTATTACAGTGCCTGCCACTTAATTGAATATCGCATTCTTGAATATTTCATTTTATTGAATAAGATGGTGAAATCCAAAACCATTTTCTATCAAATTTATTGAAAATCTGCCACTTATTACACTAGAATAGAGAAGCCACTTTGTTTATTTGAATAGTGCGATTATCCCACCAAGCATACCTTTATCAAAACTTTACTGTATAACACCCGAGGTCATGATGTTTACTACGGTGAGAGCGACTTATCAATTAGTGATAAATGGTTTCACACTTGTCCGGGTTGAAAGTTGTTGACCAAATCACACCGTAAATTGTCATATAGCTCGTGGCAGTAGGGATGAAAGTATTAATTAATTACCAACTACCGAAGTCCGGTCGTAAACAAGATCATCAGAAACATCCACAAAATGAATTCACTTACTATCAAGTTTATTTATCCAAAGCATACTGATGAATTATACATAGCTTTCTATCTGTATTATTTCAATCACTTGATAAAGGTCAATTTAGAGGCAAAAAATCATGATATTGAGTGTTTCTGTTTTTATTATATCCAGTGTGTTTCCTTTTGCAAAACTAAGAGGTCAAAGAACAGTAATTAACAAGAGTCGTGACTGGCTGATGTGATGTAGGGGAAAGGGACTTTACTATTTCAATGTATCAGGGGCTGTGATTGGATGAAATTATTTGATCAATCTATAAATAAAGATTAATTAAAATCATGAATTTTTATCTCATTTCGCTAATGTAAAAGTTCTATGACCTAAAAAGGGGTTGTTGTTTACATTTGAAAAATTTTGGGGGGTGACCCCCTTCCAGCAGGATTTTCTGGAAATTAACGTGGATAACCTATGATAAACTGTTAAAATTCTGATAGAGGAAGGGCTGACAAACATTTTGATGGGTTGTACATAGCTAAAATATAGGATGTTGTGTAAATCTTGCTGGAAGTTTGGTAATTTATCATGGGACCCTAAGGGAATGAAATTGCTTTGACCAAGAGTGCTTATCATGCAATAGTTTATCTTGACATTTAGAGAATGGAAAAACTCATTAAGATTTTCTATTTGTTCCAATAATGTAAGAAGATAAGTTTTCACTCATATTCCTGTGACAGTGTTATAAAACTGTCCTACCTTAACTGTTCTTTGTATTGCTGATTTTCCATTGTAGAATGCCTGTGTTTTTCTGTAATATCTTCTAATTCTTTCTCTAGTTCTATAAGTTTAGACCATGCAGTACATTAAGTAATCTCAAAACATATAATATTAAAAGTGAATCACATAATACATGTAGTAATATTTACCAACATAATATTACATATAATACATGATATCAAATGAACTAAAAAGATATTATCATATACACATGAAATCATATTTAATCACACAGTATGTATATGATCTCATTCAACATGAACAGAATACTAATTAAAAAACTCAAAAACTAAGGAGACCATCTCCCTCATGCTTAGCTTTATTCTTAGATTGAGTCTTTGGCTCACTTTCTCTGCCACTTTGGATTTAACTCTGCTCTTCAAATATTTTTTATTATTATAATTCCAATCATTCGACCATAAACATCACTGAAGAGAAATAAATTGTCAAAATGCACATTTTACCACACAAAATTAAAAGTGTGTGAAAAAATCAGCCAATATAAATCACCTACAGGCCCATTAAATATGCATTTTCATGCTGTGATTCTGAATGCCTTCTACATGAAAGCAATTTTCTTTCAGGATGGAAATAAGTCAGAGAAAAAAGATAACAGTGTGTTATAGCTTATAAAACCAATGTTTGCAAAATTCTCTTTGCCAAACTAAATTATTTTTGGTAGTCATTATATTTATGTACAAAAATAGTCTTTGCATATTTTAAGTAGAAGTTACAGCTTATGTTGCTTTTAATTTTGAGTTAAATTGATATGTTATACTCATAATTTTACAGTTCTAGTCTAATTCCTTCGATGAACCATGCTAAACTCAGCCCATGAACTTTGGTCATGGAAGTAGTACCCAGCGTATGGCAAATCACATGGGTAATAATATAAAAAGAGGCGGGGCTTACTCAAGTTCAAGGCTGATGTTCTATTATTGTTTTTTACTTGACTGAATCTGTTAATTTTGAGCAATTAAAGAAATTGCCTGAACAGATAGAGTTTTTTTAGCATTCTAGACACGCACTATATTGTGTGGCAGAAGTACTTTTCCATTTCAGGAAAAATTCAGTCCTTGCCAGTTTGATAACAGGGAATTTGATATTTTGTTTTCAAAAAAGAACCTTTTAAAATGCATTGTAAATATAAGGAATGACTGTCTTTTTTTCTTAGGTTCATGAGGAATGAACTTGGGTGAGAAACAAACAAATAATTCGAGAACTGCTTCGCGGTTCACTTGATTTGTTTGTTTCTCACCCAAGTTCATTCCCCATGAACCTAAAAAAAAAAGACAGTCACTCCTTAACTAACTATATCTCAAAATAAGACAACAAGTATATACAGACAACTATAACATGGCATACTATGATAAGTGTCCAGAAGGATAAACACCATCTGCATTCAGTCTACTCCTGAAATTTGGTTTGGTATTTTCTATTATCATTTTTGTTTTGTTTAATGTCATGCCAAGATTATTTCACTTATATGGTATATGACCTTATAATCTTTACTGACTCATTGAAAGCAGAGAATGATCTCATACTGTTTTTAAAGGAGAGACACAGAAAAAGAATATGATAAATAACACTAATCAAATCCTTCCTGATAGCCAATAAACACTGGAAACCCAGTGTGATATCACAGAACCTGCATGTCCCCTCTACTGGTGATTACTGTATCTATAAACACTGATAGTCATACTGGAAACCCAGTGTGATATCACAGAACCTACATGTCTCCTCTACTGGTGATTACTGTATCTATAAACACTGATAGTCATACTGGAAACCCAGTGATATCATAGAATCTACATGTCCCCTCTACTGGTGATTACTGTATCTATAACCACTGATTGTCATACTGGAAACCCAGTGTGATATCACAGAACCTACATGTCTCCTCTACTGGTGATTACTGTATCTATAAACACTGATTGTCGTACTGGAAACCCAGTGTGATATCACAGAACCTACATGTCTCCTTTACTGGTGATTACTGTATCTATAAACACTGATTGTCATACTGGAAACCCAGTGTCATATCACAGAACCTACATGTCTCCTCTACTGGTGATTACTGTATCTATAAACACTGATTGTCATACTGGAAACCCAGTGTGATATCACGGAACCTACATGTCTCCTCTACTGGTGATTACTGTATCTATAACCACCGATTGTCATACTGGAAATCCAGTGTGATATCACAGAACCTACATGTCTCCTCTACTGGTGATTACTGTATCTATAAACACTGATTGTCATACTGGAAATCCAGTGTGATATCACAGAACCTACATGTCTCCTCTACTGGTGATTACTGTATCTATAAACACTGATTGTTATACTGGAAACCCAGTGTGATATCACAGAACCTACATGTCTCCTTTACTGGTGATTACTGTATCTATAACCACTGATTGTCATACTGGAAACCCAGTGTGATATCACAGAACCTACATGTCCCCTCTACTGGTGATTACTGTATCTATAAACACTGATTGTCATACTGGAAACCCAGTGTGATATCACAGAACCTACATGTCCCCTCTACTGGTGATTACTGTATCTATAAACACTGATTGTCATACTGGAAACCCAGTGTGATATCACAGAACCTACATGTCTCCTCTACTGGTGATTACTGTATCTATAAACACTGATTGTCATACTGGAAACCCAGTGTGATATCACAGAACCTACATGTCTCCTCTACTGGTGATTACTGTATCTATAAACACTGATTGTCATACTGGAAACCCAGTGTGATATCACAGAACCTACATGTCTCCTCTACTGGTGATTACTGTATCTATAAACACTGATTGTCATACTGGAAACCCAGTGTGATATCACAGAACCTACATGTCTCCTTTACTGGTGATTACTGTATCTATAACCACCGATTGTCATACTGGAAATCCAGTGTGATATCACAGAACCTATATGTCTCCTCTACTGGTGATTACTGTAACTATAAACACTGATTGTCATACTGGAAATCCAGTGTGATATCACAGAACCTACATGTCTCCTCTACTGGTGATTACTGTATCTATAAACACTGATTGTCATACTGGAAATCCAGTGTGATATCACAGAACCTACATGTCTCCTTTACTGGTGATTACTGTATCTATAACCACTGATTGTCATACTGGAAACCCAGTGTGATATCACAGAACCTACATGTCCCCTCTACTGGTGATTACTGTATCTATAAACACTGATTGCCATACTGGAAACCCAGTGTGATATCACAGAACCTACATGTCCCCTCTACTGGTGATTACTGTATCTATAAACACTGATTGTCATACTGGAAACCCAGTGTGATATCACAGAACCTACATGTCTCCTCTACTGGTGATTACTGTATCTATAAACACTGATTGTCATACTGGAAACCCAGTGTGATATCACAGAACCTACATGTCTCCTTTACTGGTGATTACTGTATCTATAAACACTGATTGTCATACTGGAAACCCAGTGTGATATCACAGAACCTACATGTCCCCTCTACTGGTGATTACTGTATCTATAAACACTGATTGTCATACTGGAAACCCAGTGTGATATCACGGAACCTACATGTCTCCTCTACTGGTGATTACTGTATCTATAACCACCGATTGTCATACTGGAAATCCAGTGTGATATCACAGAACCTACATGTCTCCTCTACTGGTGATTACTGTATCTATAAACACTGATTGTCATACTGGAAATCCAGTGTGATATCACAGAACCTACATGTCTCCTCTACTGGTGATTACTGTATCTATAAACACTGACTGTTATACTGGAAACCCAGTGTGATATCACAGAACCTACATGTCTCCTTTACTGGTGATTACTGTATCTATAACCACTGATTGTCATACTGGAAACCCAGTGTGATATCACAGAACCTACATGTCCCCTCTACTGGTGATTACTGTATCTACAAACACTGATTGTCATACTGGAAACCCAGTGTGATATCACAGAACCTACATGTCCCCTCTACTGGTGATTACTGTATCTATAAACACTTATTGTCATACTGGAAACCCAGTGTGATATCACAGAACCTACATGTCTCCTCTACTGGTGATTACTGTATCTATAAACACTGATTGTCATACTGGAAACCCAGTGTGATATCACAGAACCTACATGTCCCCTCTACTGGTGATTACTGTATCTATAAACACTGATTGTCATACTGGAAACCCAGTGTGATATCACAGAACCTACATGTCTCCTCTACTGGTGATTACTGTATCTATAAACACTGATTGTCATACTGGAAATCCAATCCAGTGTGATATCACAGAACCTACATGTCTCCTCTACTGGTGATTACTGTATCTATAAACACTGATTGTCATACTGGAAACCCAGTGTGATATCACAGAACCTACATGTCTCCTCTACTGGTGATTACTGTATCTATAACCACCGATTGTCATACTGGAAATCCAGTGTGATATCACAGAACCTACATGTCTCCTCTACTGCTGATTACTGTATCTATAAACACTGATTGTCATACTGGAAATCCAGTGTGATATCACAGAACCTACATGTCTCCTCTACTGGTGATTACTGTATCTATAAACACTGATTGTCATACTGGAAACCCAGTGTGATATCACAGAACCTACATGTCTCCTTTACTGGTGATTACTGTATCTATAAACACTGATTGTCATACTGGAAACCCAGTGTGATATCACAGAACCTACATGTCCCCTCTACTGGTGATTACTGTATCTATAACCACTGATTGTCATACTGGAAACCCAGTGATATCACAGAACCTACATGTCCCCTCTACTGGTGATTACTGTATCTATAACCACCGATTGTCATACTGGAAACCCAGTGTGATATCACAGAACCTACATGTCTCCTCTACTGGTGATTACTGTATCTATAAACACTGATTGTCATACTGGAAAGCCAGTGTGATATCACAGAACCTACATGTCCCCTCTACTGGTGATTACTGTATCTATAAACACTGATTGTCATACTGGAAACCCAGTGTGATATCACAGAACCTACATGTCTCCTCTACTGGTGATTACTGTATCTATAAACACTGATTGTCATACTGGAAATCCAGTGTGATATCACAGAACCTACATGTCTCCTCTACTGGTCATTACTGTATCTATAAACACTGATTGTCATACTGGAAACCCAGTGTGATATCACAGAACCTACCGGTACATGTCTCCTCTATTGGTGATTACTGTATCTATAAACACTGATTGTCATACTGGAAATCCAGTGTGATATCACAGAACCTACATGTCCCCTCTATTGGTTATTACTGTATCTATAAACACTGATTGTCATACTGGAAATCCAGTGTGATATCACAGAACCTACATGTCTCCTTTACTGGTAATTACTGTATCTATAAACACTGATTGTCATACTGGAAACCCAGTGTGATATCACAGAACCTACATGTCTCCTCTACTGGTGATTACTGTATCTATAACCACTGATTGTCATACTGGAAACCCAGTGTGATATCACAGAACCTACAGGTTTCCTCTACTGGTGATTACTGTATCTATAAACACTGATTGTCATACTGGAAATCCAGTGTGATATCACAGAACCCACATGTCTCCTCTACTGGTGATTACTGTATCTATAACCACCGATTGTCATACTGGAAATCCAGTGTGATATCACAGAACCTACATGTCTCCTCTACTGCTGATTACTGTATCTATAAACACTGATTGTCATACTGGAAATCCAGTGTGATATCACAGAACCTACATGTCTCCTCTACTGGTGATTACTGTATCTATAAACACTGATTGTCATACTGGAAATCCAGTGTGATATCACAGAACCTACATGTCTCCTCTACTGGTGATTACTGTATCTATAAACACTGATTGTCATACTGGAAATCCAGTGTGATATCACAGAACCTACATGTCTCCTTTACTGGTGATTACTGTATCTATAACCACTGATTGTCATACTGGAAACCCAGTGTGATATCACAGAACCTACATGTCCCCTCTACTGGTGATTGCTGTATCTATAAACACTGATTGTCATACTGGAAACCCAGTGTGATATCACAGAACCTACATGTCTCCTCTACTGGTGATTACTGTATCTATAAACACTGATTGTCATACTGGAAACCCAGTGTGATATCACAGAACCTACATGTCTCCTCTACTGGTCATTACTGTATCTATAAACACTGATTGTCATACTGGAAACCCAATGTGATATCACAGAACCTACATGTCTCCTCTACTGGTCATTACTGTATCTATAAACACTGATTGTCATACTGGAAACCCATTGTGATATCACAGAACCTACATGTCTCCTCTACTGGTCATTACTGTATCTATAAACACTGATTGTCATACTGGAAATCCAATCCAGTGTGATATAACAGAACCTACATGTCTCCTCTACTGGTGATTACTGTATCTATAACCACTGATTGTCATACTGGAAATCCAGTGTGATATCACAGAACCTACCGGTACATGTCTCCTCTATTGGTGATTACTGTATCTATAAACACTGATTGTCATACTGGAAATCCAGTGTGATATCACAGAACCTACATGTCCCCTCTATTGGTGATTACTGTATCTATAAACACTGATTGTCATACTGGAAACCCAGTGTGATATCACAGAACCTACATGTCTCCTTTACTGGTAATTACTGTATCTATAAACACTGATTGTCGTACTGGAAACCCAGTGTGATATCACAGAACCTACATGTCTCCTTTACTGGTGATTACCGTCTCTATAAACAATGACTGTCAAACTGGAAATCCAGTATGATATCACAGAACCTACATGTCCCCTTTACTGGTGATTACTGTATCTAAAAACACTGATTGTCATACTGAAAATCCAGTGTGATATCACAGAACCTACATGTCTCCTTTACTGGTGATTACTGTATCTATAACCACCGATTGTCATACTGGAAATCCAGTGTGATATCACAGAACCTACATGTCTCCTCTACTGGTGATTACTGTATCTATAAACACTGATTGTCATACTGGAAACCCAGTGTGATATCACAGAACCTACATGTCCCCTCTATTGGTGATTACTGTATCTATAACCACCGATTGTCATACTGGAAATCCAGTGTGATATCACAGAACCTACATGTCTCCTCTACTGGTGATTACTGTATCTATAAACACTGATTGTCATACTGGAAACCCAGTGTGATATCACAGAACCTACATGTCCCCTCTATTGGTGATTACTGTATCTATAAACACTGATTGTCATACTGGAAACCCAGTGTGATATCACAGAACCTACATGTCTCCTTTACTGGTAATTACTGTATCTATAACCACTGATTGTCATACTGGAAACCCAGTGTGATATCACAGAACCTACATGTCTCCTTTACTGGTAATTACTGTATCTATAACCACTGATTGTCATACTGGAAACCCAGTGTGATATCACAGAACCTACATGTCTCCTTTACTGGTAATTACTGTATCTATAAACACTGATTGTCATACTGGAAATCCAGTGTGATATCACAGAACCTACATGTCCCCTCTATTGGTTATTACTGTATCTATAAACACTGATTGTCATACTGGAAACCCAGTGTGATATCACAGAACCTACATGTCTCCTCTACTGGTGATTACTGTATCTATAAACACTGATTGTCATACTGGAAACCCAGTGTGATATCACAGAACCTACATGTCTCCTCTACTGGTGATTACTGTATCTATAAACACTGATTGTCATACTGGAAACCCAGTGTGATATCACAGAACGTACATATCTCCTTTACTGGTGATTACTGTATCTATAAACACTGATTGTCATACTGGAAACCCAGTGTGATATCACAGAACCTACATGTCTCCTCTACTGGTGATTACTGTATCTATAAACACTGATTGTCTTACTGGAAATCCAGTGTGATATCACAGAACCTACATGTCTCCTCTACTGGTGATTACTGTATCTATAAACACTGATTGTCATACTGGACACCCAGTGTGATATCACAGAACCTACATGTCTCCTTTACTGGTGATTACTGTATCTATAAACACTGATTGTCATACTGGAAATCCAGTGTGATATCACAGAACCTACATGTCTCCTCTACTGGTGATTACTGTATCTATAACCACCGATTGTCATACTGGAAACCCAGTGTGATATCACAGAACCTACATGTCTCCTCTACTGGTGATTACTGTATCTATAAACACTGATTGTCATACTGGAAACCCAGTGTGATATCACAGAACCTACATGTCTCCTCTACTGGTGATTACTGTATCTATAAACACTGATTGTCATACTGGAAACCCAGTGTGATATCACAGAACCTACATGTCTCCTCTACTGGTGATTACTGTATCTATAAACACTGATTGTCATACTGGAAACCCAGTGTGATATCACAGAACCTACATGTCTCCTTTACTGGTGATTACTGTATCTGTAACCACTGATTGTCATACTGGAAACCCAGTGTGATATCACAGAACCTACATGTCTCCTTTACTGGTGATTACTGTATCTGTAACCACTGATTGTCATACTGGAAACCCAGTGTGATATCACAGAACCTACATGTCTCCTCTATTGGTGATTACTGTATCTATAAACACTGATTGTCATACTGGAAACCCAGTGTGATATCACAGAACCTACATGTCTCCTTTACTGGTGATTACTGTATCTATAACCACCGATTGTCATACTGGAAACCCAGTGTGATATCACAGAACCTACATGTCTCCTTTACTGGTGATTACTGTATCTATAAACACTGATTGTCATACTGGAAACCCAGTGTGATATCACAAAACCTACATGTCTCCTTTACTGGTGATTACTGTATCTATAAACACTGATTGTCATACTGGAAATCCAATCCATTGTGATATCACAGAACCTACATGTCTCCTCTACTGGTGATTGCTGTATCTGTAACCACTGATTGTCATACTGGAAACCCAGTGTGATATCACAGAACCTACATGTCTCCTTTACTGGTGATTACTGTATCTATAAACACTGATTGTCATACTGGAAATCCAATCCAGTGTGATATCACAGAACCTACATGTCTCCTCTACTGGTGATTACTGTATCTATAACCACTGATTGTCATACTGGAAATCCAGTGTGATATCACAGAACCTACATGTTTCCTCTACTGGTGATTACTATAAACACTATTCTACACTAAGTGTTGCACTTTATATTGTAGAATATGAGATATCTTACGCAGTTTGTCACAACAATATTTACATTGTACAAAATGGCAGCAAAAAGTTAGTGAATAAAGTGCTTTAACCTAATTTTACCAAGCAAAGAAATCTTTTACTGAGAAAAACTGTAACACAAAGAATATACAAATCCTAAACTTACTTTATCATTTACATATAGAATAAATAAGTGCCCCAAAGAACACATTGGACATCTGCAAAGACAGTTAATAAAGAGGTAAGATAGATCAACGAACAGATTATTGCCTGATACTGTCATCCCTAATGATCGAATGCTATGGTTAACAGTATCTGGATCACTGGGAACAGATTCTTTACAAACATGACCCAGACATGAGAACCCTTCATCTTGGTCATCAAACTGGTTCTTAATACTATGTTAAAGCAACCAGAAATAATGATATTGATTGTTATAATAATAGTGCACATGATCATCTTGGTTCAACAACATTATAAAACATTAAAAAACACACAGCACACTGTATTATCTTTACCAGACATCTGATTTATATCTAGCTTATATGCCACACAGCTTTGCTGATTTATACATGATATTCATGTGTATTGCTACATTCATTATACATAGTATAAAGAACCAGCTTGGTGTTCGAAAAGTGTCTTGCAGGCGATACAAAATTACTCATGCATAAACAGAACAAAAGGATGGTGATTTACCAGTGAGTTTTGACTGTAATTGTGAAATTGTTTGTTGTAGCTGTGTGCTTGTGTCATTCACATGTGAAAGTTTCTGAATTTCCTCATCTTTGACTCGTACTTTATCTTTCAAAGCAGTCAGCATCAGTGTTGATTCAGACTTTTCCCTCTCTAGGCTGTTAATTCTATTAGTCAATTCTTTCTTCTCTGAAATACAAATTGGGTTTCATTTGATTACAGACTAATGTTTAATATGCACATCTAACACTGTAAAAATGCATAGTAAACATACATTGTTATCATCATCAATCATTTTATGATTTATAAATATATATACTGCAGATTTAAAAATGTAAGAGACATAGGTGTAAATCATGCTAATTAATGACTATGCTAGTACATTTGTGTATATCAAGAACTATTGAATTTTAAATGTGGTTGCACCAAACACTGTATTCACAGCAGATTCTTAAGTAAATACACTTTCCACAGTTTAAGTGCATAACATCATATTCCTTACCTGAGGACTTTGAGCACAATTCCCCACCAATTTTCATTTCATATATTTGAAAAATACATTAAAAAATTCTTAAACCTATTTTTGCATATTAGTTCTTTACAATAGCATTCGTTTCCCTGAAATCTGATTAAACACAATCTCTGACAAGAAAAATGGGAGAAATAGCCAGAAAATATACAAAATGTCATAGTCCAAAAATCTGAAAAAGTGATTACAGAATGGAACAAAAACAACAATACTTTACACTTAAAACACTATTGTAAATCTTTCTTTATATAATGCATCTGGTCTGTTGAACCATGTAGTCTGTATGAAGAAGGAGGTTTGTCATTACAGAATGGAACAAAAACAACAATACTTTACACTTAAAACACTATTGTAAATCTTTCTTATGCATCTGGTCTATTGAACCATGTAGTCTGTATGAAGAAGGAGGTTTGTCAAAAGGGTGCTCTCTTGGTTTTGTCACATCCATCTTTGAATCTTTCCCCTGATGAATCAAACTAAAAACAACAAATGTCGGGAACCATAAGTACTTCATTCCATTCGTGAAAAGTTTCATCAGATTCCTTCTATTAGTGTTCAAGAAGCAGTGTGTCAAATCTTAATATAGCATACAAACAGTACACTCCTTATGCCAGATGTCTAATGCTAATTGTTATATAGTCTACCTTTTTCATTTATGCTGCATTTGTCTTTGATGCCAGCCAACATGATTGACATCTCTTCTTTCATCTGCTGGTCTCGTTTTTCTATAAATGCATGAATATTCTGAAGTTCTTCTCGTTGCTCTGACAATTTGTTTCTGATGGCTGGCAAATTTGATTGGTAGAAAGAATGTTTTACTCTGGTGAAAGATAAACAATAAATGTTATACAAGTTGCTTAGGCATGTTACTGGTCAATATCATAAAACCATGACTATGTATTACATGTCAGTAATCTATGTCTGTTATTTCTGTAGATATATGTACTTCAATAGGGATGTTATTACTTTATCAAATGATATATTTGCAAATTTTTCTCCTCTAAGTGAAACTTATTTGTGAATTTTTAAATTTTTCTCACCTGTGTTCTTTTTGTGTTAATTTTTCTCACCTGTATTCTTCTTTAAGCTTCAGGGCAGTTTCTGCTTGAATTTGAAGTCTTTTGTTCTCTGCAACTAATTCCTCTTCATTTTTCAAATTGTTTCGTAAAGTTGCTATACTAAAAGATAACAAAATCAAGATATTAATGTAATTATCTAGAGATGTACATTTGTGTAAGTACAATGCAAGTCACTTTAAAAACAAAAGTCAAATATAAAAGAAGTTTATACATATGCATACGATGAAGTTATGGCAGTGCACAATAATTGATATTTCTTGTCAAACTACCATTCACTAAGTAAATTGCTTGTCTGTTAACATTGGTATCCATTCATTAAGTAAATTGCTTGTCTGCTAACACTGAAATCCAAAATTGGATTATCAGGCTATGATGACTGCAGATTTAAACAATTAATGTCCATCAAAACAAACATCGGAACATTTAACCAGCTGATCTCAACTTTGCATCCGACACTTTTTTTCATCAATTTTTATCTTGCATATTATACATAGGAAGTAAGCTTTTTCTCGATAATTTTTCCTGACTCTGGTGTGCATCATCAACAACTGCACAATTTATATTAACACAAGGGGATACTGTACAAGTAAAACTGTAAAATTACAAACAAGAAAAATAAAACAAGTCAGCTAGCAACTCAATATAATTGGAGCTCATGTAGTGTTCATTTATTCTGAGATAATTAAGAATGCATAATTGAATAATTGAGAACCTATTTGATTTCATTTTGAACAATTATAAAAAATATCTACCATGTAAAACAAACATTTATGTTATCAATAACAAAGAATGTGATGACAAAGGAATAATGTTATCAAATAATTTTAATTGCACTACAGTGTTTGTACTTACAGAATTTCTTTCGCCTCCAGATTACGTTTGATATCTGACTTTTCCTCATTAAGTCTATCTAGCTCCTCTATTAACTTATTCTCTCTTTCCTCACACCCTTGTAACTTTTCCAATTCTGCCTCTGTAGCCTGTGAATATACAGTATTCAGCATGATCTTTACATTAAAGAAATCTAATATATAACTTAAATCAATAACATTCACAATCAGAATAAATTTGGGTAATACAAAACATTTTTGTTGTTGATTTGCTATTTTATCTGTGTACCTCTTTCAGAAAATTTGCCTTTTCAAATTTCTGCCAAAGGGCTTTGGTTTCTTAATCCTGAATTATTCCCATGGCACATTATTTAAGCATGAGCTGACACATTTGGCATTACTTTCACTTTGATGTTACTCCTTTGGTTCATGTTATAGAGACATAGCACTGTGTTATACAAACTCTCAAAGACTACATGGAGAACATCTTTGATACTTCAAATTACAAAACATGAGTTCCACATGTATGTGTGCACACAATCTAGGCATCATAAAATGTATAATCACATAATAAATGCTCATTCATACCAAATTTAATTACACTTTTTATTTACAAGCAAACTAAGAGGGCTAAAGATACACATTGAAACTCTCATTTCTGTCATGTCTGATATCAATCCCTGTCACACAGGTGAGAAGATATGCCACTGTACATCATACTACTTGCCAAAGATACGCCACTGTACATCATACGGTTTCTAGATGTTTCGTCCACAGGATCAGTCATCCCCAGATGATCCGTCCCCAGATCATTCGTCCACTAGTTGTTTCTTCCACAATACCCTAGTTTATTCGTCCGCGATGTAATTATATAATTAGATCTATTAAATCGATTACTATGTTATACATTGTGGACGAATCGTCTGAGGACGGATTATCTGCGGACGATCTTAACAGTGGACGAAGAAGCCAGTGGACGAAACGTCCTGTTACCACATCATACTACATGCCAAAGATACGCCACTGTACATCATACTGCATGCCAAAGATATGCCACTGTACATCATACTACATGCCAAAGATATGCCACTGTACATCATACTACATGCCAAAGATTAATCATTTTCTAGGTTTTTTATCACACTATACAGTGATCACTACCTGGGAGGTGGAATAATCTAGGTGTTACATTATGTCACTGCATGCAGACTTTAATTACCATATTAACTTCAATGTATTTTCCATTATCAAAGTCTGATATATAATTGTTAATTCATAGTGTTTTCCTTGTTAATTGTGAAAATGAAGGTTAACATTTGCTTGTGCAACACTTATACCCGTGGACAGCAACTGATAAGTGATATGGTCTAAAATTTTGTTGTCAGCTGAAAGGTATGGTCACAAGGAATACTATGTGAAAGTTCAAAGCTTTGTCTCTATCTTCTCAAGATTTGTGATCTACACTAAAGCATTAATTATTTGTCATAGATAAAAAGACTTACATACAAACATACAAAATACCGGTACAACATGTCCCAGAACTCCAATTCTAGGAGCAGAAAACCTACAATATGCCTACCTTAAGTTTTTCTTCCAATGCTTTAATTTCATTGTGAATAAGATAGCTGACTCCACAATACTTGCACACTGTTTCATCTCTTTCCATCTGCTGAATTTCCTTAGGAAGGGGATTTTTGGGCATGTAACGCTCAAACTTCCCCTCTTCTTTAGTAGATTCTGTCATTGTTGTTTTCATACTCTATGTCCTTTATTATAGTAAATGTGTCTTCATTTCTAAGGATATTTTAAAAATGGTATAAACTTCCAAACTTTCAAGGATATCTAAATACTGAAACATTTTTACCAGAAACCTGATTTAAATATATCATCAATTCAGATTACAATTATTAATATGGTCTGGTACTGAAACTTTGGGTTGCTACTGAATAGTCTCTGTTGTGTAGTGGCTGTAATATACATATTTCCATTCTTTAAATTTCTTTGAGTAGCCTGCGTAACAACAGTGTTCAGTATATCCTAAAGATCAATCAGTATTCACCTTTATATTGCTTCAACAGTATGTCTTCTTTACATTAAACTATTTGATATTCCTATGATATTATAGCTTGAATGGAAATCTTTGGAATCCTCTTATAAAATGAAAATTTAAATCTATAAAACAAGTTGATACAATGGCCCAATTATCATGGCTGGTTGGTAACTACAATGATATTTAATGTAGTTACTGTTCAGAGTTTTTGTTTGATTTCTCAAGGATTTGGGGTGTAAGAAATTTTCACAGAATTCAGCACTTTTGTTCTTATAATGCCAACTTCAGTGTCATATTTGACATGGAAACAGAAGGGTAGGCAATCTGGAAGTTGTACCTAATTCAAATGCATTATAAGTCAAACACTTCAGTTCTGTAATAATACTGATTCAGTGATTGTATGATTTTGGTGTTTGTTGATATTCCACTATTCCTCTATGGTATGAGTGATGATGAAGGATTGTATGAAGTTTGTGTTTGTTGATATTCCACTATTCCTCTATGGTATGAATGATGATGAAGGATTGTATGATTTTTATGTTTGTTGATACTCCACTATTCCTCAAAAATATGAGTGATGATGAAGAATTGTCCTAAGTAAAGTTGTAAACTTCCTACATGACCTTTATACAAGCATTCTCAAAGTAAGAGTATTCAATCTAAAATGAAAACTAATACTAAATATCAATAGATGTAATTTTCTTTTTTAACTTAATGTACATGTATTTATATTTGGAAGCTTCTTGCAAAAAAGCTTCCTTTAACCAAAAGGAGATTTGAAAATAATGTGGTAAATTTTGTATATTGAACCTTTTGGGAATTACCTATGTTTGACAATTTCAGTAACACTTAAAACTACCAAGTTTATAAATAAAATTAATTAACTTAGCAGTATTTCTGCCCATTAAGTTCTTCAATTTTTAACAGAAGGAGATAACTTCTTTTAATTTCTATTGAAACGGTCGGCTCATACCTGGTGAAGGTATGAGCCGACCGTTTCAATAGAAATTAAACTTCTTTAAGAGCATTGAGGGTGTACAATCGCAAATTTCACAATCACTAACATTAAAACCATCTATGACAATATATATTGGTGAAGTACCGGTATAAGCCGAACCGTTTCAATAGAAATTAGACGTCTGCTTACCATACTAAATTCGAAATGATATTAAAATGTAGAGAAACCATCTTGAAACCAATGAAAACATTTCCATCCGGGAATGTCTTGTATAATACTCGAAACCAAATCGAAAGGAGCTCATAATGAATCCGGATTGAAATGTTAGATATTTTAAATAAGAGACATTCATGAGTGTTTTTGTTTAAACTGCAAGTGACAAACTTATTTGAGGTTCGATGTCATTGTGTAAAGAAGATCTAACGATTTACGAGAAAATTAGCTCACATCTCACCTTTATCCTTCAGTAATGCATTACTTCTTTGAGAACAACTCTGATCATTGGTTTAAAAACAATGATCAGAGTATATATTTACCTGCCTAATGTTTTTTTACAAGACATAAGCACGTTTCGTACGAGGTCAGTGGTTAATTTAGTAGAAAAACTAGTAATTTATCTTATTTCAAAATTTTGTACTCAAGTCCAAAATCTCCATTCATAATACATATTTTGTGCCATTTCCTAAATACGTCATGCTTCCTTGACGTAAATCGTGCCGAAAAAATATTTGTGGTATATGTGTAGACTTCCATGTTTAATCTTGATACAACTTCTGTACTTACATAAGACAAGAAGATTGTAACCCTGCTTCTTGGATTTTGACTTTTGACAACTGGATTGGCAAGTTCCAACTTCCAATCATAATTTGAAGGTTGCGGGTTTAAAGTTCATGGTACACGCGACCTTGTTTGATGTTGAAGCCCGCAGCAACACTGCAATCTCTACTGTATGAACTGTACGAGTGTTAACAGCAATCAAGATGTTTACTGCATTAACAACAAAATTTTTTAAATCGATTTTGAATATGCATTCATTGTGCCAACATATTGATTCATTAATGTATAGCAAACGTAAAACAGAGACACCCTTTTACTTGCCAAGGGTATATATTACATGCACCGTTTGATTTTATCGTGAAATTTTGGACTTCACTGATTGATCAGAAATGACAGCTATTAACATTTTCAGTACCTTAAGAAATATAGCTTACAAATGACTCACAATTCCGGTAAAACGTGTTTTTGTGATATACAGATCGTGAATCGTTTGACTATTGTCATTAAGGATTTCGAGAACCGAAAAATACGGTTTTCCCAGAATTCTTATCTAGAGAGACACAAGAATGAATGCATACTCTGGTGGCTTGTCATGTTATTCAATCAAAATGTTAATTGTACGAAAAAAAAAAAAACACCCCCCCCCCTCAAAAAAAAAAATAAATAAATAAATAAAACCCAAACCAGTAAACATAAATTAGTGGTAGAGAAACTTTATTTACACGAGGTATTTGGGTTTTGCTGCATGAAGTACATGAATTGATATGAAATCTATATATCATGTACAAAGAAATGATTATTTACATTATGTACAAATAAATGATAGATTCAAAAGTTAGTAAATATACATGTATACAAATATCACAGGTTTTAAAGCACATATAACAAAATTCACCTATAAACATTAAACATGTATTCTCAATATATATATATATATATATATATATATATATATATATATATATATATATATATATATATATATATATATATATATATATATATATATGACTTAAACGTCATTCCAGGTGGCGCCTTGTTGTATACATCATAAAATACATAAGATCATAATTGTCTAGTATTGCCACACCCCAACCATGCCGACGAACATCGTAAATTTTTTTGTAGAGCGTTTAAGATTATCATGATGTCATGCTAAACATGATAATATAATTATTTATTAAATCTACATAAAGATATTGGTTCTTCCCTGGTGAAAACTTAGCTGGTAGGACCGACAACTCTTATATAGTTTTTTTGTGTATATATTGGGCACTATCATCTATATAAGAAGTGCGAACGCCATTGAAACTAAAGTAACTGTTACTGCTATCCAGGCTTTTGTTGATGAAGCTGAATTTTTATTTCTGTGGTCTCTAAAGAAACTTTGTTGGCTACACACAGTTTCTTTAAGGTCGTCCTGATGTTGCACATCTTTTTGACATCTTGTAGGCAACATGGTGCATTCAAATTCGTTTTTCAGTCCGACACCCGCCTTGCCACAGGACTCTTTCCATGCTTCCATGTCACACTTCAGGTGTTTGATACGAATACTGAAACAATGATGAACATGCAGTTATATTAAATACATGTATTTTGAAAAAATATTAGATTTGAGATGTACATTGTACATATAATTTATTATAAACAAAATAAATACGAGAGGAGTGAATTTTATTTAAGAGGATAAAAACCTTTGTTTTATTTTACAGTCATTCGCATAACGTTTGAAGCTAAAACTTACCCACAATACTCGGTAAAGAAACTGTCCATATTCATATTTGTCTGAATTTGTCTTGCGGCCAGGTCAACCATGCTGGACGTCATATTATCGAGGCAGCTCTGAACTTCGGCCGTAGGACGCTGGAAACACACTAGTCCCTTGACGTACACTGAAAGAAAAGTTACCCATTAATAATTAATAATAGTCTAACGATGAACTAGTTTGATTTTTAAAAACGTGTAATTCTATGCACGGGCGCTCGGCATCAGATCAAAATCCATGTAGTGGTAATGTTACCACAATATAAGAGAAAGATTTTGGAATGGCGTTTAGAAAAAAAAATAAGAAATCATGGGAGGTGGAACCTTACCATCCACATCCCCACAAAGTAAGTCGATACTGGATTCCATGGAGGCGTGGTCATACCCTGTCAACAACATGTATTCATTGGCTCCCTGACAAGTCTCTATTACATTGCGCATACAGGAAAACAACTGCTCACGCACCCTGCAAGATATATATATACAGATTAGTACATTTCAGATTAAGTTAATAAAATAAATAGTATAACCAGAGTAAATTTTGTAAATGTTTTGGTCTCTTTCCTTTCAAATACACCAAAATATTTTATTTGTGTAACAGAGAATCGCATATACTTACCCACAAAATTTAGTTGCTGCTTTCTTGTCCTTCCCAATAATGGCACCTTTGATTTCTGTTTCATTAGACCCGAACATGCTTGGTGACAAACCAGATTTCACATAACAATTTTGCATGTTGAAGTCCAGTTGGGCCATGCAAGGTTTAGCTTTCGGCAGAACTCCTGAAATTAAAGAAAACATTCTTACTGCGTATCATAAAGCTGTACTGCAATATCAAAGTTCTAGGTAAATACCTTTTTATTCAATACAAAATGTTGCACATGTAAATCCTATCAAAATATTAATTAAGTGCAGTCTTGCAGTTTTATTCTTATACTAAAAACCGCTTTGTGTTTGGAGTATGGAGTAAAACGCTTTCTCAAGAAATTTTACAAGAATACTCCGAATGAGGACTGTTGATAGGATTTCCATTAAAATAAACTAAACTACATACCTGCTCCACATGCATTCTGTAGTGCGGTCAGTCTCCGTACGACTTGATTTTCTGCAAAGTTGAATTCCTTGCTATCCATACAGGGGGGTTTCCCGCGCTTGTTGAGTGTCGCTGGTATAATGCATTGGATTATTTGAGCTCGAATTCTGTTGATGAAGATAGGAAAATCAAGAATATGAATAAATGTGCTTCAACATTCTGTATTATGTCGTTGGCTTCGGACCCTCGCTTATTCGTGTATATGTAGATATAGCTTATGTATGACCATCGTCTAATTCTGACAGGTACAGACCAAATGATGGATTGCACTACTGAATGACCACTAATGCGGGTGACTCTGTACTCTTACTCAACATTCCATACCTATGCATAACACTGACCATATAGGTATATTTCGTCAATTTGCATAACATAGGATTGTCAATTTGTTATTTTTACATGCAAATGAACGATCAAATTGTACCAATTATTTAGGGCATATACAATTTGAATTATGATAGACACAATGCTTTTCAACGAATGTATGTGTATCTCAAACACACACACACTTGTGTATGTTAGGTGCTTGGGATATACAGCCATAGCATACAGATCAAAGTTAGGCATTTTAAATATGTACCGAACTGTCCAAAGCAAGCGTGAATTAAAAAAAGTGTGCAGAAACAGACAAAGTAACAAACAATTCTTGTAGCAGCGACCTAGAACAGCTTAGAATTCGAACCCGAGAAGGGACTCTTCGGAGTCCCGTCATACGTAAGAACAGTAAAAACCGAGGCATCATGTCACGGTAGATGTTGGCATGTTAAATTCCCTCGCTCTTTCGAGGGATATAAAATATTCTGAAAATGCAGCAGATGCTGTGATTATATAAATGTCATACACTGGCCATATGTGATGATAGTGATGCAGATAGCGTTATAAATAGGTCTACCTGCATAGCCCTTTCCTAAGGTCGAGTATGTTGGTGTTGGGTGGGAGAGGTGACATCGTGCCGTTGGTGAGAACTGCGTCAATCGTCTGCATGTTTAGTCCAGATTTCTGGAAACAGGACACCACAAGTTGTTGTACAGAACTGACACACTGGTTCCGCGGTGGACGAGGAAACTGTGCGTCCACAAATGTCATAAGCGATACTGGCAAATAAAAAGTAAAATTAATGTTTAGAAGGTTAAATTTGTTTTAATTTTATGGTTGTAAATAATAATGAAAAAAAGAAGCATCAAACGGGAAATCTTGAAGTAAAATATATACAATACAACTTACCCAATAGCACATTAATTAAAAACATTTTTCTTGATTGCAAAACAAGCGAAGCTGTGGGACTGACTGCTTTCTAGACACTGAATGTAAAAATTTCGCTTACCTTCCTTAAATAATAATCAACGAACATTAATGATGTTGAATCAGAAAAATGTCAATAATTCAGCATGTCTGATCTATCATTGCTTGAACCATTGATTGATACATCATACAGGCGTGAATCACATGTAGTGGGTAGGATGCTATACAATCACGTCACCTATCGCATATGTCACGTTACGTCAGGTGACATGGACGTCATTACAGGTGTAAATAACGACTGAATTTATTTTCATTGTTACATTTCAGAGCAATTGAATGTATTTCTATATCGCATTGTTGTTTTTAATCTTTTGACCTTAGATCAATCCATTCAAATAAATAAAAAGTATTTAAGTCAATGTATATTCTTTATTAGTTAAAACTCTTGGATTGAAGGTAATCTGTTTGTAAAAAGGAAATTCTCATAAAACTCCTTCTACAATTTATTTTCTTTGTGATATGAACTATTTCTTTATTTGCGGTAATTACTGCAATGATTTTGCAATTTGGAAACAGGTGGATGGGGCAAATAGGCGTAGAAACCGGAGAGGGAGGCAGCCCCACCTCCTGCACTAATTTATTATTTACAATAACGTTGAACCCGAAAAGAGGCAGTCCCTTCCTGCCCTCATTTTCTTCAATGATGTTGAACCGAAAAGCATCAAACATAAAAATGTGACATTTGTGTCCTAATAAAATTTCTGTGGTATATAAATATTTAAATAAAGATTTTGGAGTGGAAGATTGGTGGAAGAGATTAAAACTTAGAAAAAGCTTTGGCTTCCTCATTTTTTATTTGCTTCCTACGCCAGTGGGATGGGCGTGGTTCCTATTATTGAAGGAGATATATTAACAAGGAAAAGGCCCTTCATATATATTATATTATCATTATCAATTATCATTTTAAATAGTTGAATCACGTTAGTTCATGATCAGGCACACCAAAACTCGTATCAAATTTGATCAATTATATACATATGTAATCACATCTATGATTTATCAGGCCGCTTGGAAGCAATTCAAAAGTGGGGGAGGGGCAAATTTGTTGACTCAAACAAAATTTGCAATATGAAACCTCTGTTTTAAGCCACACTTTGTGTCAAAAAGTCTTGCTTGAATCGCATAGAACTAGACACCGATCATAGGCGGATTTAGAAATTTTCGAAAAAGGGTGGGTTGGGTGTTTTGTAGCTTTCCATGATTACTATTTTCCACTAGTAAGTCTGGAAAGGGGGTTGCAGCCTTAAGATTTAGTAAATTAGATGACAACCTATGAAACAATGATGATCGGTCAGAAAAGGGGGGCAACACCCCCCTTTCCAGTTTCTACGGCCAAGTTTTGTACCGTCTGTTTCTGAGGGTAGGACAATAGCCAGTATCGAACCGGGATCCACCGATGATTTAATTTGCTGAGTACAATAGAAGTATAACTTGGGTGCAAAGATGTTTTAAATTATTAGTTTAGTTTGATTTTAAGAATGTTACATTAGACCTCAGTCATGTGACTCATTTCTATATGAGGCGATGGAACAATCGATTGATTGATTGATTGACTGACTAATTGCAAAGGCATAGAAGAAATATGAGAATACGTTATGACCCACTTTTGAGGGAAATCGGCTGCCAACTTATTAGATTTATAATCTGACAAAGCCACACAACCCTGTCCAAACTCAGATTTTGGTCCGAAACATAGATCTTGTCACAGTCCTATCGAAGTGCCCGATATTTTATACTTTGATATAAAAGATTCTGAATATAACAAGAACTATGAGTGAAATAATCAAAATAAATCGAGTGCATTATAGATAGATTGCGTCAATGAATTCATCACAAATTATATCACAATTTGCTGGTGAAGTGTCATTTATTCCGAACTTTACAAGTTTAAAAGTTTTAAATGACACTTGTAATGGCTGAATACCCGTATTAACACTGGCCTCAGGCCTAAAGTTTGTATATACAGTAAGACTAAGGGCATGTGCCACCATCCATCATCCTGTAAGTATGTAAGATCAGTGTGATTCACACAACCTTAATCATAATGTAATATATACATTTAGTGTACATGAGTGTATCACTATTTATGTTTCGACTTCTTCGACAAACAGATTCATTTTACACCCGAATATAGCATACATAACTTGGAAGGATGAATATCACTATGGTCCAGGTAAGTTTGACTACTTTAGAATCTAGCATACTGCTATTCGACCATTATCTCTAGCACAAGAACTGCGTTTCCATATATGATAACAGAAATGGGAAGCTTTTAAAAAAGATTGTATTAATGACGTGTGTGCTACTCTCACTACCAAGTCCACTATCGATGGCTGCTCCACTTATCAAAGGGGCTCAAAACTGATCGACGCTACGGGCTTATTCAACGAATACATTTGTCAAATATTGGGAAAATGTACGTCGTTATAAAATCTATCGGTCAAATATATATATTTTTGTAGTATATTTCTTTTAGAAGGTATTATTGAGGCTGGTCACGAAATTCAGGTGAAACAGTGACGTACATATAACTGAAAAATATTAATGTCAGAAACTCAATATAGGCATATAGACTACCGGTAAAATGTGGCAATCCGTACCACATTGGTTTACCTTCCTCATATTTCATGATTTCAAGGTAAATAAGTATACGTTAGGATGCCAAAACTGTGATAAACTAGCTAATAGGCCACTGGTAGTGACGCATTTCAAAAATAGATGTATCACACATACTTTTATCACTCAAACGTATTCATGCAATTATAGTTTTCACTGAGCGAAAATTCACAGGAGTTATCTCCCATTGTCAGCCATTTTTTTTTTGGTGAGTCAAATTGTGTTGTGCTTTAATCAACAAAAATACAGACTGAATTTCTAAAGAAAATCATCTTTGTATCTTGCTTAGAAACCAATTTATTTCGAAACCGTTAATTTTGGTGAAATTTATGAATATTATCTCCAAACAACGGTCTTAAAATTGGTAAGACCATGAATAAAAATCTGACCCCAAAAATGACTGACTACGGGAGGTAATTCCAATAAATTTCGACTCACTGAAAACCACCTACATGTATACATTTGTGGAAAATCACAGGTTTCCACATACAAGTATGCATATGGGATTCATTTCATGCCGATAATCCGTGGCTCACTTACACTTTCTTGATGCGTGTCATTCAAAGTTATAGTCCACATCATATGGATTCATATAACATTCGTTTGGCATTGCATTTTACACTTTTCAACTGATTGCTGATATCAACTCTTTATGGTTGCCAAAATAATAATTTCAATAAAGGAATAGAAATTAACTTCAGTGAATAAAGAAATAAAATAACTCCATAATGATAACGATGAAAGCAAGCGACTGCAATTATTTTTCAAATTTTATTATAAAACTTTCATATCCATAAAATGAGCGCTCACTCCATGTATATTTATATCAAAACACACACAAACACACATACAAATACATACATATAACATAAATAGTAACAATTATGAAATTGTGAATAAATAAAAAATAGGAATGACATTAACATAATTTAAAACATTCTGAGACAGACACATCAATCAGATTATTTTGCTTTAAGAAGAATCTTATGATCATATTTTGAGAGATCTATCGAAATTGACTTGGCACATGATTCAATCATTGAAAATGTGTATCTAAAGAGTTCTGCCCTAAAGATGGTTAATATATGTATATATATATAATATATTTAACTGAGACATTTTCCTCCCTTAAATTTCACATTAGAGTGTTTTATTTTAACGAAATCATTCTTGATATAAAATAAAAACAAAAGAAGCACTGATTTGTGTCTTCATGATAAACTATAAATTAAACAATAAATTTTTCTTATTCCATCTAACCAGCAGATGAGTAAGAAAAAAAAATCTCAACCTGTTTTCTCTTAGACTTCCCCAGTTCAGTCAACATCGGCTTCCTCCAGTAAGTATCTTATGACGTCATACAGGGATTTCTTATGATTTTGATTGTATTCTTTAGATATTTTAAAAATTCAATCTGTCTTTTTCCATTTTCTTGCTTTAGATCAAAGAACGACACAGGGATGCGTCAAATTCTTATCATTACGAAAGATGGATACATTGGTATTTGAATTATGCCAAAAGTTTCTAAGCATCATTAACTGTTTACAGAACGAAAACTAGAAGTGAGCTTAACAATCCTATAAAACTCATTACAACAGAGGCGGAGGTGATACCAGCACCGTTTCCTCCTTTTCCGGTCTGGCCAGCATTTCCACCAGAGGCAGTATTTTTCGGTTCGCCGTTAGATGTTGGTCGGTCACTACGAGAATAGGCATTGTCATTACACAGACTGTTGTAAAATGCTCTCTTCATTCCTTGACATCTGTCTTGAATGAGCTGGCATTCAAATTCCGTTTTAAGTCCCATGACACCTTTGTTGCAAGAACCCTTGACTGCATCTAAATCACATTTAAGGTGATTCAATCGAACACTGCAAAGAGAAGGTAAGCGTTTAGTTTCAATACCAGCATGAGATGGATATTGTAGAAAAAAAAT
The DNA here is from genome assembly GCA_035048485.1 of Pteria penguin. Lineage (NCBI taxonomy): Eukaryota > Metazoa > Mollusca > Bivalvia > Pterioida > Pteriidae > Pteria > Pteria penguin. The sequence continues at coordinate 39,187,569 of CM068582.1, read as the reverse complement.
TCCGTCTTAAATTGTAAGGTTTGTATGACTGATAGGTGTTTTATATGCCATTTTTGTTTCTTTTTACACCTTTTCTTGTTAAATCGAGCCATGAAAATCGTGTGGGGCAATCCAGGGCTCGAATATTAAATTAGAGAGTAATGGCTCTTTACGTGCGTGTGTGCGCAAATGATAATAATAATAATAATAATAATAATAATAATAATAATAATGTACTTACTCGCAAAATTGGGAAAAGTAAGCCGCCGATGATATTTGTGAGATAGGTTGATTCAATTTAAGTTCAGTCATCTTCTGCTCGGATCGGGTTTGGCATATGTTGATAGCTCGGGCTGACTGTACTGAACATTGTGTCATCTGTCCATAAGCTATAGGAAAAACAGAAAGACGTGAGAATATACGACTTGATTTTTTATTCATTATAGCAAATCAATGATAGTCTGAAACCCAAGGAAAAGAAAAATATGCAAAATATATAAAGTTTATAAGATTAAGATTATATTTATATCTATACACAAAAGACTTCTTACCATCTAAGTCATCACATAAGATACTGAGTGCATCTTCTAACAGATTTTGTTGATGTCCCCAATAAGCTAACATCTCTGAAGCTCCAGGACAAGACTCAATGGCTGTTTTCAGACATGCGAACACCTTGTTCCGATTTCTAAAACAAAATTATAGAATATATTTCATGTTAAGAAGTTTTCAACATTTCAGTTTCATGTTTACTGATACCAAAAAAAAAAAAAAGAAAAAAAAAAAAGAAAGAAGCCTCACGTTATATATCATGTACATTACGAAGATAAAGTGTAAGATGAGACAAGTCTTTGTATTGAATATGCTAATCACACATACTTCGTATGTATTATGAATATTCAATAAACCCCATGTATTTGAAACTCAAGATATGATGTAGAGTAACGCTCATTTTAATTTACAGTTTTGTATATACCTGCAGAATCCAGCAGCATTTTGTTTAGATCCCAGCATGTTTGATCTGTCGTGAGTGACGTTAACAATAAATTGGTCAGCTTTGATGTTATATGGAGCCAGGCAACTGTTAATCTGCATCTCTACATCATCGGCGCATGTGTGAGGCTTGATAAGAGCTAGAAGAGAAAAATTTAAAAAAAATATAACAATATATATAATGGATAGATTGCCTGGTAATGAAATTTCGTTTTTTTGCTTTTTGGGTAAATTTTTTTCTTTTTTCTCTTTTATTATCATTTTTTAAATTATGTTTTAGTAAAAACAGTCGTTACGCAAGTTCTAAATTATTTTATATTTATTTTCGTATTTACTAATATACTGGAAATATTTTTTCTACTCACCATCAGCCGGACAAATCTTTACGATTTCATCTTCGTTGATATCATGACATCTTGCAGGCAACAGAAGGCATTCGAATTTTGTTTTGAGTGCAACGGCCTTTTGATCACAAGAAGCCCAAGCGTTGGCATCGCACTGCACATGTTCAGCACGGATGCTGGAAATACAACATTCGACATTAATTTCATTCATATGTTATGATTTATCAGATTATTCATACGTTACTTCTGACAAGGGAATTAAACTCGAGTTATGTACACATTTTAACTTTTTAATCTAGTAGTATAAATGCATTTACGATAATTGCATAAGAAGAATTATGCAGATGAAGCACATATCTGTTTATATATATGTTACCTACCTGCAGAAATCCTTGAAGAACCCGTCCATTGATAGACCTTTGGCCATCTGTCTAGCCGACATAGTAGTGATCTCCCGTCCCATATTGTCAATACACTGTTTAGCAGCTAAACTTGGCTCTCCGAAACACTTTAATCCAGCGAGGTACTCTAAATTAAAACATAAAGAATATTAGATATTTGCCATGAGATAATTCGTTTTTAATATTTAGGTGCTTTGAACGGAATAAATAAACATGAACGGAATAAAATAAACTTTGAACGAAATAAATAAAAATTTTTAATGATATATGTTAACTGTGTTTCAATCCATTTGCACTCACCAGGAATGTCAGAGCAAAGAACACCCACAGCACGCTCCATGGATGTAAGATCAAATCCAGTTAGTGTCATGGTCTGTTCTGCTCCAGGACACTGATGCATCACCTTCTTCATACAGGTGTACAGTTCATGACGTTTTCTGTACAAATACAAACAGTTACATTACTAAATTAACATCATGAAATTTTGAGATAAAGGTTTCTGCACTAATTTGAAAGTGGACATTCCAAAGGTTAAGCTTTCGATACTTGTGTAGCAATCAAATTATTTAATGTCATCGAAGTGCAAGACGCATCATTCAATAAAGATTCAAAAAAAATTTCTGTATTACTTACGCGCAGTATTTCTCGGCCAGATCTTTTGTTGTGCCGAGTAATGCCCCTTTGTGAGCAGTCTGGTTGGAGAAATAAGTACTGGGATCCAGTCCAACTTCTGGGAAACACTTTGTAAATTGTTGTTGCAGGGTCAACATACAGGCACCAGGCACTGTTAAAAAGCATAATATTGTGTGATAAAACTTGTAAATGTTTACCTATTCTATTGTTAGGGCTTTGATTAAAAGAAAAGACGGTACAAATAGATAAAACATTCAAGAAAAAAAATACCATGGAAACTTTTAGATCTCGTTATGTGAGAAACTAAGATAAAAATGCAATACTTACCACTTGTATCATGGCAATAAGCCCCTGTAGTGATAACCATATTGGCAAATGTTCCTTCAGATATCAATAAATCGCGTCCTTTACACCCAGCGTTCTTCACAGCGTTCTTGCCACATTTTTCGAAAGCATGGAAATTTCTGTATAAACATACCAATTGATTTGCTTAATTTCATATATTTAAGATATCATGAATTTTTTTATCAAAATACATATAATACATAAAAATTTGTAATCGCAAAGGTGTATAATATATGCCGCTCTTAAAGAATACATGTAGTAAACAATAATAATAAACTGTTGATTTTACATTACGTCATTGAATTTTATCATTTTGAAGGTAAAGAATTGTATGTTATACATACTTGCAAATGGTTTGGTTGAGTACTTTCATGTCTTGACCATCAGGCACTTGTCCTTTTGTCAGGAGCATCATGACGTCAGCTGTTGATACTTTCAAATGATTTTCTGAGCATTTTTCCAACGAAGTCTCGAATTTCTGTAAACAGGCACTTGGAGGACGACCAGGTCCGACAATTGGACGGCCAGTACCTATATGACCCAACAGAAGTTTGTAATGAAAGATACTTATGAGAATGAAAGTATTCAATGTTGTACAGTATAGAATTATATTATAGATAATGAAGAATATTTCAAAATCTTTTTTGTTTGTCTCTGTTTTTGGTTTTTTACTTTGTTTTTGTTTTTTGTTTTTGCTTTTTTTATGTTGTTGTTTTCCGAAGGAATCATTAGCATAAATTAAGTATTTTCATATACATGTATATTATAAATAATGTAGTCTTTTTTCCAGAATTGTGAGAAACGATAATTATCTTTATTTTTTTTTTTTTTACAAATGTTGTATTTAATTAAATATTTAATGAGTCTCTTTAAACAGTTCTTTGACTTTATGATGAGAATGCAGTAGTATCACTTACAGACACTCTGGTAGGATGCCATCATGTTTTGGAGGGTTTGTCCCACCATGAATTGTTCCTGTTTGGTACATTCTGTAGACAATGATTGCAAGGATGACGTCGCACATTGCACGATGGTCTGCTGTTCAGATTTACTACATGTCTGTTTCCTTAGCTGTTCAAAGTTCATTCCTATGAAAATCAAAGTGCAAACATAAAATGTCATTTTTCAGTTTTTAATGAGAAGAAAGTAAAATACATAGAGTACATACCAGATATAACGAAAAAAATATATATCTTTCCTCACTACATATGTAATGTTTGATATAAGCAAACAACGGAGAAATATCGAGGGGTTAACCACATCTTGAACTTGGAAAGCGTGTAAAATGTTATATTGAGACAAAAGCGAATCCCAATTAAATTAAAGTGAGACTAGGTGCCCGGATGAAGTAAGCGTCTCCTGCTTGCTTGAAGCACCCATCACAAACTCTAACAGACATTTGAAGTAAAATTCTGATATATTATACATAGATATTTACCGGTCCCATCTGTGGTGTTGGCTAAGAGTTTGAAGTAATTTTCTGGGTTCACATTCTTGTTAGTCATACATCCCTTAAATTTTGTGTCAAATTTTTTCAAACATGGAGGCATTTCAGCTGAAAAGTGAAATAAGAATATGATGGATATATTTCATTTCTTGGATACAATTTACAGATTTTGTAAATTCTGTTAGCAGTAATTTTGCCTTTTTTTTTTCTTGATCGACAGATAAGTCCATTGCTGAGTAAGAGATTGCTTTGGTTACAAAGTTGTTTTTCTATTAGTTTTAATATATTTTGCTGGGTTGAGAACTTACGTTGAACACCACAGAGAGCTGCAACGGCACGACCCGTGGATTGGACGGTGCTTTCTTCCATCATCTGTTCTCTCTGCGAGCATTGGATGTTGAGGTTTTTGGTTATTGGCTTGGCACAGTTGTCAATGCTTGGTCTAAATCTGAGATATAAATATAATACTATAACATATTGTTCAAAAGTTTAAAAGAAACTGAAGAGGCATTATATTTAATTCAAGTCTGGCATAGTTCGGTATTCAAACACAATATTCATATATGTACATGAAACATACAGCGAAATGTAGAAAACTTAAATGATGGGAAAACTTTTTAATTACAAAGTTTTATGTCAACTTAATGAACATAATCAGAATGATTAGAAATGAATTATTGAGGTATTAACATACTGGCAGAGTTTTTTGACGAGTTGATCTCTGTTGGATCCTGCTGGTAATGGACCACTGGAACCATTTGTCACTAGTGAAAATATGACCTCAAGCTGAAAATTTCCATTGTTCAAAAAGCATTGCCTGAAGGTTTGGTCAAATTTTTGTAAACAGGGAGAGTTGAATTGTCCATTTGCACCTTGTTGAGGAGGTGACTGGGAAAGAACGCCGACAAACAGCACACCTGTCAAATGAGAGGGAAGTATAATTTCCTGTTTGTGTATGGAATATTCATGAACTTTTTGTAAATTGAGACAATATTTTTCAAAGATAATTGCTTATATTATTTAACATATATGCTATAATTCTACATTTGTTTGCTTATAACAATCCTATTTCTTATAGCATTATTTCATTTTATAGACATAAAAAATAAAATAAAATGGAATAAAAAAAAATGCATTACTGTAGTCATGTATTTATTTAGTGGGTGTATTCAGATATACGGATATAATCGTATGATCGTGATGTTATTATGAGTAATTATAGAAGGGTGCGCTCAATGACGTGGCAAATCAGACGTCGGAATCAGTCACCCATGATAACGTACGCAGCAGTGACGCTGGTACTATTATAATGAGTATTCAGTGAACCATAAACTTGTTACCATTCTTATGCTTCATTTTTCAAATAAATTGCCAATGTTTCTTGCATTCAGTATATTGTCATTATTATTGTGTCTTCCTACACAAATTTTTTCCTAGAATTTCATATCTATCTATCTATCTATCTATCTATCTATCTATCTATCTATCTATCTATTCGAAATATATATATATTTGGCAGAAAACAGACAATTTATATAATAATTATATAATTCTATACTAAAGAATTTTGATGATATGACCACTGAGTAAAACAAATCAGTATTAAAAAGGAGTCAAAATGTATTGTCATCGTCAAAATATATGTCTTGTACAGACTGTACAGACACATGTTATTAAGATCGAACACGTGTTGTAAACATTTAATTACGATGGTAGATATAAAGATAAAGGACAATAAAATAGCAAATCATATCAGTACAAATGTAAGTTATGTCTATTGACTATAAAATACACATAAATCTGTGAATTTATGTACCGGGCGTCTCTAGCCATGTATATAATGATATATAATAGCCTTTGTGTTTACTGTTCGATTTTTTAGGTTTTGTTTTGAGGATTGCTTTGCCTTATATTTAAGATCATTTGTAGTGAAACCGTTTCCATTTTGGAACAAAAAATGTATCTCATAATTAATAACAAATGTGTGTGGTAAAAGACCAAAACAAAACGCAAACTTCTTAACGTTATTTCTACGACTGTTGACAAGAACGAAAATTTCGTGACAACGAATGCATATAAATTCTTTTACATTAATCTCCAAGTTGGTCCTTAACCAGTATTGTGATTACATCAATCTTGTTTTATCTACGAATAAATTATTTATCATAGTTTTAATTGTGAAAATTTGGATACTCAATTGCTAGATGGATAATCGCATTTTTTTGCGTACTATAAGATATTTTTAATTATACAAATAGCATTGTAAGGGCAATCTGAAAACCCGTATTAGATAAATACATACCGATGAAGATTAAAGCTTTCCACATATTTCTTCTCAGAAGTGTCCTCAGAGTTATGATGATTAAGTCCGCACACATGTACCAACCAATACGTCGTATAACGAAAAGTGTGGGGATGCGAGCGAGAGTTTAGATGTTACTCCCTCGATGGTATGAATGAAACTACTGAAGACGGAAGGGTGGATGTACACTTTTATTCCCAAATCAGGAAACACTGTGCACCGATTGGTGATTAGTCTTATACATCTATATGCCCTTAAGGGTGTGCACAGCTCCTGGTAGTTTTTGCTGTGGGCGGTTGGTCATCCATCATACCTTGTAGTAGATGTCACTTAGTACTTAGTGTCTACAACAAGGAAAAACACCAAATGCACAAGATCTGACACCTTCTATATGTTTTTCAATACACTCTTTAGATTTTAACATATGTAAACAAGATGCATGTAATTGCCATTTTGGATATACTTGGTACATGATAATTTAATGAGGGTCCAGTTTGCATCGAGATGTAAAGTAGATTTTCATCGAAGTTTTAAAAAAAAGTTACTGTGAAATAATGTGGTGTATTTGAGAAATTGAATTGTTATTTTGAAAAAGGCATCGCATTCTGATTTGTTGAGGAGAATTGTCATTGAAATAATCAAATAATTATCAATGAGTAGAAATTTTACAAATTGTTCAAAACAAAACTTAACGCATTTCTTACTTTTGTTAAAGAACTGAAATAGTTAATCGGTTTACTTAGTGCATATTGTTTCTTACTCTTTTTGCTTCTTAATTTATGAATTCATGTGCACGTCTATTTGCCACGTGCGACATTCTCTTGTTATTTTGTGTATGTGTGACATGTTCTGTATACGTTGCTATTCGTCATTCTTTGTAGAACTGGAACTATAATGTATTAGATCGCACTATTCTGTAAAATACTTTTTATAGGATTAGTACTCTACCGTGACGTGCTCTTTCTCTTTATATCCGTTGACATGATCTCTCTCTCTCTCTCTCTCTCTCTCTCTCTCTCTCTCTCTCTCTCTCTGAGATTTTCAATAAAAGCCCATTTCAATGTTAAGACAAAATATGACGTTTTCTGTTTTTAATTGCTCTCTCACTCTTAAATTCGAAAAAATCGTGTTTGTTACTTTTCTCTGGAGATGTATTACTGATTTATTGTTGTGCTTACGTTCGTATGATATTGTGTATTATATAAGAAAACAGACCTTATTTGCATCCAGACAAAAACAAGATATTATTTAGCATTCAGATTACGATCTCATTTGCTTGGTCTTATTTCCAACCCTTTGATTATTCCACACTTTCAGTTCTATGTCCATTAAATGTACTGTAAGATATGTTCAATTTATATTCCATAAAATACAAAAGAAAACAGATACCAAACAAACAGATACCGAAGAAAACAGATACCAAAGAAACAGATGAAATTCATCAATGTACAAAATGTGAAAAAAAACCCATAAGTCAAAATAACATTTCATCTGAGTCTGCGCATTTAAAAATAAAAAAAAAATCAAAGGATGCGTTTATTGGACTACTACCTAAAATCTGAGAAAATTACTAGTTAACTGTCTCAATAATTCAACATTTATTTGAAAATGCAAATCACAGCTTTTAGTAATAAGATAACAATTTCACAATAAAACAAACTCTAAATTTATAAAACATGGTAAACGCAAGATTATTCGTATTTATTTTTAGAAGCAAAAACACGTTTAAAAACAAAGATTCAATGATGAATAATTACAATTTCTAATGAGTATTACGAGTTATTTTACAACACAAGACTTCATAATATTTATGTGCTTGACATGTTCAAAAGTGACTATTATTGTTTAAAAAAAGGGGAAGGTGTTAAATTTCATAAACCAGGAACCTGTTTACATTACATCTACACACCCCTTTAGTAACCGTTACCGATCATGTCATAATTGATTGCTCAACTCGGATCTTGTAGAACACTCACAAATTAACTTCATTCATTAATCTTAAGTGAGATTGCTTGAGGCAAATTTGGGTAACAGCTTCAGTAGACGGTTAGCGATCGTCGGTGCGTTTGACTTCGTCTGTTTACGTGAAGACTCTGGCTAACGTTGACGCAGGGACGTGTATCTGTATAATAAGCTGGCCGGAAGACGTGATCTAAAGTGCCCAAACGTTTTATAACTTCCGACCGCGTGAATGACTCAGTGTAGCAATGAGACAGCTCATGACAATACAATCATTGTACATTATGCTACACTTATTAAGAAGAATCCCAATAGTGCTATGACGTTCCTGGGAATACCCGTCCAAAAGTATCAACAACAATACTTTGTTACAATTTTTGGACACCGAAAATATTCTTCCTTCGCGAACAATAATATTACATAAAATACAAAGAACTCTAGTTATAAAAACATGCTATACACTGGCCAGAGTTTATATAATATCGTCCACAAAAATGTTAGCCATTTCAGAATCTTCAATTAATTTCATTTATCATTCATTGTTTTCATACTTTAAAATCACTATCCTCTCTTTCTAAGTACATTTTTAAGTAAGATGTTTTTCAAACTTATTTCGTTTAGTGCAGATAGAAAGGTTACTGGGGATGGATGCATGTTAGGTCATTTGCGTGTAAGGGACTTTAAACTACACACAAGAAGAAAATTAGACTTATTCTCTCTCTTGAAAATGATAATATTGAGAAAATGTCTGATTCAATATCGATCAGTTGGTTTCCTGCTTTTAAACATATAACACACACACACACACACACACACACACACACACACACACGCACACACATATATATATATATATATATATATATATATATATATATATATATATATATATATTATATATATATATATATATATATATATATATATATAATAACTTTGTCCATTGCAAAACACACAAAAAAAAACAACCCAAAAAAACAAACCCCCCCCCCCCCCCCGCAAAAAACCCAAACAAACAAACAAATAAAAAAGGTAAAGAAAGATTTGTATATATATTCGAATATATATATATATACCTTGGCATTAAGTCATGCGAGTTCCGTATTGATTTAGTCAACCCTCCCACCTACCAACAATGACTTTGCCCATGTCTAGTGACTTAACTTCCTAGTGTCACTAAAGATGCCCTGCACGTGTTACTATATAAGTTTATGTCATGCATACATAGGTAGAAATAACAATTTACTTTACCACCTGCTAACGAGACCATCTTTTTTTATTATTGGCAAGATAAATGTAGTTGATAACGTTTCTTTATCATGTTATCAGAAAAATAGGTGAAAGAATAATCCCTCATATTTATGTTTAACACAGGTAGTGTGTTGACATCTTTGCAATAACATGTAACTTATTATGTTGAAGTTAACGGAATGTCGTGTTTTATGAACGTCATTGATACCCTCTGTTTTAATAATATTCGTATTGCATTATATTTTTGTAACAGTTCCTCGTATAAAATATATTCTTATAAGAATATCTTGCATTACATGCCGCACTGTAAAAAAAAAAAAATAATAATAATAATAATATACATGTTCTGCATGTGCATTTATAACTTCATGGAATAATTTGAAATACTATATCCCAGAGACATAGATTACTTTCCTTAATTTAAAAGTAGTCTATGTCTCTGCCGGTATATCCATGCACACACATACATAATATAGTATGTAGAAATGACTGCAATGCATAATACTCTCCTTCCCACATTCCTGTTTTGTAGCCAATATTAACAAAAAAACAAAAACAAAAACAAAAACAAAAAAAAACAAAAACAAAAAAAAAAAAACAAACAAACAAACAAAAACCAAACCCCCCCCCCCCACAAATAACAAAAAAAAAAAACATACAAACAAACAAACAAACACGTAACATAATGTATATTTCTATATTTCAGTATTACAATGTCTAAGAAATGATATTTTAAACCAAGATTTCAGAGTCAGATTTCAGAGAATGTGAAACCAGGGACGTATATAACACGTATCAGCCCTTGAACTTTTTTTCCGGAATATAACTTCGTTACAGGTTTTTCACATGTGAATGCCTAAAAATCTGCAAGTTACAGTTGCATATTTCACATTGTGGCACAAGAAAGTAACTGCATTTCACAGTAACATATAAGTAACAGTCATGGCAGAAGATGAGGATGTGAAAGGCTATCGTTGGGAAACTGAATATGAACGGACATGGTAAATTGTGCAGCATGATTTCTCGAATTTTTTCTGACGTCTTTGCAATCGTTTCTGAGCGTGGGCTATTTTTCTTATTTACTTTCCCCGTGAAAAAAGTGTAAAATGGCAAATTTTGTTTGCAATAAATGTAAATTCAGCATGTGTTAAAATAAAGAATATGTATATATAATTATGAGAAATTAGAAATTGCACATTTCATCAAAAAGTCTAAAGAAAAAGGAGGGGGGTTGTAGTGAATTTTGCTTTGTTGGTAATGGTGTTGGACATGGATATATCAGAAGTGACATAGCTTCCATATATACCAGAAGACAATTGCCTCCATGCAACTTGGTTCGTTACTTTGGTTTTTATCATTACTGGTAATGTCACTGTCTGATTTCTTGTCAGACTTAGTAGGTGTGCTCCTTTTAAAGAATGAATTGATCTTGGGATGATCGGTGGTGTACTTCTTGATTAGTTCTTTCAGATAATATTTAGAGTTATGAAACATTTTTTTATCCACAAGGACTGTCAAAATTGCCAAACAATCTAGCTGAAAGAAACGCTTGCTTCCTTCTGAGATGTGCACATTGTAATACATAGACAAGTATCAAACCCTTGAATGATTCAGAAACGTAGTTTTGGTGCAGTTGTGTGTTTTGTATTGAATTCACTTCAATCTTAGAAACAATTTTGGTGCCTGGAATTTCGGCTGTAATTGATCGGGAAAATATGACTTGTTTTGGGGAAAATGTATCCAGATTTTTTGGAGGGGAAATCACCAATATTTGGCAGCATTGGTGGCTCCAGGGACAAAAATTTGTCGATTTTGACAGAAGATAGGCAAAAAATCTCCACTTTCAACTTCAAACATGATCTTGACAACTTTGTGCTTTTACATATGTACTTGGAGTAATTTTATGTCTGAATTTCTCACATCCTCTTCAGGAACACTTCAACCTTTTTAGCTGATTTGAGCTGTAAGCTCAAGTGAGGGGGGGGGGGGGACCGATTTTGCAACAATCGGTTGTACCTCTTTTAAGAGAGAAAGCATTGTAGTACACATATCAAGTAAGAAACATGCATCCATTCGTGTAAAATCTAAAGAGAGAGGGGCAACTGTTGCAGCTAATGTTGACAGGCAGAATACAAGAATAGATGAAAAAACAACAAAAGATATGTGTATAAAGTGGTACCAGGAACATAAAATACTCTGGGTGGCCTGTGGAGTCACAAAAAGATTAGATTTATGAAATTAAATTGAATTTGTAATACAAAATTAAAACATAAGATTGTTGCACTTTGTTTTTATTAATAAAAGTAAACATAAATGGGTTTATATGAAAAATTATATATTGTGGCGACCAAATTTTCAAGAAGGTTGCCTTTTAGCGACCTTAAACCTATGCTACTTATGGCACTGATTGCATAAAAACAGAGTGGGGGCGGGTTATTTTTTATATGCAATGTTTTCTGTCTCATATGAGCGATATAGGCCCACTTGGGCCTTTTTTCTTTAAGAATGGCAAGTTATCTTAGATATGTCTGAAGTGTCCACCCATAAACCATGTATTTTTATGTTCCGTGTGTCAAGAAAAGTTCACTGACACATATGCTGAGGACCCCGGGTTCATGTCTGATCCTACCCTTAGATAAATGAACTAATACCAGTATCTTTGACAGTGTTGAGATCTCCACCCTAAGTCAAAACAATAAACTTACACATTTTTTATTCTCTTGATGAATATTTATTCATATTGAAAGATCAAAGAAATAGGAAACATACCTTTCTGCTTTTCTCTTTTGGCAGTTAGATATTAAGGTGAGTGATGTGGCCCATTGGGGTTCTTGTTCAACTTGAGCTGTAAATAATTCATTGCTTGGCTTACCAGGACATCCAAAATGGGACCAAAATTGTGCTACATCCCATCCTCAATCAGAATGCTTTTCCCTTCACAAATTCCTCTGTCGACAGACACACAAACAAACTTACGTGAAATCATATTTGATGAACAACTAACAATTAAAGGAACAAACTGATGGACACATGGTGTTGTTATATTATATGTGATATTTAGATGAGATAAAGAATTTTAAAATATGCAATAAAAAAATATGTTGTTATATATATAGTCAATAGCTATATCTTGGAAAAAAGAATCACATACTAATAAAAATGCTTTCTTTGTATTCATTTACTATTAACACAAAGAATATTATATAATGACAATAAATTTAAACTTTTATATAAAGGGAAGCAATCCAAGAAGATGAAGAGGGATCATTGCGTGCAAGTGTTGATGACATCATACATCGAGCTAAGAGAAGAAAACTTTTGGAAAAATTAGGAAATGTCAGATTAGGAATGGTTAGTCAGCATGTATAATTGCAGGGTTCGAAATTAGCAGTCATCCTGTTGTCAAAAACAACCTAAAATCTCTTTGGGCAACCTAAAATTTCAGTAAATATAATGGAGGTCATCCAAATTATCTTTAAATATGTCAATTTGACGACCCAGAATTTTTGCCAATTTTGAGCCTTGTAATTGTCATTTTATATCTCTTTCTAAGCTATATACATTGTATTAATGTTAACATATATGAACAATGAAAACTGACTAATATTGTAGTAACTAAATGTGACAGCAAAAAGAAAATTGTGTTATGATGTCATATATTGTTGAAATAAGAAGCAAAATGTATACGATATACGATTTCTTATGTTATGCAATGTATTTTGATTAGATGCGGCATTTGTTTCTCATAATTGATATGTCAGAGGCCATGAGTGATCAAGATTTAAAGCCCACTCGTCTGGTTGCTTCCTTAAAGGTAAAGTCAATTCATGAGTTATGAATCATCTATAAAAAATTCCATAGCGGGTAGGATCATTAATCATACAAGCTTTTAATTAAAAGATTCTAAATCTTCTGTTCTCTCAGCTTAATAATACGGTGTTACTTATATTGCCTTCCTAAAGTTTTTGTTTTGGTTACAGCGGGTTTTAGCCCCTAGCTGGGACAGGCATTTGGCTCCGTTCTTGATCAGAAAACTGTCTCATGATGGTAGACACTATGACAAGAAAATCATCCAAAAACAACTTAATTAAGATGTTTTAAAAAGATAGAAGTTCTCTTTAGTGAATAAATATAAAATCTGAATGTCTAATCCACATTCTGTGTAACTTTTAATTAGATATATATAAAACTCTAGTAAATACATCAATGCATTATCATAGATCGTCAGAATTATCAGACATACAAGAATGAAGGACTGTGAATTCATTCCATGGAAAATTAACTTCCTGGTGTAATTTTAGTACATGCTGCCATTTTAGCAGACATATTCAGATCGACATCATATACAAATGCTTAGAATAAAAGCTTGTTATATTTTTGTTGCCATGTATAATGTGTACCCACAAAATCGATATTTTGAAAAAAGTTCATTATACATGAGTAACTAGGATAGTATGATTAGAATGTGTTAACTTATGGTTCCTCTAACAGATACTACACTTGAAAATTTATAGACTTGTTTGTAGCTAGAAGATACAGGGACATTTCACTATGACTATTCAGTAATTACATAGCTCTAATTCTGAGTTCAGTTGACAGAAAATAACATGATTAAAATATTATGAAATGTGAATTCTTTTCAGTATTCCTCTCTTTCTTTCCAAACTATAAATGCAGTTTTGAAATTTCCCAAAATACCCAAAAAGTTTGCAAAATGCAGCTAAATTTACCCAATTGCAAGGCCCTTGGCCCCATTCCTTTTAACTAATAATTTGCAAAGACTAGATACACTTCCATGTTCACCAATGGTGATCCTAGGTTATTTACCGGTATATCCTATCTCTTTACAAAAAAAATTCATTCATTAAAGACTAAGCAAGTAAATAATAAAACTTATAATTTTCATGCCCCCGGATCGATAAATCGGGAGAATATTGTTTTTGTCCTGCTGTCTGTCTGTTGCCAACTTTAACCTTGGCTATAACTTTTGAACCCTGAGGGATAGAGACTTCAAATTTGACATGCATACTTAACTAATGAAGCCCTTTCAAATGACACCAAGGTTGATGACCTTTTGACCATGACAGTGACCTTCACGCTAATAATAACTTTTTGGACTTTGGTGCCACCAGGGCATGAGTGTTTCACAAACACAGCTTGTTTAGTAACTAGTTCTTAAAAATATTGAACATTTAGATTTTTTTATAACAATTCTTACTGAACAAGACTTTTTGTGATATTTGAATTTGTATTCTATATTTAGTTACTAGAGCATTTTGTTGAGGAATACTTTGATCAAAATCCAATCAGTCAACTAGGAATACTGGTAACAAAGAACAAAAGAGCAGAGAAAATAACAGAACTAGGAGGTTAGATATATTATTCTGAATGCTTGATTTTGTGGGTTGTTGACTGTAAAATCTACCAACTAATCCCTTTTGAATTTAATAATCATTGATCCAAATTTCAATTAGGTGTTTTTCCAGGGGTTCATTGAATTGTCATACCAATAATGTATATTTTTCATA
Source organism: Pteria penguin (assembly GCA_035048485.1). Taxonomy (NCBI): domain Eukaryota; kingdom Metazoa; phylum Mollusca; class Bivalvia; order Pterioida; family Pteriidae; genus Pteria; species Pteria penguin. The sequence continues at coordinate 39,172,387 of CM068582.1, read as the reverse complement.
CACCACCTGTTCTTACAGAGTAAGTATTTATGAGACATATCCAGAGTGATGTCTTAGTGGTCAAGTGATATCAGACAACATAAATGGAAAAAAATTTTATAGTCCTGTTGTGTTATTTCTGTGATGATTGCATCAATATCTAGGAGCAAGAAGTAGTTTGTTTTTTATTTGATTCTTGTTTGATAACACACTAAGCTTATTGAATAGACAATTCCCGAGTCATATCCAAACTACAGACATTGCACACTGTGGCGATATTTTATTTATGACGTAATGATCTTATCTTTGGATACATCACATCAATGCTTCTGCCAAGTATGACATCACAATTAGTTGTCTGTATTCTAAAATGTTAAATCAAGGTTTTTAATGGGCCTTTCCAGTTAATTGAAAATAGCAAATTTGTGTAGTGACAGTATATACATGATGTAATGCACAGAAATTTAGACCATTGTAATGGACCTAACTGAACTGGTTGAAGCAGACAAAGATCTTTTACATGCCACATTTTCTGTGACATTAGGCATTTGTGACACACCAAACACCTAACCGATTGAGTTACACATACAAAACACCTAACCAAGTGAGCTACACATACCAAGCACCTAACCAAGTGAGCTACAAGTACCAAGCACTTAGCTAAGTGAGCTACAAGTACCAAGCACCTAACCAAGTGAGCTACATGTACCAAGCACCTAACCAAGTGAGCTACACATATTAAATACCTAACCAAGTGAGCTACAAGTAACAAGCACCTGACCAAGTGAGCTATAAGTACCAAGCACCTAACCAAGTGAGCTACAAGTACCAAGCACTTAGCTAAGTGAGCTACAAGTACCAAGCACCTAACCAAGTGAGCTACATGTACCAAGCACCTAACCAAGTGAGCTACACATATTAAATACCTAACCAAGTGAGCTACAAGTAACAAGCACCTGACCAAGTGAGCTATAAGTACCAAACACCTAACCGATTGAGTTACACATACAAAACACCTAACCAAGTGAGCTACACATACCAAGCACCTAACCAAGTGAGCTACAAGTACCAAGCACTTAGCTAAGTGAGCTACAAGTACCAAGCACCTAACCAAGTGAGCTACATGTACCAAGCACCTAACCAAGTGAGCTACACATATTAAATACCTAACCAAGTGAGCTACAAGTAACAAGCACCTGACCAAGTGAGCTATAAGTACCAAGCACCTAACCAAGTGAGCTACAAGTACCAAGCACCTAACCAAGTGAGCTACAGGTTCCAAGAACCTAACCAAGTGAGCATCAAGTACCAAGCACCTAACCAAGTGAGCTACAAGTACCAAGCACCTAACCAAGTGAGCTACTCATTGACTGTAAATAAAAATATGAACAAATTTTTAAAAGTAATTGTTATGCCATTAATGCTTAGACATTCATTCTGATTGTTTTTAGGTAATCCTAGACGACATATAAATGCTCTGCAATCTCTTAGTGATAAACCCTGCCAAGGAGAACCTTCAATACAAAATGCGCTGGAACTTTCTTATCAGACACTGAAGTAAGTCCACATAACAACCAAATCTCATTTGGTATAAATTTGTTACACTCTTTCAATAAGAGGATGAGGGGTAGTGTAATCCATCAGTAATGATTAATGCAGATAATAAAAGATTTAAGAAGTAAACATAACCTTTATGAAAATGGAAACTTCTTAAATGTTGAAACATTCATTTTCAGAGTCCTATGATATTATTGCTTCTTAAGAAAGAAGTTACTGACTTTTTGTATTGTTTATTATTAGACACATGCCAGGCCATGCCAGTAGAGAAGTGTTAATCATCCTTGGTAGCCTCACCACGTGTGATCCTGATGATGTCATCAAAACCATAACGGTATGTTTGTTATCGGCAAGCCTGTCCTGGGATGACCTATACATTGAGTCTCCTACTTGTATTTTACTGTATCTACTGTAAATACACTCTTTTTTAGCCAATTTGTCTTATCAATTTTTGGGATTAGTAATCTGCAACGTTTTCCCACGCTCTTAATATCGACTTTGTGTTAACTATGATTAAAGGCAAAGCTTCAGTGGCGGATTTGGGGAGGGGGGAGGGATGCGTATGTCAGTTTCAGTACCTAAAGCCGTCAATCAAACCCATGAGGTGTGAGATATGTCTATTGTCTGTATACTGTTTGCTTCCTGTAGTAAATGCCCAAGGCGATAACAGGAATAATGTCTACAGTGTGCAATTCAAATGAATACATTAGAAGACTTGCGCTTTGTTTATTTAGCAATGGTTTCTGATTAGCAGATTGTAATGATGATACAGTGATTTAGCCTTAATTAGTTAATTGATAGTTATGCAACAGGTGAAATTACTTGACCATAATGGCACAAGTATTGACAGCTTGGCTTGCTATCATAAGAATATTACATTAAAAAGAATTTCCTTAAATCGGTCTATGCAGATAACACTCATACATTCATTCTTTCTTCTTTTTTTTTTTTACAAATATCTCTGTGTTAAGTTCATGTAATTTATGTGGACACGCTTATTCGTTCTATTGAGAAAAAGAAACAGTCGTTTGGGACAAAAGTTAAACTTCTAGTACTGCAGTAATAGTTAATAAATTTGAAGTTTATGCTAGCTTCATTGTAAATGAAATGAACGAGAAAATGAGAGAATGTGTTGATATCACACGATGAATAAAGGTAGGTCATTCTTTGCTGCTTTTGATGATAATACATGTGACACGATCACATTGTTAAAGGTATGCAGCAAAGCAAATTCAGTTCACAACATCAACGATGAAATGATAGATTTATTGAAGGGGTACACAAAAGAGGAATTACTAAACATAAATACAAAATCATATGCATGTGCTGAAAAATCTCTAATGCGCCTTGCAGTCTTGTGTTTCAACACGAAATTGACATTATTGTTGGATTTTTACCCAGCATATTATATATAGAGTTAGACGTTATTTCATGATTTTGAATTTCATTTTTTAGGTGCTTATTATACTCTGGTGGGTATTATATTCGAGTATCGGGGTATTTACGGTATGATAAGGTTTGTTTTGGGGGCTACTAATCACAGAAATTCCAATTTTTTATTTACCAACTTTTTGGACCATCACATACTAAAGTAAGGTTTTGCAGATGCCCAATACTCCAGGATTAATGAACTGTAGTAGAGAAAAAAATATGAATTTCTAATATTCAGTCTTATTGTAGCAATAGTATTTGAATGTATTAAAGAACAGGGCTGAAACTTAATTGAGCCTCTCACTTCTGTCCCAGTAAGACTAACAGTCCCTTAGTATATTAGCTGAAAGTCAGTACTTATTCATTCATATTGGGTGCTAGAGGTTTGACTACCATCATACAGGTGAAATACTCCTAGAGTGGTATTGACCCAGGAACTACCTGTCAATCAAATAAACCATTTTGTATTCACATGGTGAGATAAACACCCACACTCTAAACCTAAGCTCTTAAGCTCATATGGTTATATAACAATATTCTTGTGTATAGATTTAAGTGTACTGTCTGGTTGCTTTTCAGATAATGCGAGATAATAATGTAAGATGTTCTGTGATTGGTTTAGCTGCAGAAGTCAGAGTATGCAAAAGACTAAGTCAAGAAACAAATGGTAAATTCTGATAAAGAATTACTTACTCTTTCCGAGAATCCCACAATAGTCATTTTACTAATAGTGATTGATGTCATTTTACTTGATTATTTTACAAATTCATGTATATTGCAGTGTAAATTCCTGGTCTAGAAACTATTGTTACTAAAGAACTATACAGTGTGTAGGTTCCTGTCAGAACATGCCTTTCTCTTATTCACCTTCTTGGGTTTTACATATCAGTCTTTATAACTTAAAGAAATGATGAATTTTAATTTTTAAGTCGGCTTCGGTGAAGCCACACTCATTGCAATCACTCCCTTTTCAGGGGTTATAACTTTCACTACCGATATAGAGCTTACTACGCCGCTGAAAAATAAAGTGCCGAAAAATTACTGATGTTGTCTTAAAAATTCTTGATCAGCACAATGTACATTTAGCTCAGTTAATTTAAGCTAAACATAAACTAGTTTCAATAACTCAAAAAAGGAGTTGCAATAATGTTTTCAAATTTCGCGTAATAATATGTAGTTGTGACTACTTTACGATGTGTTTACCACCGACACCGTCGGATGTACTAGATTGTGTAATTCTCAGGACAAAGCATTTGTCTTGATCTTGTATCGCTTGTTTTTATCGAGATATTTCAATTAAAGTTTTCCCCAACATGTTCTGGAACTTAAGTTCTTTATCACATGTATGACAAATTTGAAGATCGATCTTCCCGCATTTCCTCTGATAATGAAAATTCATTATAAATAGTTAGGTAAATGTTGTATGTTTCCAAATATAAATGATGTTAAAACATTATGAGAATCGTGAATAAGATGGTTATTTAATGTCCCGCTTGAAGGAATGTCGTTCCTTGGCTCAGCTTCGACTCGTGACAACAATGCAGTAAAACTTGTTGCCATGAAGTTGTCGATTGCACGTTCATGTCGGATACAAGCAATTGCAAACTCTTTGCCGTAAGATAGTATAAAGAGAGCAAATTTTATTAGCATTTTGTACATAGGTATAATGACGATGTAGTTGCAACAAAGACCTAATTTTTGCCCCCCCCCCCATTTTCCTGAAATCCTGAATCCGCCACTAAAATGGTAAAATGATTACATACTTAAAATCAGCAAAGCCGACTCTCAGGACTTTTGAGTCCTTTGATTTTTGTATTATTTGTAATTATTTTGTAGGTAAATACAATGTAATTTTGGATGAGACTCACTACAGAGATCTTCTAAATCAACAAGTCACACCACCACCTGCAACAGTAAGATAATAGAAATACTTGTGTACCTTTATTATCTAGAGTACTATTAGAAATAAAATGGTAACTATATTGATTTTTCTATAAATGATACAATACTATTATTGATACAGTGATCGGGAAGGCAAATAGGATCAATGGGACTATGGCCCCTCTTGCTGGCGACTCGATGGGCCATTTTCAATTTCTATGGGCCATCTCATTTTTTCAATGAGCCATTTTAGCATGTTTTTTTTTGGGTGCACAAAATTGAATCAGACACTTCCAAATTACTAAGTTTGTGAATACAGAATAATACAAAACAACAGAAACAGTAAACAACTACTAGTAAATGCATTGTTTTTACCGTTAGCTACACATACTTTACAAAACATTTTATTGTTGGAAAAGTATAGCCAAGGCAATATCTTCAACCAGCAATCATGCAGTGGTCTTTTACAATCGTGGCATTGGGCAGGGTCAGGTATATCACCATCACCCTCATCAAGCTCAGATATTTCGGTAGGTGCCGATGGAGCATCTCCCGCATTTTTGTCGGGAGGTAGTGTACTTGACTGATGGGAGAAGAACTTTAGCTTCGGTTGCTTAGGGTCCGGTTTTGGAACTTTTTTGGGTGGCATTTTTGTGCACTGAAGGTCACCCTACAATATCATTAGGTACTAAGCATGTAGACCGTTTTGAATCTCCCCGCGCTGAAGAGTTTATTTTATTTGAGAGAGCAAATTTGATTGAATTATGCATGAATCGATCAACCAATCGGATAAACCTCATTTCCATCGGATATGATAAGATAAACAAAATGACGAAACCGATAACAGAATTCGAAGTTTGGTAGTCCTACGAGATCAACGCGAAGGCTGACTGTTCACGAGCTCGATATGCCGACTTGAATGTCACACTATCTCAGATTTTCGTAATGCGCACCTGGGCGCACCGAGGAGATAGTTTAATGTGCCATTTTCCGTAGGAATGGGACTATGGCGCAGGGCGCGTTGCTTTCCCGATCACTGTTGATACAATACATTGGAAAAAAATTCTGAAAAAAGTAGATAATTGACCATATTGTTGGGTGTACTTTAATATGTTGTGTTATTTTGGTTTTGTAGTTGAACTGTGCCTAGTAATTTGACCTCAACCATTTCTGCTTTGTGTATGGTAGATTAGATTTAAGGCAAACAAGGTTAACAGTCATTATGAACAAGTTTTTAACAATATGAATCTAACTGGTACAGACTTTTTATTTCAGAAATAGTATTTAACTAGATTTAATCTTATATCGATTTTACATGAAAATGATGAATCTGGAGTTACATGTGTGAATTTTTTTTCTGACCTCTCATTTGATCATCTTTCCTCATTCTATCCAACTCCCAACAATGCTACTATAATCATGATGCATGTTGATATAAAACCATAAGTGTATCTAAAATTTCCTTACAGTAGCGCATGGATGTGTCTAAAATTTCGTTACAGTGATGAACAATCTATAGCTATAATGATAATGTTTTTGTTATATGTAAAGATTTGAAGAACTAAAATAATTTCAGAGCTATTTAGTATGTAACTCTGTAACACATTGTCATTTTCAGTATAAATCGAGCATGGCATATTGAAAATTATGTATTGAAAAAACAATGTTCTTATATACTTGAAATAAGCAGATGTATTATCAGTCTTTAACTTTGTTTTGTTTGTGTCAGTATGTATTGCACTATTTCAAGCTAATAATAATGGTTTACATTTTCAGTCAAACACAGAATCATCTCTGATTAGAATGGGTAAGATATTAAACATTCTCAGTATTTTATAAAATAAGTAACATTTTCTGATAAAAAAAATCACTTAGAGTTAACCTTTAAGAAATGAAAAATTAGTAGTATTATCTTCGGTTTAAAAAGAAAGTGTTTTATTTGTTTTAAGCTCACTTGAACCTTTCTTCAGTTAATGTTATGTATTATTGTCTGACATTCCTTCTTAATGTCTGTCTGTCTGTTAACTTCTTATAATACTGTGTTGAAGCTTTGAAAATCTTTGTCAAAGTTCCAAATTGTGTTTTACATAGATGAAAGAAGGAGACAAGTCAGATATACATACTAACCTTTTCTTAGAAGTATAAGTGGGTATTATTGTGAACAGCATCTGTACTAAATCTTATTACATCTAGGTTTTCCTCACCATCAGTTAGATGGAAGCAAGGAAGAAAAGCCATCCATGTGCATGTGGTAAGTAGAATAATGCTTGAGATGTAAGACATTTGAGTGATATTGTAATTTAATGCTCTTTTACCCTGTAATAGTAACACTTTAAACACAGCGTGAACATTTCACATTTTGATGAATTTTCTTCACATTACCAAGGATGTGCATAGCTGCTGTTTCCAGTAGCTGATGATGGTCAGTTCATAGCATGCTGGGCATTGGGGCTGAGAGATCCCAGGTTTGAGCCCAGTCAGTAGTTTTTCTGTGTATCTGTCAGACATGACAGTAAAAGCAAGGCTCTGTGTCATGTCAGACTGTCACCTGTCATAGATCCTTCACTGCTTTAGTTGGTTCCATTGCATTATTCTGTGTAATAATACATCAAGCAGATGCTGTCATCGAATAAGTGGAATAATCTTTTAGTTATCGATATCAATAGTCGATAACAAACCAAGATTCTACTGAAAGCAGGATATTAGCAAGGCTTCAGTCCTGCAGTCTTGTGATTGAATCACAAAAGCAATATTGTAGGTCATGTCCATATTAACTCTGTCAACCAAATAGTTTCAGTATAAAAGAAATCATAATTTGACTAGACTTTTTATGATATTATAATGTAAATGTGTGCCAGTTGAGAGGAAACTGGTGATTGATCAGCTTCTCAAGCATTGCACCATTTTTTTTTACCTAAACAGATTAAAATTCATCTGAGTGTAGGGATGTTATAAGTATAATAGTTTAGAGGTGGAAATGGTTTCCTGTTTCTAGTTTGGCTTCTATTGCTACATTACTACCTTCTTTTCTGCAGTCATTTAGAAAGTAAAGTGAACAATGGATTCAGCAGTACTGGTTATTTTTGCCCACAGTGTAAGAGCAAATATTGTGAGCTTCCCACAGAATGCAAGGCTTGTGGTAAGAAATGTAATTTTTTATTAATATCGTTACAAACGATTGCATTATACACAATGGTTATATTGGTTTGCTGTTTAAATGTATTCTTATTTCTTTACTGTGTACAATTAAAATAACATAATCACTTGTGTATAATGTGCATCTGTGTATAATACACACCCCAAAAATCAAGAAAAATGTTCCAGAAAATCCCAACTTCCTGTATAATTCGTCGGTGAAAAATCAATGTATAGTGATGGGCTATGAAGCTTATGTTCCTGTGGTTAATCAACAGTAGTATGATTTACCTGGCAATTAAGTTTTTGATTAACTTCCTGGTGTGATTGCAGTACATGCTGGCAAATGTACTTTCACATACAATGCCTGGGTGAAAATTTGCCATATTGTGGTTCCCATGTATAATGTGCACCCACGAAGTCAACGAAATTATGCAAATAAAGTGTTATTACAGTGATTACAGTTTCATGGAGTACTTTTGAAGAATATGGAAAAGAAATTACCATGTTCACAGCTGTAAATAATCCTATTTACCCATTATTACATCCTGAGCATGATACTTCTTTTTATTATAGAATGGACATCATCTGTGTGCTCATTGAACTTTATTTATCTAGTTATATGTCAGCTTCTGCTTTTCATAGCTCAGACATCTTCATTTCTCATCAATTTTGATTTGATCTCTTTGTTTTAATACATGTAGTTTACTGAAGTTCAATTTACTTCAGAGCTCATTAATTTGTTAAGAGTTAAATTGTCATCTATTTTTTTTTTTTAAATTACCTCTGTTATCCAGAGTTTTTTTTTCTAAAGAGACACCAAAATATTTGATCAAAGTTTAGTATGTGATAGTGCATTATGTTTTTTATGTAATGAACGCAGAATCCAGTTGTTTTTTATGCACACTTCATTAAAATTTGTTAAGACTGGTTGGGGACATATTACAGGGTATGCTGTAGTTATATTTACAGATATCTTGTTTAAATATACCTTGTATTCCAGTAAATTCAGTATCATATAGATATAGCATTAAACCATTAAGTCCCGATATTAGCATTACATCAACATTTAACTGTAGCATGATGGAATTTCAAACAAAATATAGTTATTGCTCTTGCCATGAAGAGTAAAGTAGACTGTTTTGCTTTCTGCTCAATACTGTATAGGACAGCAGCAAGGCATGACCCTTTTCTGGGATAATGCTGTAAGGAGATAGGGCCACTATTCTCTACAATTCATAAGATTGCACTAAAAAGAAAGCCATTGTTGTCAAGATTCAGTGCATTCTAGCATCAAGTGGAGCAAATGCCTTTTGTATTCCAACATTAAACAAGCAAATGGCCTTTTTTAAATTTGTAGTCTTATTTAGGACAAAGCAAAGGTTTATCTCTTTCCCTGGAGGCCAAAGACAAACACAAAATGGAAAATGTAACATGGACTAAAGAAAAGTCTGTGTAGTACATGTACCTCCTAAGGACAGCTTGAAGTAAGTTTCTATCACTGATCCCTTGCTTGATGTTCAAATATACAGGGCATTTTTCCAGTTTTGTGCAAGAATTCACCGGCCCATGAGAGTTAATATAACATAGGAATAATAGCGCTACATGTATTCTCTGCTGTTGATATGACAGTATGGCTGAGACTTGTGGTTATGTATTGATAAAATATTTGTTTTGTGTTAAAGGCCAATACATTGCTTATCTGTTTGTTTGTTAACTGCACTCCTATCTTTACTTTCCAGGTCTGACTCTAGTATCAGCACCTCATCTTGCCAGATCATATCATCATTTATTTCCCCTGGATTCATTCAAAGAAATTCCCATTTCACAACTTTCAGAACCCCCCGATAGGTTTGTTAACAATTATTACAGATACAGCTTCATGAAATGGTTACAAGTACATAGAAGTTCTTTCTTATAGTGTTGTATGCATTTTTCAAGTTTTCACTTATACTGTTGAAGTACCATTAGAGCAGAGCTAAACTTAAATCTGCTGCTAAGCACCCTTGCCATGGTCTTTGACATACTTACCCCATCAGTAAGCCCTTTCACATTCCAGTCCTTTTATCAACACCTGGATTTATCTGTACTGTTTGGAAGCTGGTGTGGCTCAGTGGATGAAGTGCTCAGCTTGTGACCAAGAGGTCTCGAGTTCAACTCCTGCTGTGGGAACACTAGTGTTCAGTCTTTCGGACGAGACATTAAAAACTGAGGTCCTGTGTCACTAGAGGCATGGCACACCACTTCTGGTGGGTCCATTGCAAAGGTATAAATTTTTATGCAGTGTATCACACATGCTGTCACCATATAAATGAAATGGTGAAGTGACATAAAACAGTGGTCAATCACTCTTTGTTATTTGTGGTGAGAATTTGCTTTACAGTGCATTCAAACTATCTGTAGTCTTTTGTCTCTAACCAGCCTCATAGATATTTGGATTATGTGAGAAATATTACCAATTTCCTGTCAAAGCCTATTACAGTATTCATGATTTAACGTATGTCAGATGTTGAAAATTTCAAGTGCAGAGTTTTTCTTATGGTGTTGCCTTTTAAAGACATAAATACTTGTATCAATTATTTTATTTTTCAGAATATGCTATTCCTGTCAAGTAGAACTCAAAGATATTAATGTAAGTATAAAAAAAATTTAAAACAAATATTTTATATAAACTGTCATTGTTACAAAATGTTTTATATAAACTGTGATTGTTACAAAATGAGAAGAGCATATTGTTAAAGTTTTGTCTTTCAAACATAGTGACTCTCATGCCATTATGGATCACTTTGTCTGTCTGTCCAACATTTGTTTGAACTACCGTGATTACCCATGTATAATGCACACTTTTTGTCAGAGCATCTGACGTCAGTTTCGTGGGTATGCATTATACATGGGAACTAATATATAATAAGTTTTTTCCCAATTATTAGTATGTGATGTTGATCTGTCAGCATTTACTAAAATCACACCAGGAAGTTAATTTTCCATTAAATGTTCTCGTATGTCTGATAATTCTGACAATCTATGTATAAATGAATTTACTTGAGTTTTGCGTATCTTATTAAAAGTTACACTGAACGTGGCTTCGATATTTAATAAGACAGTCATGAAATTAACAGTAATTGGCCCTTTCTCGTTTATAATTAGACACCCGCTGTGCTGGGTTTAGATGTCACTGGCTTCTAACAGTACCTGGTCAACTGACCACATATAATTACTGTATCTCGACAACTTCTATGATCCTTGGAGGTTTATGTCCAGTTTTTTTTATACAAATTTTATTCAAGTGAATGTCTTTGATTTGAATGTTTTATCTTTCATTAGTAAGTTAAAGGATGTATTAATGGTAATAGATCAAAATGTTAATTAATGTTTCTCTCATACCTATATATGGTATACATGTATTCCATGAAAGCAACCTGTTTACAATAGTAGGTATTTTCCATATCATGTGACACTTTCTTTTATGGCATGTGACACAGAATGTATACATTGTATGTGATTTTTGTCCTAATTCTAAACATTGCATACATTTAATGGTGACCTCAACATCACCATTTCAATAATTCAGTTTTAATGATTGTACATAATTGCATGAAAATAAAAACAGGATGTTAAAAACAGTCAGCCTTCTCCAGCATTTACTTACATTTAACAAAATGTTACATACTAGTACTGAGAAAGAAAAATAGAACAAGCTGCGATTTACAAATACAAGTCTTTGTAGTACAGAAGATGACTTAAAGTAATATTCTAGACAATCTTTAAGTATATGTAACTCAACACAGAAATAAAATGAATTGAACAACTATTACACTCTAAATGATAATCATAAATTCATGACCTTTAGAATGTTGTCAAATGCAGTTCATTGAATATGATTTCCACTAGTTCAAGTACTCCACACTCAGATCCTGCAATCGGTACAAGTTGAGTCTTAAATTAAAATTTTTCAAAACCATGTAGAACTATTTGTTTGATTTTTTTTTGGAGGGATATGAAAGCTCAAACATGGTCAATCCAGAAATTACTTCACATAGTGTTTATTTGCAAAGAGGAATAATTAATAACTCTTTCTTTTGGAATACATGTATTCTCTCTGTCCCTACAATTACTCCAAATAAATATTTGAGTACTGAGTCACGGCGGCGTATTGGATATTTAGAAAATAGATCCGGTATAATAAAGAGTTGAAAAATTAGAAATTTTAAAGATGGTGTCCCAGTTTCAAAAGGATGAAGTTTATTGAGAGTTTCGACAAAAGGTATGAGAGAAAAATACTCATTTGTATGTTACATTGCAATAGAGGATAACTCCACTCTTGGTATTGCTAAAACTTGTAACATTCTTGGCTTATCCTTATGTTCCAAAGGTTTTGCAACCCTAGGATGGAATTATCTGTATTCCATGGTAATATAGGAAAGAGTCTTATAACCTTTCAAGATAATTTCTAGTTTGACTCCCAATTTTTGTTCTTTGCATTTGTATATTTCAAATTGTCAATATTCTTGTATTGTCAAATTTTGAAAAGTGGGCATTGACTAGTATTAAGCAGTGTGAAAAGTAATCCTAAACATGATCAGTAAATTCTTTTTTTTCAGGTATATGTATGCGAGAAGTGTAGCAAAGTATTTTGTTTGGACTGTGATTTGTTTATCCACGAGACATTACATTCTTGTCCAGGTTGTGCTAGTACCAGACAAACTCAACAATCCTCTAAAATGTCTTTATAATAAATTTATAAATTGCCTTACTTGTTATGTTTGTGTTCAGTTCTATGTTGATCCTTAGAGTTGAAGACAGTTACATGGGAAAAATTTGTCAACCTAATAAATTATAACAAATTCTGTAACAATATTTTCATAAGGTGTATGATGTATGAGTAAAACAGCAAACTTTGATATACTTACTTATTAAGTTCGGAAGGTAATTATGAATATGTTTTAAAGTCGCTTGCTACAGAGAAAAGTTACAAAGCAAATTAATTACTGTGTAGACTTGCATTAAAAGCCATTTACATCACATCCTTAGCAATAGACAGTTACACTGATGCAATTCATAAATAATTTCTTCCAGCAACAGAAATGGTGCATTATTCCAGGCTTTAATGTGATATTGTCACTGGTACATGGATGAATAAGTCGACTTGTAGCAAAGTAAACTTATAGAAGTTACACTAGGGCATGTTTGTAAAACGTTTGTACCCATTGATGTCTTATCTCATAGCAGTATCAACGATGCCCTTGCTATTCTTTTTCAATTCACATCACTACTGTGAATTAAACTTTTCATTAGATAAAGATACATTGTATTTGAGTAATCGTCCTGAAACCCCAAATTTTCAGCTGAAGTTCAGGAGCAGTTACTTTGACCAATTGACATTATAAACAATAGGTTTCTTACTTTCTCAACCAGTAACAGTATGTTCAAAATTGGTTGATTCTTATGAAAGATACTTGAGTTTATGTGACAGAATAACAGAATGAGAAAACACATAAAGCCTCAACTATTTCATGACAGGGCTATAAAACATTTCATGCATGATTGATTGAATATTGTTTTACGTCACTCAATGATTATTAGTCCCCTACCGGCATCGCCGAAGGGGTCTATAGATGTGCACTCCGTCCGTCTGTCCGTCCAGCAGTCACACACACCAGACTTTTTGTCTAAACGCTTGTAGATATTCATCCAATTTTTGGTGTGCGAGTCTACCACCATGAGTTAAAGATCAAGTTCAAGTTCTGTTTCGGTCCACTGATTTTTGATGGAATTACGGCCCTTGGAATTAGAAAATTTCTTAAAATGGCAGTTTCCAGACTTTTTTTCTAAAGGCTTGTAGATATTCATCCAATATTTGGTGTTTGAGTCTACCACCATGAAGTACAGATCAAGTTCGAGTTCCGCTTCAGTTTTCCGGACTTTTTTTTCTAAATGCTTGTAGATATTCATCCAATTTTTGGTGTGTGAGTATACCACCATGAGTTACAGATCAAGTTCGAGTTTCGTTACAGTCCATTGATTTTTGATGGAATTACGGCCCTTGGAATTAGAAAATTTCTTTAAAATGGCAGTTTTCCGGACTTTTTTTCTAAACGCTTATAGATATTCATCCAATTTTTGGTGTGCGAGTCTACCACCATGAGTTACAGATCAAGTTCGAGTTCCGTTTCAGTCCACTGATTTTTGACGGAATTACAGCCCTTGGACTTAGAAAATTTCTTTAAAATTGCAGTGACTTTTTTTCTAAACCCTTGTAGATATTTATCCAATTTTTGTGAGTATACCACGAGTTACAGATCAAGTTCGTGTTTCGTTACGGTCTACTGATTTTTGATGGAATTACGGCCCTTGGAATTAGAAAATTTCTTTAAAGGCTGTGATCAAATACTTAATTTGCTGGCAGCCTGAAAGACAGTATGTTGTGTGTGTGTAGGTGTGTAGTGATGGCATCTGTCTGATGCATAGCATACAAATTTAGACCTTTGCAATGGACCCACAGGAAGCAGTGAGAGGTCTTTTATGTGCCACGACACAGGACCTTGGTTTTTGCTGTCTCAGCCAAAAGACAGAACACCGGCGCCCAGGGCAGGAGTTGAACCTAGGACCTCTCGATAAGAGCACCTTATCCACTAGGCTACACTGACTCACATTTCATATAAAAAACCTCTTTGCATTTGATATGACCTGTAACACAGTCTAAAGATCAAGCAAAAGATCGTTTGCATCACAAACTAAATCTGTAATCAGTATATCAATTATGCTGTTTACGTGGAATTAAACATTTTAGAAGAAACAAGTAATATTGTTGGTTACGGTTTGCTAAAATTTGTTCATTGATCATCATCACAATAGAGTTAAAGTAATTTGCAAAACATTCTAGTGCAAAATATGGGACCTGAACATAGGATTCAGACTCGAATGCTTATTGTGCTTGGGTCTTGTATTTGGATTAAAAATGTGAACACATGCGTGCTGTAGTTCGATTACTTGTGTTTTGTATTGTCTATTTGTTTATTTGAATTACAATGGCTCCAAAATAAAATTTGTCACCTTTTTAAAAACTTTTTTAATCCGTCATATCGCCTATTTTCTGGTAATTCCTCAGATTTTTTTCTTTGTAGTTTGCTCATTATACATTGATTTTATATTTAAACTGATTTTAATGTACTAAATGTAATTGGAAAAAAATAGAATACAAGAAAAACATTTAAGATTATTTTGCATTTTAAGATTTTAAATAATGGGGAATATACTATTATTTTACAATTGTTAGCTCTGATGGCCTTTTCTTTCACAACTGATCGACAGATTTTAATGAAACTTGGTAGGTATGAAGTCCTCAAGGTTCCCTACGATTGTTGCTGTTTTCAAACAGATTTGTTGAAGAGAGGATCCAGAGCAGGGTATCATAGGCAAAAAATGGTACCTTTGACAGAGTCCTCAGACCTGCTGAATAGATTATCAACCTACATCAGACACATCTACAAGAGTGTCTTGAGATGAGTTGGTTTTGGTTCTCTTTTTAACGTCTTTTTTGGACTTGGTCGTTTCCATGCATTTTTGTGTAATTTTATTGATTTATTCTATACAGAGAAGCAAGGAAGCATTTACTTGCTAACAGTTATTTACAGATATCTATTTCAAGGGTTATTTGAATGTATCGCTAATTTTTTTTGTTCATTTTACACCAAAGGAAGATACTGAATACTAGTCAATCAATAAAAAAATTCCCTTATTTTTTAATCATTGTCTTTCTTCAATGTATTGAAGCAAGTTTACAGTCTTCAGTCAGTTGTCCAAAACACATTAAGCAAAAGAATGCATATATCTTCAAATTTCTTCATGCAGTCATTTTTTGTGAAAGAGTAATATACACCAGCTTTGGCCTCCTTTAAAGCTAAACAACTGTTGTCTGACATGTCTGTGTTTCGACTATAATTTATGAAAGCAAAATGTAATTCACTATTGTAGTCATTCAAGAACTCACATTTATATGTACATGTATATTGCACGGTCATGAAGAAACATGCTAACACCTTTATCAAGAGCATGACTCTCTACTAGTATTTGATCAAATATTTCTTTGTTATACTTTAACAAACTAGGAAAGATTTATTTTACTTTCATACAAAAAAAAAAGCCAAAGGTAAAGCATTCCGCCTACAACAATTTGCTAACTTTTGGTATCATTTCAGATACAGTCCAAACAAGAATATTTGTGTCGTATGGGCATATTTCATTCTTTGAATACTTGAGTGAGCTAAATCACTATTTATCACTATTTACCTTTCCATCTGTCTTTTAGACTTGTATACCTTTCTTATTTCTTCTCGAGCATTTTGTAATTTAAATACAATAATCAAGAATAATGACTTGATTGAATACTGCATTTGAATTTAAAAGGACAACTCCTGCAATAGCTAAAAAAAATTTATTGCAACACATTGCAAAGGCCAGCTTCGCATTATAAAATCATGATTAAATAAATGTTTGATTGTATAATGTATAAAGTTATTCTAATATGTATACATTTATGTACATAAGTTACAAAAACAACTTCATTTCAGCAAAATTGTAAAGTGTTCAACACAAGGAGGTAAAACTGCAATGATAATCTCTTTATCAAGTGTCTAAAATCCATTTCAGTGGTCAAGTAAGGGTTCCCAAACTCTTATGGTCATGTTCTGATCGTTGTCAGTGGACATTTACGGCAATATTGCTGCGGAAATATGAATTCTTACGTCTGGAAAAAAGGTTCTTGTTTTAGATCTCGTGTATGATACGCACCTGGAAAATCAAAGTCATATTTTATGAAAAAAAGTGCGTATTATACACGAGTGAATATGGTATTGGAGTAAGAAAGTTGGTCAATGTTCATCATAATTAGAATATATTGTATCTGTAATACTAGTTAATACATCACAAAAGCAGAGTACAGTTGGTCCATGTGGTGAAATACAGCAAAGTATCAAACAATGTAGAAGTAAACCTGATGGCTACAAAAATATATGTTCTAACACCATGAAGACTGATATATCTGTATCTCAACAAGTCAAAAACAACCAGAGTAACTTAAAACATGAGTCTATGTCATGCAGAAAGTTACAAAAGTATGGTAATTTACAGTAATGACAATGCAGACCATAAAAGCTTTGTGTGATGAATAATTTAATTTATCACTACAATCTTTTGGTGATAGCTGAGAAATCCACCAACCCTCATGCTTGTTTACCCATGTTTAAGCAAGCCTCAACATAAACTAAATTAACATGACGCTTAGGTTAGATGTTACCTCTATTGCCACCAAATAAAAGTGATCCTATTTCAAATGAATTTGAGCCAGTTTTTCTCATTTTGGAACAAGAACAATGCCTAGCATGGCATAATACGCCTGTCAGTTTGAAGGAAAGAAATTTGAAAGCATGGTAACATTCCCCTCTGACCTTGAAAATCAATATGGTTCATCCTCCAGTCATAAGAAATGAGGATATAAAGTCTAAAAGTTCTAACAAACAGTTTTGTCTGTATCTTGTTTACAAGTTGCATTCTCAAAAATTTGCTATTTTTGCCCCAAAAATGACCTATGACCTTGATATTGAAAATCAAATAAGGTGTGTCCTCATGCCATTAGGAATAAGTGTAGCAAGTTTGAAATTACTAGCTTAAACCGTATGGTCTGTATTGTGTTAACAAGGTGCGGACAGACCCACAATGCCGTACCATAATACGTCTGTCTATGACGGGCACATAAAAATTCAACACTGGTGGCCCATGTGTCTTTATGACATCAGACACTGAAACAGCATTTAATGACGTGAAACCATCAGTTCATCATCAAACCCTCCCCTCCACCTACAAGTGATGACAAGAAAACTTATTCCCTGTGACAAGTCATCTGTAGATATGAGAGAATGGAAGGTAATGAGAATATGGTCATATTGAGAATATATGTTTTACTACCCTTACAGGACCCACAGAAACCATCAAGTCTACCGCTATATATCCCTAATTTCTAGAGCAGTATATAATTAATATAATAGTAACATTTTAGGAAAAACAGTGAAATTATCTAACAAACAAAATATATAACTATAAAAGGACGGATGTAGTACATAACATCAAGCAACAAGACGATAACTAAAGTAAATGTGGCAATGGAACAATTTATGAAGTCTGTATAAATAAAATGAAAAAAGAAAAAAAAATTTACATAATGCAAAAAAGTTTTGCACCCAAGGTAAAGTATTGCATAGCATGATATGACTACATTGTGGTAAATATCTATAGACAGTATTCATTAAATGCATAGCTGTGTATAATTACACTTCACAAAGCCTGTGTCTAAACTATCTTTGATATGTTGCATTATATGTCAAGGAGAAGTATTTGCACGACATGCCCTATTTTTGGAATATGCCATAGTTTATAGGAACACAATTCCCTAGGCTGCTTAGAATGCATAACTGATAAACTTATCAGGTAGAATGATTTAATGCATTTCGGCATTGAACAAAGCAAATGTCTTGCCAATATCAACAATGTCCGACCATTAAATACAATAACATTTGTGTGGATGAATTACTAGCATATATATATATTGGCAATCTGACAGAAGATGTAGAGAACTCTGTGTATTGCCTTCCATTGATAAACTGTGAATAAGCTAATTTTTCCAGCTACTTGGTACTATTTAAATACAATGACAGTTGCCCCATTTTATGCCAGAAAGCACTTAATTGAGCTCACTGATCTATTAAACAAAAGAGAATGTGTTCAAAATCAAAGCAAACTATGGCTTAATTTATCTACAGCGTAATCTGAAAATAGGGTTGCATCTTTTGAAAGGGAGTAGAAGGTCAAAACATAGTTTGATTTAGAAGCTGGCTTTCTAATTAATAAAAATATGGAAAGTGTGTAAGGGTATGGTTCGTTGTTTATTATTATTTTAGCATCACTTTCAATTCATGAATTATTTATGAATTATAAATTCATAAATAATTTATGAATTTGACTTGTGAATTGTAAATGCAAATTTAATATGAAAGTACAAATGTTAATATATAAAACTATAATTAATCTAAGAAAATTGCTAAACAAGAGTATTGATATTAATGCTGTTTTAAAGTTCTGTTACTTCCTCATTTTTGTGACCTTCACCTATTGTGAAAAATCGATTTTTATCAGACGTATCATCACAATCTGACAAACTTTCATCAATATAAACCTGCATAGGTATAGGTCTGGCAAGAGCCAACTTTGACCTGAACTTTGATGATGCAGAAGAATCTGAACGTGTTAAGGACAATTTATTGGCATTTATCGATTCAGCATCTGATTGGTCACCTTCGGCTAATTCTGCTTCTAGATTTTCAAGATCAATGATGTATGAATCTGAATCTCCAATGTCAATAGATACATCTCTATCTTGTTCTGTATCGGTATGAATGTCAGCAATGACTTTGAATTGGCCATCACCTTGTTTTGTCATAATATCATCATTCATATCAATTGTGATAGTTCTATGGGATGATTTTGTCTCTTTCTTTTTAACTTTTTCAGGTGATAACACAATGATCTCCTCAGTTTCTTCCTTAGATTTCTTTTTTGAAATCAATGACTTTTTAGGAGACGTCCTCGATCTTGTTCCTTTCTTTTCTTTGTCTGTATCTGTGATAACTATCTGAGGGACAGCTATTCCTGGCCACTTCTTTTCAATATCTCCACTATTCTTTCTTCTTCCAGTTTGTTTCTCTTTCTTTTTGGACTTGGACCCTTGACTTCGGAGTCCTAAAGTTGTTTCCATTGGAAGACATACTGGGGTTGCTCCATCTTTCTTGGGTAATGAATCATCAATTGGAATATCAACAACTTTTATGTCCTCAAAGTCATAATAGTCCCAGGATGGTGTTTCTGGCCGTGAACTACTCTCACTGACTTCCGACTTTCTGGATGTAGAAGAATTTTTAACATCCTGATATTTCCAATCTTGAGCACCCTCAGAGAGAGTCACCTTACATGAACTAGAATCCTCTTTGATTTTAGACATTGTTTCCACTTTTGTTTTTCCTTTGATAGCATCTTTTATGCTATGAAATGCAGATTTGTGATAATTTTCTGAATCTTCATTATCTTTGTCTGTTATATGAACAATATGTGGTGGATATTTAGTTGATTCATCATCTGAACTTATCTCCCCTTCTATATATTCTCCAGGAATGGCTAGTTCCACTCCTTGTTTTGAAACAGCCTTAATGACAACTTCATCCAGTTGATGATCTCGCATCTGTGGACGTAATTCCTCATCATCCACTTCCACAGAGACTGTTCTTGGGGACACAACATCTAAAACTGTCACTGTCTGAAGGTCAGGGTCACTAGCAGCACGATCAGAAAAATCACTCGTTGATAAATTTCGAACATCAGGATTGCTATAAAATATTTTGCTTGAGTTTGTGATTTGTAGTTGGGAAGCAGAGTAAACTTTCATGTTTGCTGGAATGGTGTGATTCATACATGGTATAATGGAATATTTCTCCCTCACTATCTTTTTTACAGCTTTTGACAGGGGTAAATGGAACATTCCAATGAGGTAAGACCTTTTGCTGTACTTCTGGGTTATACAGACTTCAATTTGAACACTTTTTTCTTTGATTATATCTTTGCTAAGACCTTCATACTCTAACTTTTTACTGAACTGGAAGCAAGAGGGAGAAAAAACATGCTGTACTCCTTTACTCAGATCTGATTTTGTAAATTGGACATGAGGTGCTACTTTTTCAACCTTTACTTCTTCGGTTTTCCGTTTTGATTCTTTTTTCTTGTCTGGCAGTAAGTAACTTTTTGCATAGATGGTGTTGATCATAGATGTGGATGCTTAAAATAAAAAAAAAAAAACAATTGAAAACAAATTTACTAAGTGATTACTATTTATTTTGATAAAGGGAGACCATCTTGGTATCTGTATTGTAGTTTTCCTGTGATAAAATTCTAAAGTTTCTGAGTAATGCAGGCTGATGATATATTTGTTTGTATAATACCATATATGTACAGGTATTATTTTGTTTATATGGTCAGCTACTGCAAGGGGATAAAAAAGTATACAACCTAATTATAGCTTATTCAATCTATAGAAAGTTATAAGGGAACACCAGGATTATTTGTATGGAGATGGCCAGTGTTTACTTGTAATGGAAACAAGATTACTGGAGGAAACATAAGAAAGGTACACTAGCAAATTGACACATGCACTAGCATATTGAAATGTACACTGGCACATTGACAAGTACACTGGCAAATTGACAGGTACACTGGCAGATTGACAAGTACACTACCATATTGACAGGTACACTAGCATATTGAAATGTACACAGGTAGATTGACAGGTACACAAGCATATAGAAATGTACACTGGCAGATTGACAGGTACACTGGCATATTTGTCTATTTGTCTTAACTGTAATTTAATCCCAAATTTTACATACAGGAAGACAAAATTAAAATTTGCTTAGATATCCTTATACATGTATCTGATTTCACTAAGGAAATGTATTGTGGGTTTTGTTTTTCTTTTTTTGCATTATTACTAGTACTGCCTTATTATCAAATAGTCAGTTCATACAAAGTCACAAGGTAACAACAACATTGTCTACGTCTCATGACCTATACCTGTAACCTATCAAAGCCAGAGATGGTGTAAGGTGCCACATATTCTCCCTCATATAAAAACTGATATTCTAATATTCTGGACTCATTTTAAACATGTTCTAAGCTGAGTTATTTTAAAAGACACACATTCTACTGTAACTTTGAATTATTGATGAACATGCAAATGTATTGACATGTTTATATATACATATGTATACATACGTGGTGGTAACAGAAGGTCACTGATCTGCCATACTCGAATCTTTAATGTGCCTTTATGACTGTGGTATTCAAATGTCAAATGCAGGTAACCCATAGCTGAGAAAACATGAAGCATTAATGGAGACAACTCATAAATAAAGAAAAGGCAAATAAATGAACTAAAGATAATCATAACATGCTCATCAAAGATGCCAAAAGACACCCGAGACTTTATGTTGTTTTTAACTATAATTCATTTATATTTTACATGACTTTAATTCTATGATGATCTCACTATAGATCTTGAGACATTATTGTCATGAGAAGACACATACATTCTATACTTAATAATCAAATCAATGGTAACAAGAACTTTATTATCACGTGAAGTCATATTTACACAAAAATAGAGTCCTCACGATTCACCATATATAAGTGATGAGTCAGTGTCAAGAAAGGATTTGACAAAGAGGAAGGTCAGCCTAAAAGTACTGGTCAATGTTTACATCAAGTTTGATGTGTATTTTCCATTGTTTAATCATATTACTTTTGTTAACACATATCAACAATTATAAACCTAATATGTGTAATACAGCATTATAAACAAAACATAAAACAAATAGTGTAACATACCAGGGGGTTTACTATCATCAGCTACGCTTCCCTCATAATCTGTTGATATGGACCGATCTAAATCAGTGGGAGATTCCACTCCACTGTCCTCCCCTAGTATCTCTCTTTTTACTTCCTCTGTTGACATTATCATCAAATCTTTAACTCCTGTAATGTAAGTTCCAAACATTATCATTACAATTAGGAAATGTGAAATTTATTAGGAGTCTCGAGATTGAAAAGTGGCTGTCTTGTTGCAAGATAAGATCCTCTGCAACAAATTCACAAGTATATTCTGATAAAACATAAATACTTACTAAGTACAGTTTAATATGAAGTATACATTATGAATGTACATTGTATAATCCTTTAACCATCAAAACCTTAAATCTTTGACAAAAGAAAGAAAATATGAAAAAATTATGAATTCAAATTCCAAATGTTTTAAACTTAAATTTTTTAAGATACTTCATAAATACTGATACAGTTATATTATACATGAAATTGTTGTAACTACATTTCACAAGCAGATACATTCTTAACTTACGAAGTGATTCTAGCATTTGGAAACATTCTCCTTTTGCCACCTGAAGACATGTCTGTCCTTGTGAATTCCTGATGTTGTACTTTCCACCAGCTTCTATTAACAGCCTCAAACATTCCACTTGTTCCTCCTTGGCTGCATAATGAACAGCAGTATTCCCTCCCAACAGATCCTGCTTGTTAGGATCACCTATGAAGGACAAAATTGATCAAAATCTATATTTAGTTATCATACTTATTTTGAGACAATCAGTAATCAGTTGACGGTAAGTATCAACTCTTGAAAGGTTTATGATATCCTTGTTTCCATTTCACTGGAGATGGGGTTCTCTAAACTTATATCACAAAGGTGAAATACATCTCATGAATATAGAATATACAGAATAAGATCTAAATTGTTCATCTATCGAAAAGAAAGGTCCACTTAGTACATAGTATGTAAAGAAGTCATTGATCTGGACAGTAGAAAATTTCCTAAATTTTATCAAAAACACAAAGCACTATAGAATGAAAGCTTGAGATCCCTGATGGATCACTCACACTCCAGTGGTTAGTACAGGGTATAGCTCTAGATGAATACCATACTGTATCAACATATGATTTCAATTCATAGGGAGTAATATAGGTTGCCTTCAAGTGAGAGATTACCTTTATGTGAAAGCAATAACTTGAGTATCTCAACCTCTCCATTATTAGCTGCTTCATGTAAAGAACTCCACTGGTACAAACCAATCAGGTTAGAATCATATCCCTGACGTAAAGCTATCCTCACATCATCTAAGTCACCATACCGAACAGCCTCATGCAATTTGGTATCAATTACTCCTTCTAAACTTCCCATTTATCTAAAATAATACATACAAAAATAAAAGTAAAAGTAATAAAAGTTACATTGTTATTGCTCTACAGTGCATTACCAATCATTGCTTGAATAGTTGAAATCTTAACAGTATCTCATAGCAGCTTGATAATCAAGGACTAAATCTGATATGGAAATGGACAGGAGTATTCAAATTCAGCTTAATGATATCGTTCCTGTAATATGGCCGGTCTTTTCTCTTGTGCCCTTACTAATATAAATACTGATGCTACAAGGAGCGCTATATATATGCAGCATACACAAGGTTAAACAAATATCTACAGCTATGTATGTTATAGCAAGTGTTGATGTTCAGAGATCCTCAATATATGTGTTGGCTATGATGGCAACAGTTTCGTATTGTCACAAATCATAATGCTTCAAAATGGAGATTGTGTAGCTTATATAATGTGATTTGGCATATCAAAGCCACCTGAACAGGGATCAATTTTTCATATTGGAAGATGTTTGCTGCTTTCTTTTATTCTTATTTCTCTTACACAATACACTATGGTTGCAGCAATGTACTGTCTAATGGAGTATCACTGTATGAAGACCCTATAATAGTTCGCACAATTGGTGAGTAGTGAATTGAAAATAGTGTAAAAGAAGTTCACATGATCAATATTTGATGATCTAACAAATTCTAATGTAACTGTTTCTGCCTTTACTTTTTTTCACAGACTTTGCATCACAAGCTCTGCCAGCTGACTCGAAAACTCCTTCATGGACAATTTCAAACCAAACTTTATCTTTAACTATAGAAGAATAAAAGTAAATTTCTATAAAATCTATAATGTTAGAAGTAAATGATCTACATTTTATTAAACAAAACTATCCTGCATCATATTCTTCTTCCATATTTATTGAGTCATGACTTGTATCATATCATGGACTCTGTAATGTGATATGTATCATGAGGTCTCTGTGTAGCTGAAACCCTATGATACAGTAGGCAGTCATTAATGAGGAAATGTGCCTTTACATGGATTGACATGAGAGCAGGTTTTTTCTTAAGATGGTTGAATTGATATGTGATTTTTAGATCATCTGAACAAAAGATCAAGTGTGCTTCTCTAATCATTCTGTTGTCTCTTGTCTACCTGTCTGTTTTAATTTTGACTGAAATGGAGTCATAACTAAACTCAAACTGAGGACAATTCCAGAGGATGATGATGATGATGATGATGATGATGATGATGATGATGATATATTACATCTTATGGAAAACTGCTTAATATGTGTTATATGTAATGGATGGGCTAGGGTTGTTTCACACATTCACAAATGTTCAAACACTTCATGTAATGAAAGATACTGGCAAAATCAAATCATTAATCTGATTTAAACCAGATCTTTATCCCATTTCTCTATTTGTTACACTGATATGGGACAAATAGAGAAGCAGAATAATCAAGATTTGGTTTTAATCAGATTGATCTGGACTAGCTCTCTCATATGCAAGATAGTCTCTAAAATGAGAGTCAGTCTTTAGTTTTACAGACAAATTTCATTAATATTTACAAATCATTAAAAATGTAAACTTGATACTTAGGTCTGAAACAAATCTTTATGATACATTGAACAGTGTTTGTGAATATCATGGCCCATGGGTATTTGCTACAACAGTTTACAAGCGTTTAGCAGCTCAGATGTATAATAATTTGCTTCAAAATGGAAACTTCTATTTATTAAGTTTTTTGTAAACATAATCCAATATGTCATATTGATGTGTGGTTTTGAGTTTTTAAATTTAAGGAATTCTGGTATATGCCCACATACCTCAATGGTAAGAGCACCCACCCCAAAAGCAGAAAGATCTGCATTTGATTTCCAGATCTGAGCACAATTTTTTACCCTGCTTGTTACAGATATGGTGCCTTGAGAGTGACCTTCATGTGAAGGAGAACCCGAGGTTATAATGCCTCTCTTAGATTTCCATGTTTTGAACCTCTGGGGGTGAACTATACCGTTATCAACCTGGATAGCTCAATGATGATAGTAATTGCTCTGACAGTGTAGGGTCCGGGTCCACTTCCCAGGTATGGATACAATTTTTCCATCACATACTTTCAGATAAAAATTCAAAATGATTAATTTTCTAATGCTTGGAAATTAGCATTCATAGAAAATGTCTTTTAGAACTATAACATAGTCTATGTCTCTTAGAACTGAGATATTCTAATAGTTTAGAGAAAACCCCTCAAAGAAGTGGTGTAGCTTATCTGCTAACCACATGAATAACCCTAAATTACGATGTAACCGTTACTTTATATTGCTAGAGGAAATTCGGGGAAAATAAGTTGCATAACTAGAATATTTCAATGTCGGATAAGTAAACAGATATTTATGTTTTATAAATATACTTATTTCAAAACACAACAGAAAAACTGCTAAAATATTAACTTACAAATGAAAAATATCCTGTATTTACAACTTCACATTGTTATGGTTGACTGATCTCGACCGTAACCACCGACGCCTGCAAGGAATTTACTTCCGCTAAATCGCGCGTGACATGTGCGCCAATTGCTATTCGATACCTCTCGCAAGTTTCCTCAGTTTGACATGATAAATCCAGAAAACAATGATATAGAATGATGGGAATCAATGGCGGCCATCAGAAAGTGAAACCGCAAGTTGACAGTTCACCTTGAAATTAGGAAATAATTGCTCGTTCCATGCCTTTTTGCAAAGAAAGTGACTGCCATTGTATTATACAGAAATCCTATTGCACTCATGATCAAATATCTTGTTATGGGACTCCATGGTTTCTTCTTGTTAGCAGCAAAAATCTGGAGTTTTATATGCTACTGTTTTAAACGACAGGCAAGAGCTGTAAGTATCATAATAAGTAGCAATTTATACATGTCTTGCAAGTCAAATTTAAAACCGAAGTATTATGATGTTAACAGTTCATTATAAAAACTTTTGCCAGAGTAGAATGAACAAGGGTAAGTGAAATAGTATTTTTCATTATTTAAAAATGAGGGCTATATCTGAATAATTTCCCTTGGCCTTACATGTTTATACAACATTTCAAAATACCACAATTTGATTAAGGTATCTGATGTACAATTGACCAAAATTTTATGCCTGGTAAGGTATATATATCATATGTGCATTCAAAAGGCACATGTATGTGGTTCAAGAAAATAAGGTTTTTTCTTCTAAAATTACTCAGGGGAGATAACTCTTCCACGTCAAACATTATTGCGCAATACCTGTGCATAACTCTGTAATGGGCCAGTTTGGATGTTAGAATTTCCCTTTCTGTGGCCATAATCTTCCAGAGATTTACACAGATACCATTCTGCATTAATTAAAAAGATTTAAGAAGGCTACCTCTCATGATAATCACATAAATGTACAATGACATTTATTTTGGGAAGTTTTTTTTTTAATTTTGTTCATCTCGGATCTTTGCCAACATTGTAATTCATGCCCATTGTATCTATCTATCAGTAATTTTTTTGATCAATCAAGTTAATGATATATAAATGAGTGTTAAAAGAATGCAATGTGTTTCTGAGAAAGCTTTGATAACAATATTTGCCTTCATCAAGCAAGTTTTACCTTGACAGTAATGACAGCCTTCTGAATTATGAAAAGAACAGACACTACACAGACATAGACAGATAACCAAATGATTCCTACATATCTTCCTGCATATTTCTGGTGATTTACAATAAAAAGAGATAAGACATATACTTATTAATATTTGTTATTTTCTAGTCTGTAAGGTGCCATAAAGGTTGCACAGACTGAAAGTTGATATAATTTATGGCTGTCCTAACGGGACAAATACCTACAACAACCAATTTGTCAAACAGGCATAAACTTTGTAACAAAGTCACAGAATAACAAAATGTATGTCAGATTCATAATCTGAGGCAAGCACCAGTCTAAGCACTTCACGATATATCATTAATACAAGTTTGGTATGTATGACACTGAAAATAAACCGGACGGATGGACAGACATGGGGTGACATGTCATGGTGATTCCAGTATATCCCAAACAGTTTTGCAGGGGAGGGGTATAATTATACAGGTCTCCATAGAAGTAGAAACTTGCATATTTCAGGTATAACACTATCATTTTACATGGCATATATCCTATGAAGTCGAAGATAAACACTTTTATAAAAAACTAAAACACTACCAATATACATGTAAATGATACGGGTATTCATACAGTTGGACACCTATATAATACACCTTTTTCCTATTGATCTCATATTTCATTCTAATGCCTAACATACGATAATTATCTATAACCCCCCCCCACTGCACAACTTGCCGCCCACTCATTCGGACTAAACTTTTACTACCTATGACCTTTCATATTACAGAACAACACGCACAACCTTCGATGTTCTCACATATATGGCCCGATATATAATTATGATAAATTCAAATATCCGTACTTTCCTGTATATTTTGAGTGATTTTCGATTTTTTTTTTGTAACGCCGCGCCCGAGTTTACTTCTCTTTCGTACGGGCGCCGCCATTTTGACAAACAAAGGAAGGGGTTTTTTTATTATTATTTTTTGTTTGTAAGTATTAGTGATGTGACGATAGTCGCCGACTTTCGATAGTCGATCGCTGAAACCCCTTCGATTTTCGATAATCGATAGTAAAATTAACTATCGATTGTCGCTCTGGTTAGAAGTGACTTTGATCGAAATAATTTATGTGCGAAACGTCACTTTATTCGTAAACAACAACATGTAGCTTACTGGTTTAATTTCATGTTTACAAAGTATGTAATGACATTGTCATTATCTTAATCATCAGAAATTGTTATTTTACTGTTTATTGTTTATGGTTACATGTTTGCAACGTGGAGAGTAGTTTATTAAAGTCTTAATTTAAATGCAAATCTGTATTATTATCCATAAGTGATTGAAAGTCCAAGGTATGAATGGTAATTTACTTTTTTTGAACATGATTTATTAAATTTCGATAGTATTCGATAATCAATCGATTGATAGCTTCCGATTGTGTCCGATAATCGATAGTAAAAATTTTCCGATTGCTCATCACTAGTAAGTATTAAACTATATTTCTGTTATACACATCGACTTTGAAATTGAAATATGTGCACTTTTAAGCATGCCTCGCAATTTAAAATGAAAAATAATGATGTTTTATTTTTCTCCCGATAATTTCCGAGGTCTTTACGGAAACTGCCGAGTTGAATGAGCTAATTTTACATCGGATACCTTAATAGACCTCTTCACATTGACTGGTTGACTGCGGAGCTGTAATGTTGGATGACAATGTAATAAACGATCCACATGATAACATTACAATATGTTAAAATAGGAGGGAATTATATTAATGTGCCATCCAATGTTACTGCTCTGCAATTAATCTGAAAATCTCTGTGGCATCAAAGGTCATTAAAATGTTGGCTTATTGTCAGCCACTGCTGCCTCTTTCCACTTTGGCCTAGAGATATTTCAGAATGAATACTTCGGCTTTGAGACACTGCGGCATTTATTATTAACATTAATGAAACATTTGTAGCTTATGTTACTATTATTGTTACTATTATTATTTTAATTACTATTATTTTATTTTGTTGTTGTATATAGACCCTTTTAACTTTACTACAGGACTAATATTTTGGTTGGCAAATGATAATGTTTCCCATACCAATTTTAATGTCATAATAAAAAACTTATAGTCTTTGATAATTTGCGGGAACAGCTATCATTTTGCCAACCAGAATATTAGTTCCACAGTAACGTCATAAGGATTTGTATGTACAAATATTTAACTCCCCCCACCACCTCCCCCCCCAAAAAGGGAAAAAATCCCAAATAAACAAAATAACAACCAAAAAACTAGAAAAGATATAAGAAAGGCAAAGCATAGAAAGAAATAAAAAGGAGGTAAGCCAAATTGAAAGGAAAGGGTGAAATAAATGAGGGGCGTTGACATCAAATTTAGTAACGTTTGGAATGGAATGTCCCTCCATAATTTCCGACATATAGAATACTTGTACAGAATTCTTACATTATATGGATTTAATATAAATACATATGCATTAATATATAGTTTCCTATAGATTCCCTCAATGGCCTTACATCTTGTGTGTTTGAGGTAATCATCTCTTGCTATGATATATGTATTTCAGTCTCAAATTTAAGTTATAACGGAGTGTTGTTTCAGATATGCCATGAACAAATCATCCTTTCTTAAGAACATGATCTTCCCAATTCTAGTAATATTGAATATTGATAGTAAATGATAACACTTACTCCCATAGTGATGGGGGGGGGGGGGGTTGAAATAGTTTGAAGTGTCATAATTATGTAATTTGGTATTCTGAGATTATTACTGAAAATTTGTGCATAAATCTACTGTACCAGTACATGTATAATGTAAGAGACTTCATAAAAGGTAACAAATTGAGAGCCATATACTCGATTGCCATAGGCATGAATCATCTAGGGTGTCCCCACCCCCACCCCTATTGGAAAATTTTTTAAAAAATGAATGGCGTAGAGTGAGCTTATCTGAGACTGTTTTTTTTAAATCTAATATTCATTTACATTGTAACTCTGAAATTACAAAATCTATTTAAAAAATGAAATTAGTAACTATGATTATGTACATGTATGTATTATGCGACATGCTGATATCAACAATAATTTTTATCATTAAGATATTTTACATGGACATGAATATATGATTATTTGCCTAATGTCTTAATGATAGGAGTACTGAAGAATGTGGATCCTGATTTAATTTAGATAGAAAGTTTCATGTGAAAAAAGGGGGAGTTTTTGTATTAAAAAAGGGGAAATTTCATCTCAAAAAAGGGGAAGATCTGTCTTATTTGGTTGGGGAATATTGTCAAATTTAGACAGTAAATTGAAAAATCCCAGAGAGGTGTGAAAATACATGTGTATAAACAACTTTCTCAAAAATATTCAATAATATTGGTACATGTATGAATTTGAAGCAAAAACTCGTGCTTCACCTCAAAGATGGCAGAAAAGGGAAATAACTTCAATCAAATGACTTAAATCAAACTCATGCATTTAAAAAGTATCTTTTATTTAATTCTTTAATTATAGTCTTAGATCAATTATTCAAAACATAGATTGTTATGTATTATCATTTCAAGTCAGTAAGTGGAATGGAATTTACCTGTATAATGTATTTGACACCAGTAGGGGTGTCTGTGGCCAGGATTGATACAATATAATACTTATCCAGATGGTATGATATGGAATTATCATGAAATATAGTAAACATCACTGACATTCATTGATTCTGTTTTCACATATATTAACCTGAAGTTTTCTTCATTGAACTGGACAGCCTGTTCCTCTTTTATGATGAATGTTCAAACTTTGGGGTTTGAATCAAGCTTTCTTTTTCATTCTAATGATATAAAGAGTGTTAAAATAAAAGTGTCTATAAGATTTACATATATACATACATGTATGCAGTAAAAGCCAAGGTCACGGTAGGCATGACATGTAAAATATCCCTCACTGCTTCGGAAGGGTCCTTTGCAAAAGTTGAAATTTCAATGCAATGCATCAGGCAAATACGTAAAATAATTATGGAGTTATGTTAAGCAATAATCAGTCAAAGAAAGAAAAACAAAACAAAATAAAACCAAAAACATCAATGTTACAAATGAACCATCATATAGTGTTTGAACAAAACATACAGTTCATGTTAACTTACTAAAGAGTGTTTGCAAAACTATGAAAACAATCACATTGACCGGGTATAATTTTGATTTGTGCATGTATGGTAAAACTTTTTCTGTTACTTTATTAAAATTTGAAGCTGCACCAGACAAAAGCCTGTAAGTCTATCAAAGTTTTACACACAATGAGAAAATTATCAAATGATATGATCTCGTTATGCATCTTAGCTCAAAGGTAACAGGTCTTCCTGTTTTGAGTTGGTAAGGTGCTTCTCTGTACCCTTGCTTTCTGCCAAGTGTGAGTTCAGCCCCTTTTAGGGACAAGTGAGAAGATCTGACAGAGTATTTACCAAAAGTCGTGGTGTCACTATGTACTAATGGGCATTGAGTAAGCATATTATATTCAAATTATATAAATGGCATTTCTAAATAGGTATCAATAAAGCAAGGTGTGTTACTAATACATGGACATGCATCAAAAAGTTCTTTTATTCTTTTTCAGGTGATACAGCATCAGACTGTAAAGTATGAAGTGATTCCCCTGTCTCCTCTCTCAAAACATAGGCTTAGTGAGTATTATTATATTCAAAGCACTTAAAGTATAGTCTCTGTGACTGTTGTAGGGGTAGCTTCCAATATTATCTTAATAAAGGCTCATTGCATTCAATATTCACTATTGTATGTAAAAATCTCCCTTAAAATACAGACCTAGTGAATGTTGTTGGTACACTTCTTCAAAATATGAATCCAAATTTAGACTGAGTAGAAATGAGTAGTTTTGTTACAAAAAGCCTCATGGAAAACATAAGGTCAGCATCTATAATTGGTAAAAACATCCCTCAAAAGGGGCTTCTGGAATTGTTTTGGTAGAGATCCCTCTTGAATCATATAGGCTCCACTCAAAACATACTGAAAGAAAAAAGAGGAGTTACTGGCTCAGTTGTGTGGCAGAATTCACCATGGAACTATACAATACATGAATATTAATGATATACTAGTACATATAACACATTGCAAAAATATTTGATTGAAGTGCAATTACGATACCGACTTAGGACGGTCATTTAATTTGACAAAAGCCAAACAAATGGTGTGAGTATTGTTTTTGAAAAATTCTCTTAAGACATAGCAGTGTTCGAAAAATCCCATTACCCGTTACCCGTGGTAAGTGAAAAAACGGGACGGGTAACTGAAAAGCTTTAAGCCTCTTACCCGGTGGTAAGTAAATTCTGAGTAATATCAATCATATCAATTTTAAACTTTGCTAAAAGAAATACGATAAAATCACAACCAGAAATAGCGGTACCGAAAGGACTTACAAATATAAGTTTTGATATTTAATAATCGTATGTTCCCCATCTCGATCTCGGCGGCCGCAATATTTGCAAAAACTCACTAGCCCGACTCCCAAATCTACCAAAATTTCCTCGGGCTAGATCTATCGATTCGATTTGGCTATACGATTAACCAATACAATTCAATTGTATAATATAATATTTACTGTTTAGTAGTATTTTTATCTTTTATAAATATAGTTTGAAATAAGCAAATGTCTTTACGGCATATTTATATATGGCCGATTGAAAGTATTCAATGTGGTGAAATAGCCCCTTTGAAACATTTTAATTTTATCAGAGGAAAGTCTGAATACAAGAGAAAACGATCTCTTAAAAATGTAAATGGAACTTTAAAACTTGAAATCAAAGCATATCATTATAAATTTTCTCTATATGAATCCAACTGATGTCAGATAAATTTTCTTTAACGTATCTTGTAATGAAAACTTTAGATCTGATGATTTACTAGTAATCGTGCAAATGAAATGTGGTCTACAAGTTTCTGTTTATTTCTTAGAATTCAATACATTAACTATATGTACCTTGATCCTATAAAAATGGATGGATGTCCGCTGACTTGAAAAAGTAAATGTACTTGTCTTAATGACATTTCTATGACACAACGTAATGGGCGTGGTAAAAAGTTGGATTAGCAGTTTTGGACCAAGTTTTTCTACAACTTTAGTATACATTGTTTCCTATCAAAACTCATCGTATCGCTACTGCTGTGTTAGAATAATTATCGTATCGTGAGGGAAGTGTTATGGTTTCAGTCCTAAAAATTACAGATCAATGTGTCCTACTCTTCTGTAGTCAATGACGTCCGTTTTAATACACAAAATTTACCGATTTTATGCTTTTCTCAACATTACACATTGTAAGTCTTAAATGTGCTTTTTTTTACTTTGGGTAAGTACATTTTTACCCTGGGTAAGTGGATTTCTGTTAGTCATTTACCCGTTGGTAAGTGGATTTTTGAAAAATTTCTCGAACACTGCATAGTCCTAGTGAGTATTAATTATGAAAAACTTCTGAGCAGTCTCAGAACATAAGCTTACAGAGTTTTGTTTGTCAAAAGTCTCAGAAAACTTGGAGTCAGTGAAACTGGGTATTGCTGGTGAAAATCTATTGCAGAACATAGGCTTAGTAAATAGTATGATAAAAGTATGGTAATAGTATACCAGTATTTGAAAAAATAGACCTTGTTAATGCTGTTGATAAAAACTTCTTTCAAAATATAGACACACTGAATACTGCTAGTAAAAATTTATCTTAAAACAATGCTTGACTCAGAGAGCAGTGTTTGTTAATGCAGTGTATCTGATTGCAGAATAGGGAAAAATAAGTGACATGTTTTAATCAGTTCATCAAAACTTCTAAAAATGTGTAATGTTTAAAGTAAATTCATTTATCAGTTTATATAAAGTCAGTGTGTTTGATTTGTTTAACAAGCCCCATGTTGTTCATACAACATACTGTGTGTGTTTTTGTTTTAGCACAAGGAAATTTTAGCACAATATACATTGCATTGAAAATAGATGTTTGTGGGATAGTATATGCATGAATTACAAGGCAGCAGTTGATTCCTTTTTCAATCTTTTGATACAGTAATATTAGCATAGTCATGAATTGGCAAACAAACAAAAGTGTAAACTCCAAAAAATATTAATCCAATTGTAAAAAGTATACATACATTAAACATGTTGAATGTCTTGTTTGGGGTCTGAAGCTGAAATATACAGATTAAATTTGTTTTGTGATTATCATTGTATGATACATCTAACTGCAAATAGTGATAAAGCTTTAACTAGGACAAGTGGAGTGCAGTTTCTTTGTATTTTACTGTATTCATATATCATTTTCAAATTTACCTTTAAGCCATGTTTGAGTTTTATTGTCAAACTGCAGCATCAATTATTCATTAAACTGCAGTATCAATTATTCATTAAAAAAAAGGAACCAACTGTATTTTGTCTCACATTCTATGATCAAAGTAGTTCTTTGAGAATTTAAACCAAACCTTAAATGCTAAGTAATACTGCTGTGATCAACTTACAGGTATGTTAAAGAAGAAAACGTTAGTGTTGGATTTAGATGAAACATTGATCCATTCACATCATGATGGGGTATTACGCCAAACTGTGAAGCCTGGTACACCTCCAGATTTTGTTCTAAAAGTGAGTTATTTTGAACTAACATATACAGTTGCTTTTACATAGTAAAGATATCTCTTTTGTAATTTTAACAAAAATTTCTGTGTTTTGTTAAGAATAGACACTATATGTTTTAACTTACATCAGTGAACATCTCCAGAGAGTTATGATACACCACAGGGCTTTTGGTTCATTGCCTCCCCCCCCCCCCCTTTCTTACACCAATATAATAACAGTTATTATATTGGTGTAAGAAAAGGGGGGGGGCAACGAGCCTAAAGCCCTGTGGATACACTTTGTCCCTCTAAAAACGCTGTTTAATGATTTGGTCAAGCGTAATCTGAAAGATTGACCAGATATCTCTCCTTTGATAGCTGTTTGGACAGTTTGAGGTAGGATTTTAGTATGAATACAAATATAAAAAAACCCTGAAATTTCATGATCCTTTAAATAGCAATTCAACCACTGCATATAAGTATTTAATATTTACACAGAGTACTGCAATCTAAATTTACAGTACGTTTTGATGCTGTGATACTGACATTTTGAATACCCAGGCTATCTCAATGTCAAACACCCAGTCCTGAGTTTTTTCTTCATTGATATGATTGAAGTAGCAAAAGTGTCAAACAGTGTTATGTTGAATACTATGCTATCATACATTTTCACCTCCAAGAGGTCTCATTTATCTGAAAGTTTGTTTCTCATTAATATACTTACTGGTGGTTCTCTGTATTTGTTTGCATAGCAAAATAAATTGCCTGTGTTGACACATACAACAAGACCCGCATAATGATGCATGAAACAATTACAGTTTTGATAATCATTATAAAATATAGTACAATATGCTACAAGAATTTTATATATGGTATCCTAATGAAATGTAGTAAAAAGTTGTCCAAAGTAAAGCCCAGCTGCTACCAATAGCTTAAAAATGACTTGATATGTGGTTATAGTGTAGTATATACACATGTATTTTACTGTTGAAAATTTTTGCAAAGTGTATTTCCTTACCAGTGATTTAAAACATATCTTTCAATTTCATCTGATTATATCTTTGAATGGAGAAGATTTGAAGTCATAGTTGATGTACTGGTTTATGCTTGTAGCATATGTAATCATCATTGTAATGGAATTTAGATATTTATACAAAAATTCTATAAATTAACTTAACTGACTCTCAAACTTGAATAAAAAATCAATAAATCTTCCATTGGAAAGGGTTCTTGTAATGGACCTGATTTGAAGAAAAAAAATTAACTGCTTAGGGGTGATGTCAAAGTATAAATTCGAAGGAAAACCACTGGTTGTCCTGATAAATACTTCATATCTGGTGGTGCTGGTTTCAGCAGGAACACTTGCAAATTTCAAGTGGAATGAGACCAGGGACCAGTTGTTTGAAACCTTAACCACTGGTTAAGCTAACCAAAGTTTGAGAGACAATTAATTTAATTTACAAGATTTCTGTATAAAACATCTATATTACTTTACAAAGCTTGTTTCATATGCTTCAAATCGGTACCAGTGTTCTCGCTAGGCAGAAATAGAAGGGCGCCGTGCCCTTGATGCCCTACCCTGCGCCCTTGATGCCCTTCCTTACGCCCCGATACCCGCCCTTAATGCCACGGCCCGTGTACTACCGAATCGCTGTTTCACACATTGCCCTTTATTATTTAACTGTGATTTTTTGTTTGATTGTTTATACAATCAAATAACACCTTCATGCGCAATTCGAGCATCTGACTAATTAAGGTGTTTATACCAGGTATACCACTGAAAAATATCAATCGCTTGGGGATATTTGCTATTATGACCCAATTACCATAATGATTAAATGGATGGTGACAGTTTAAGCTTTATTGAAAGTCTGTGAATGATTTTACTTCTTGAGTCTGATTACTGTGAAAAGTTTTTACACCTGAGGTTTTGTGTTTGCTGAAGAACACCGACAGTATGCCTACCACAAAACGCAAATTGGTCCAGATTGAAAATAAGATTGTCATTCAGCTGCCCATCCCGTATGCAATGATAAAATCAATTAATTTCAAGCAAGTCCTATCAGTAAGGGAAGCAACTCTTATTGAATGCTGACTAACAAAGGCTAATACTACATGTACACCGTCGGTAAATTACGATGGGATGAAGGGAGGGGTTTTAGTGGCAATAAAACTTGTGAAATTATACTGTCTTTACATGTAACATGAGACCAAAACTGTACCTTTTCCCCCCTAAAAATTTGTATTTCGCAGAAATGTGCCCTCCCTGGCCCACCGCGCACAAAAATGCCCTACCTGGCACCCTGCCTTTTTCATTTTCCAGCGGGAACACTGAGTACACAGACTACGACTTTAATGTCTTTCATTTCAATGATACAGTCGTATGGAATTTAACCACTGGTAAGCTTAACCAGTGGTTAAAGTTTCAAACTACTGGCCCCTGAATGACTTCAGTAGATTTATCCGAAAAATGAACATAATCATTCCTTTTTTTTTCACAGGTTAATATAGATCGACATCCTGTACGCTTCTTTGTACACAAGAGACCTCATGTAGATTATTTTTTAGAAGTTGTAAGTATCTAACTTAGGTATCATCACATTTGACAAACTTTTTAAAGTCAACATTAATCATTTGGAACTAGAAGACTTAATGGGTTTAACTACTGTGCTTGAATTTATACTAACGTCAACCTTGTCAAGTTTGGGCTCAGTCCCCTGTTTGAGCAGTTTGGAGGTATATTAATATTGCTGCCTTAGGTTGGATTTTTCCATGTACCCCAAGCTTTTTCTTTAGCTTGACTTTATACATTACCTTACCAAGGAAATAATTCTGGTATGACAGAGTGATTTGTCAAAGACTGATAGTGTTCAAGGATATTAGACAAAAAGTCCACTATATGTACAACCATATTATATTGCAAAATGTTGATGCAGAGGATTATGTTCTATTAGTGTAAATGTAGATTTGTGTGATATTTTGCCATTCTTTTCATATTCTTAATATGTATGTATTCAGGTAGTCATGAATAAGTGCTCATAAGGTAGCACTAAATCTGCTAAAACATGAATCCTGCAAAAAGAAGTGCACATACAATATATAATCTACCTTTTCAGAATTCTCATGTTTTTAGATTTTTGTCTCGTATTTCTAAAAGATATTTGCAAAGATATGTATTACAACTACAAAGTAATGAACTTAAGAGCAATAAAAATTTTCTGACCATTTTTGCATTATGACATCAGTTTCAGTTGTCCCAGTTTAATCTGATTTTTCAGTTGTAGACAATAAAGAGAAGAATATTATTTTCTCCATATTAATTTATAGGTCAGTCAGTGGTATGAATTAGTTGTATTCACAGCCAGTATGGAAATATATGGTGCAGCAGTGGCAGATAAATTGGATAATAACAGGAACATACTCAAACGCAGATATTATAGACAGGTAAATGATCCAGATCATTACAAATCAATGATGTTAATCTTGTTTCTATGACGTGCTGAAACTAGAGATTTCTCACCACATATGTGTTGTCTTGTTATTTCTGTATGGTAGTCTGTATGTCTCTGTGTCTGTCTGTTTTTGACTCTGTCCTGGTCTGACTTTCCACTGGAAAAAGTAGTTTTTGCAAAGGTATTGCCACTTTCAAATTAGACAGAAAAAGCATCAATATTTTATTTGTTTTTATCGAAAATATGACATTGAAGGAAGCAATTAAAGAAATTGAAGAAAAGCTATTGGTTTTGCTGTATGCTGAATTCAAATGTTGATTCTGAAAATATTTGTAGAAACAATATTGTGATGTAGATTTACTGTCCAAGATGGATAACATTGGGTAGCAAAAAAATTATCATTTATGAAGCAAATAGAAAAATGTAAAAATTGTATGCCTAAGTAGAATTGTTCGTGATATACTAATAACAAATTTGTTATCCATCTGAATTTTATTGATGTGGTAAATGATTTTGTAATTATAGCACAGTCTTTAAATTCGGAATATCTTTAAATAATTGCATTTTTCAGAATGATTCATTTCTGTTTTACAGCATTGTAAAGTTGTATTTGGAAGTTACACAAAGGATCTGTCCATGATAAATAAAGACTTGTCCAATACATTCATATTAGATAATTCACCTGTAGCCTATACACATTATCAAGGTAAACTTTATTTCAGAACACACAAGTTTTTGGCCATTTGGCTTTTTTTCAAGTGAAATGGAAGATGTCAAAACAGGAGATAAGTGTTTAAATATAATTGATTTCACTTGGAAAAGGCTAAGTAGCTAAACATTTGTGAATGCATTGTTCAGTCTCAGAATTTTATAAAAAAGATATCAAATACAAATAAGTGCGTAATGATTGAAAATTAAATAGGTGAGGATTTGAACCCAGTGTTTGATTATGTGAGTGTACATGTGTTGGTGCCATCAGTAAACTCTTGTTATTATCATTGAAAGTTGAGACTGTAAAGATTCATAGCTATACAAAACAAGGGTGCTAAGCTATAGGTTTGAAAGCAGGAATTTTCATTAATTAGTTTAAATATTTTCAACTGCTAACTAAACAGTGACAAAGAATTATCTTCAGCATACTTATTTTATATTTTATCATTGTAATTGTGAGATCTCAGTGCAGGTCATGTTCATATTGTATCATTGTGATCGTGAGATCTCAGTGCAGGTTCAGTTTACATTGTATCATAGTGATTGTGAAATCTCAGTGCAAGTTCAGTGTATATTGTATCATAGTGATTGTGAGATCTCAGTGCAAGTTTAGTTTATATTGTATCATAGTGATCGTGAGATCTCAGTGCAGGTCATGTTCATATCGTATCATAGTGATTGTGAGATCTCAGTGCAAGTCATGTTCATATTGTATCATAGTGATTGTGAGATCTCAGTGCAAGTCATGTTCATATTGTATCATAGTGATTGTGAGATCTCAGTGCAAGTTCAGTTTATATTGTATCATAGTGATTGTGAGATCTCAGTGCAAGTTCAGTTTATATTGTATCATAGTGATTGTAAAAATTTCAGTGCAAGTTCAGTTTATATTATATCATAGTGATTGTGAGATCTCAGTGCAAGTTCAGTTTATATTGTATCATAGTGATTGTGAGATCTCAGTGCCAGTTCAGTTTATATTGTACATTGTATTATAGTGATTGTGAGATCTCAGTGCCAGTTCAGTTTATATTGTATCATATTGATCATTAATGAGATCTCGGTGCAGGCTCAGTTTACAAAATTTCGTCTACCTCTCTGGATCTGTGCATGGTTTATCTACCCTTCAAGACCAACACATGGTTTATATGGTATCATAGGGATCGTTAGTGAGATCTCCGTGCAGGTTCAGTTCAGAAGTTACTGACCTCTCTCTGCCTAATAATTCATTACTATTTTGTTTTAATTACAATTTAATCAAGACATACATTCAAATTATGCATTTGTACCGTTTCCAAATGTCAAATAGCTCATTTGGTTATGTGTTTAGCTTGGGCCTAAAGATCCATGTTTGAATTTTAGTTCCTGTGGTAACACTTTATTATCCCATCTTTAAGTTAAGAGTGTAAAAACTAAGATCTCTATGACAGTAGTCATATGTGTGAAAGAGTAAGACCTGGCCTTCTTGCCTAGACCGAGACAAACCAAAAACCTTTTCTATTATTGGTACAATAAACAATAAAACAGGTTTTTTGCCTTTCTCAGTCTATCCTTGCCTTGAATGGATCCAAGTTAAGATTTGTGTGCGATATAACTATAGACACTAAAATTATGATTGGAATAATTCTGGTGTGACATTTTTAACTGCAAATAAATATACCACTTCACAAATTTAAAATAATTTCAAACATCTTAATAGTCCTCCGAAGGGAAGTGTCATAAAACAAAGAACAATTAACTCAGTACTCACTAATTGTTAATTGTTCTTTGTTTTAAAATAATTTGATTTCTTTATATAATTAAACATTTGTTAAGTTTCGTGTTCAGTGACCACAATAATTTTTATATAATGAAAGTGATAATGATAAATAAATATCACTTCTATTGCAGATAATGCCATTCCTATAAAGTCGTGGTTCTCTGATCCTACAGACACCTCCCTTCTATGTTTGCTACCAATGCTGGATGCATTACGTTTCTGTAACGATGTAAGATCTGTATTATGTAGGAACCTAGTGCGAGCATATGTTTTATTGAAATAGAATGATACTTTTAGATTTTGTAGAGATGTATATAGAAGTAATTGACATATATGTTGAATTGTGAATACATATAACAGTATATCAAGTGTGTAAAAGGAAGAACATGTCTGGTGTTAGAATGATTTTATAATTCTACAAACCCTGTAGCTATGATTACTGTAACATTAAAGAACATTGTTTAGAACCAATACAGCTCACTTTTTGTATGACAAAATAAGCAGTAAGATGTTGTCTCTGTCAGCTATGAAGCTTTTACTGCTGCCATACTTAATATTACTGAATAGTTTTCTTCTTTTTAATCACAAAATTATCTCATAATACCTTAAGAAGATGGGTTGTATAAAGTTTTGAAAACTTCTGGTTTGTATTGTTCAACAAGTTGTTGAATATTCTAAAAGCCTAGATAATTGATGTGCCATAAGTAGAAATGTATTTGGTCCTGTTGATTTACATCCTTATTAAGTATCAAACATTTTATGGATTTTTTTCAAGTCATAATTTGGATTGATATATATATATATATATATATATATATATATATATATATATATATATATATATATATATATATATATATATATATATATATATATTGAGGTTTTATAGGACAATCCAGAAGACATTTAAGTAACTATCTGAATTTTCTACAGTCTTTGTGCATTAACAGTTTTTTTTAATAATTTTTGATATATCTGTAAAACTTGCTATACTATTAGATTTTCAGACTATTTTCATCACATTTTCCTTCTACTCTATCTACCATTCTTACTTTTTGTGGTGAACCTTGTTAGACACTGGGGTTCTTTGACAAATGCTGAGATGATCCAGACAGGTGACTTTGATGGGGTACACCCCTGGGGATTTATCTTCATTTTCCGAGTAAAATCTTATTTCTTTATCTCTTGTTTTGCTACGATTGCCTATAATGAGAAAATAATTTAAAACATTACATCTAGTAAATTCAAATTCAAGAATTGGGTGAAAGCTAAAACTCAAAGCAGACCTGTAAAGCTGGTGAACCTCATTGGTTTAACCCCCTTGATCAGAATAGCTGAGGGGACTATAGGTATCTGTTTTGTTCGTCTGTTAGTCATTTCATTAAAAAACAGGTTTCCAGATGATATCTCAAGTATGCTACATTACATTTAGCACAACTTTTACTTACATAGTAGTTATAAAGAAAGGACTTTGCCTATTTATTTGGAATACAAAAGGTTAGTGTCATATCTAAACTTTTTAATATGACTATCAGAATGCTTGTAAAAATGTTTTCCTTCTTCATGACAGAAAGTCATGATATTGATTTTCTGTTCTTTGTATCCTTAAGGAAGAAACTATATAATTTATAAATGTCTAATTTTATAGAAAAGATGTAATCATGGCTCTGTTTCATTGAAATGCTTAGTAAATACCAAAAAAAAAACCCCATTTTCACGACACTTACATTCATTGTATATGTCAAGAGTTTTAAAATGTATAAATGATAATTCAGTGACGAAGCATTTATGAATTAAAAATGCATAGACATAGAGACTCTGTCCTATAACACCTTGATATTAATGATAAGATAGTTCAGGTGTTATATTGAAAAGGCAAAATAATATCCATGTTAGGATATTGTGCTGTTTTTACTATTTTAATGATACATATTCATTTGATGGAAGATAAATTAGTAAATAGATTTGATATAATAATTGTAGGAGTTACTTCCCCATGTGATATAGAGACAGTGATACTATATGTTGGTGATATTTAAGATATTTACTAGTCTGTTATTTGTTGATAAACATAAATTGTTTTTCCATCAATTCTAAAATCAGCAAGTGCTAACAATATAATTTGTTGACTGCCAAGATACACACTTTGTATTAAAAATTCAGTCAATATAAATAATGATTGCTTCTTTACCAGAAAAGGTAGTGCCACTTACCCCTATTTAACAAGCCAGTTGAATGTATATCAATGTAACTATTATGTAGCATTGTCCATGGGGGACAATTAATAGGGAAGATTCAAAGTAAATTGTCACTTGTTGTTTTGAGAAAAGGAACCATAATGATTTTTAAGATCATAAGTCAGAGGTTTTAATGAAGTTGACTGCAACATTGTTTTAAAAAAATAAATATCTGAAGTAACCTAGTTGTAGACTTTTAGAAGAGAATCCTGTTGGTTTTCATGGTCAGAGGTCATCCTGTTGGTTTTCATGGTCAGAGGCCATGATCATTGAAACTTGTATGAAAAAAAAGTTTGTTTTTCTTAGGCAAGAGATGTCAAACTGAAATTTTATGATCGTCTCTTTGTCATGATTTTCTGGTGAAAATAGAACAAATATCAGTTTGGTTAATTATTCCTCTCTGTCTACTAATAGAATATACATCCATAAGGAATTCATGCTATTATATTAGAATTTTTGATAATAAAACATATTTGATTTGTGTTTTATAGAGTATTTCTATTCAATAGTACCTAAAAGGTATTATCATATCTTAATCATTAACTATACGTTTTGAAATAAAACAATGAAGTCATCTTATTTTGCAATCTAAGTCAAATTTTATATGAAGAGTTATTCAGATGCCCACATGAGCAGTTTCAAGTCATGGACAGGATGTTAAAGGATATAAATGAAATTTTACTCGATCATTGAGCCATGGGGTATTTAAAAAAAATAATAAACATGGTGAGATCAGAATGATATCATGATGGAGAAGTATGGTATTAAATGAACAGTATTGTGTTGTTGTCTTATGTAACTCAGGATATTTCATTGTACTTTGGCCTCCCCACAATAATAGAATGTGCTGCTGTTTGTTCATTGTCCTTGAGGAGGCCATGATTATTTGATACCATGTATCGCATTTTCTGCTGGAGCACATCTTTGTTGAATAATAATTATTTTGCTCATATCCTTGCTCGACTGTATCTTATAAAATCTTATGTAGATGCAAGTGAATGTTGTTTAGATTATACATGTACTTGTGCATTTGACATAAAACTTGTCAAAAGATACATGTATTTTAATTATGGTTTTCCTGAAAACCAATTGATGAAGTTCTGAACAAATATTGAAGAGACTGAAAATGGCAAAACAATATGATTCATTGTAAGGTTCTTATTCTAATCATGATGTAAATTGAAATGCTTTGAGCTTGAGTCATTGTATATGATACCATTAAATCTGATATCATCTTATAAACAATGTAACAAAATAATTATTTTAAGATTATTAAAGGTAAATTTGCTTCTGCAGTTTTTTCCTAGTCAACTTATCTAAGATTTATACCTTTAAGGCTACACATATTTGCACTATTAATCTTGTCAATCATATCGTAATAAATGTTTGATCATTTATCTCACACACTCACTGTAAATATCACATACATGTATCGTACATAATACACATTAGCTTGATGCCTACATTTATATTTGTAGTCTATATTACTCATTAGTTAGGAAATATCTTCATATTGATTTACTCATTTTGTCCACAACAATGGCAGCTATCTGCCATTTATCGGTTCAGAATGAATATCCGTTTCAACTTTGTATATTATCTGTTATAATTGTTATGTGTGCATATTTTGGTCTTTCTTCCATAGGTTAAGAGACCTGAAAATAATTGCATGCTTCACATGGTCACAAGTATTCTTTCTTTTTATTCTGGATTGATT
Source organism: Pteria penguin (assembly GCA_035048485.1). Lineage (NCBI taxonomy): Eukaryota > Metazoa > Mollusca > Bivalvia > Pterioida > Pteriidae > Pteria > Pteria penguin. Next base: position 39,127,499 of record CM068582.1, on the reverse strand, counting down.
ATTTTGCTGTGTTCCTTTATTATGTACTTGAGATTGTTAATTAAACGGTTCTCAGAAATTTTAATGGTGAAGCAATTCTTCAAATTGTTCCTGTCCTGTTCCTCTCTAACACTGTTCCATAAATATTTGTTAAAGCATCTGATCCAAAGGCATCTGCTGAAATCTTACACACACATGTAGATTGATGTTCTACTTTATAAATTCATAAAATTTACTTCATAAAATATAATATACTATTTCTATAGTTACAGTGCTTAACAGATCATGGCCATGAATGTTTGTTAACAGAATTTCTGATCGTGTTCATAATAGATTACGGGCCTTCATGACAGAATGGTTAATCTGACTTGTCACTCCGAACTGTCTTTAACCACTGTGAATTCTGGATGCATTCCTTTTAAGAGCAAGTGGGATGATTAGCCAGTATACATATCGAAAGTCTTGTTATGCTGCTTTCTTCCAGACAGATCTATTGTCTGTAGATCCTGACTTCCATTCATTGGACTTTACATTTTTATCATATGAAGATACAAGAAACATGAGCTTTTTGTCTAGAGAGATGATCAATATTGTCAGGGAAGATTTATCTTAAGTTAGAAATATTAATTGACACAATAATTTGTAAAATGTCATTTTTTTAAGTAAGTTTTGGTAGAGTACACTCTAGTTGAGTTTTTGTTCTGTACATTTTAGTTGTGGATGAAGCATCAGAGAAAATGTTATTGTCTTCTACTTTTATCTTCATCTTTGTTTTCTGCATTATTTGTACATGTCTCTTTGCTAAGGGATACATAAACAGTAGTAGAAGATAAATGTCAATTTTTCTGTTTCCAGGTTATTATATATGTAATTGTTGACATGTGGAAGAGATCTCTCACTTAATGAAAGAAAATAAACTATGTTGTAAAATACTCAGTTTTCTGTTGTATGTTAAAATGTATGTTTATATGTATATAAATACATGTATTTCTCACTGAATATTTCGAGAAATACCATAATTATATCTTCATTACCACAATTTAAAGTATCTGGGAATTTGTTAATTAGCTGCTGTGTGCCATGTCTACTCGTGTTCATTAAGATCCAAATACAATAATTTGGTGCAACAGTAACTGTTAATGTAATAAGTACATAAAACATGGTAGTAACATGAAAAACTAGAAACTGGGCTTTCTTTCCAATACTTTAAGAATTTAGTTAACAGCTCTTTTGAGGCTTTCAAGTGCAAAACTCGCTCATTGTCATAAATGCTACCAGTGGTTAAAGTTAACTCGTTCACCTGCCTAAAATATATATATATATAGAGAGAGAGAGAGAGAGGGAGTTTGCCATATATTTCATGTAACAAATGTTCTTAATTTTTTCTAAAACTTATTAAATCTTTGGCTATCCTTTACCGTTATTACTGAAGCAATGTACCGATGCCTTGTCAGATATTTATAAATGCAAGTTGCAGTATAGTGTCAAACTCTTAAATCAATTAAAATGAAGGTTATGCATTCTTTGGTAAGAAATAAAATAAAATATTTAGAAATATAACATTTTATTTCTTTTATAAAACTATACTCTCTACTTATTGTAGGAATTGTTGAAGAGCAGTATGATAGTTCACATGAATAGTCATTGTAAATATCAAAATAAGCTTCATGTTTAACTAATTGATTGGATCACTCATTCAAGACTGATCAGAGGAGATTCTAGAGTACAGGCATAAGGATCGGCATATATTTTAATTTGATATTAAATACACACATGGATTTATAATTTGAGTTACCTGTCTTGATAGGTGTATGATTTATGTTGACTGGTTATAGTTTTACGTCACTCACGATTATTTCTCGTACATGTATATGGTGACGGCATCCATCTGACGCATTGCGTGGAAATTTTATACCTTTGCAACTGACCCATCCGAAGTAATGAGGGATCTATCGTCACAGGGAACCTAGATTTTTACTGTCATCCGAAAGACAAGACGCCGATAAACTCCGGGAAAATCGAACCCGGGACCTCTCGGTAACCGCCGAACCACACCGGCTTTGTACGTGTCGGTCATTTCCCTTGTCTTGAAATGGCAAAGCAATAAGTGTTTGCTCAATCTGTCACCTGTTCCTGTCACCGGTTTCCAAATGATAGATCAAGTACCTTTTAACTAAATCAGACAAATTTTGGATATTTTGTTACTTTCCAAGAATAAAGAGCCCCATGGATTTGGGGTCAATCAGTCGAAACGTCAAGGCGATAGCTATTGATTTACAATTGAAAATATGGGAAATTTATGGTTTCTGGATGAAAATTCAAGTACCTTTCTAGTAAATCAAGCCAAATACGGAGATGTTGTTAATAGGAAGTCTACGGATTTTTAGGTCAATCGGTCATTAGTAAAGGTCACAGTTCTTGAACTTAAAATTGGAAATATAGGTTTTCCGGATAATAATTTAAGTATCTTTCAACTTAATCAAGCCAACTTTGGATGCGTTGTTAATTATCAAGGGAGGAAATACATGCTGATCTTGAGGTCAAAAGTGAAAGTCAGAGTTCCCGAGCTTAATTTGAAAATGAGTGAAATTTTCAGCATCTGTTGAAGTGTATTATATTATATACTCCCTATTACTTACTTGATCTATAACTATCTCTTTTTCCGTGCAGCCTGTTTTTATCTACGAAAATTGTGAATCAGTACCAGTTTTCAATTGTTACATACATATTTTTCTAAATATCTCAACTTTTGTTTAATCAGATTTTAAAAAGTGTAAAATGCCATATTTAATAAATGCTGCAGTTTAATGTTAAATTTTAGAGACAACTTTAAGGACATGTCGCTATCCACAAAAACTGTATATTTGTGTACATGTATATCGTTCACAAGGCAAGTCAGTAATAAATACTGTATAAAGCTAATGAATAAAACTCAGGGTTTCTAGATTATTTTTTCAGTTTCTTGATTGAATCAAGAGATGGGCACCCGTAAACCGGTTAACCACACCAACTGAATGACGTTTGTCACTTCAATTAACCGTTCTAAGTCTGTATCGTACGGAAGCCCATTTAGGACCTATCAAAAAATTTTTGAATTTGATATAACGAATTCTTGAATTTGTTAAAACGGATTAAATTCGTTTTAACGAAATCTTGAATTTGTGAAAACAGATTAAATTCGTTTTAACAATTTTGAGGAATTCATTATAACGAATTAGATCTGTTAAATTAAATTCGAAATAACGAATTCTTAAATTCATATATTCAGTTTTATAAAATTTGTTATAACGCATTTTCATCAAATTTGTGATAATAAAAATATGAATTTAAGAATTCGTTTTTTTCGAATTTTAATTTGTTAAACCGAATTTCAAAATCTGTTGTAACGAATTCTTCAAATTTGTTATAACAGATTTAATTCGTTATAACGAATTCCTCAAATTGGTTATAACAGATTTAATACGTTATAACGAATTCCTCAAATTTGGTAAAACGAATGTTTGTTAATCCGTTTTCACAAATTCAAGAATTCGTTATATCAAATTCAAAAATATTTTTGAAAGGTCCTAAATGGGCTTCCGTATCCGTATAAATGGGCTTCCGTATATTTTAATAGACAGTGAGTCATATTTCATGTGACCACATTTGATAAATATCAAAAGTTATAACTTATAACTTGAAGTTTCTATTAAGGAATAATAATGTTTAAGGTTTTAGAACAAGTGGTTCTTGAACTCCCCCTTGCATAAAACAATACCTGTGACCATAAACAGAAAATAAATCCTATGATCTGAGACTGTATCTAAACAGTATATTCACAGTTTATGAGATGGACATAGACTAACAGTTTCTTTCAGTAAATATTTTGTACTTATATCATTCTTTGAATCAATGTCGGGTAGACTTTCTCGTCAGCGAGTTTAATGATCGGATTTTCTTTATTTTAGATAAATCAAGAATTGCAGTAGTATCGAGAAGAAAAATTTACAAATAATATTAATTTTAAAAAATCGGAAGTTTGTACAGTATCCAGATCTAGCCACACCTATTAAAATCATAACTTTCAAAAACTCATACTTTCAGAAAGAGGTGATTTGATGCACAAGATATTTTAAATAAGCAAATGTAGTTAAAAATGAGTGACATAAATATTTAAAAAAAATATCATTAAACAAGTGGAATGGTCATTATCATAGAAAATGTGGTCACTTTCATTTTCACCTACAATTTGTACAGCGTGGTCATTGTCATGTTTCAAAATTGCGGTAAGAATTAAGTATCCACCCCTGTTGATCAACATAAGATAAACATCAGATAAAATAAGTGGTGAATTCCATTCTATCCAGTGACAAAGAGCGTAACACTGGGTAGTGAACCTTGGTAACACTGATACTGTAATTACATCACCCTCATCGCTTTCTAAACTACCGAGATTGCCGTGGAATGAACATTAATTCGTGAATGAAATGCGACTGAATAAAAAGCCAACTAACCCAGAAAAATATAAGAAACAGAGTTGTCTTTCTTTCAGAAAATTAAATTCGTTAAAACCAAATAGGAATCTAGCTGAAACTTCAGACTTTTTTTCTAAAATAGAAATCATTACATTACTTTTTATGGCCACATTTTTGCTATTATAACTCCAGTTTTTGCACCCCAAAATGGCTGCGTAGTTTGGTTAATACTTGGCGTCCACATGTGCCCCCCCCCTTTTCCTGAAATCCTGGATCCGCCAATGTATTAATCACTTCATATGTTTAAACCGTTTCTGTTTTTGAATTATTTTATTGAGGGGACAACTCATTGGCGGGTGCAGGATGTTAGAGGTAGAGGGTGGCCACAAAAAATCAAGGTAAAAACAAGATTTGCTTGTTTAGTGTTGGACGTCACATCAAATTTATTTTATGTATATGAGGGTAGGATCTGCTTTCCATGCTAAAGCAGATGTCTTACAATTTTTACCTATGCAATGAATACATCGGAAGCAAAACCATGGAGTCTTGAACCTGCTATCGTCTTATTTAAAGAACAAGCAAGCGAGCATGAGATGATCACAAGAGGAAATCCTATCCAACAGCGGAGATCGAACTCGGGTGATCAAATTAGAAACACAACAGGACCAACAAAATATCATCTTGTTTAATAACAAACATGGGTGAGAATCTTCCTCTGTAAAGCATGTATTATATAATGTGTAATAGAGATATATCTTTAAATTTCAAATAAACAATGAAAGGTCAGCTTGGACGTTTAGGCAAAAAGATTATTCAAAAAGACTCCGATTTGTTGACCCTCGGACTGAACATTGCATCGTTTCTTCTAACTTTAAGAACTTCGGATTAAAGGCGATGATCTAGAAACAAAAATAGATAACTATCATTTTCCTTTTTATTTGAATGAATCAGTGAACATCTTTGATTAAAAGTTTGACATTCCCTCAAAATATACACATGTATTTGAAATATTTCAGGTGAAAATATAAGCCAATTATATCTAAGTACGTAACTAAAGTGACAAGACAAACGCGACGATTTTTATATAATTGCGCTTAAAACTTATACAAGATGTTTATGAAATTTATTACTTATTTGTCAATATAAATGTTATCACCAAATGCTAAAATCACAAAAGATGGCGAATAAACCAGAGATGACGGGGAAGGGGGTGTTTGATTTATCGTTTTGTTTTTGGGGTTTTTTTTGGGGGGGGGGGGTGTTTGGGGTGGGGTTAGCTTTTTTCTTTGCTTGGGGGGGGGGGTTTATTTTTGGATTTTGTTTTCGTTTGTTTGTTGTTTTTTTTTTATTTGGTTTTGGGGTTTGGAGTTTTTTTTGTTTTTTGTTTTCGGGGGGGGGGGGGTGGTGTTGGTTTGTTTGTTTGGGTTTTTTTTTTCTTTTTTTGATAAAAGAAAGAGTAGGTTAACAGATAAATCATTTTTACATTTAAACGGTGTGCGTTATTTAAACTGAGTGACATTACTATAATGTAGACCAGGGGAGAAATGTTTGTCTCTAATTTTGCGTATTTACAATGAATCTGATATGCGGAGGAAACGCGAGTAAACGTATAAATAACTTGGCTGGCCAGCACGTGTGCGTGATCTATCATTAACTGGCCGGTACAAGGGCGGGCGCGGGACACAGAGGTCCTGACAGTTGTCGTTAGTGGCCCGTCATTAGCTGAGCCTGCACCCTATGTTACTGACGGTTATTGATGCTTTTCTCTCATACTCTGGCAGCCGTTTACCACAACCATTTATATAACTAGGTTACAAATACATGTATGTATTATTATATTGACCAAATCTAGATTAAACATTTTAGTGCAGATCGCACAGGTATTTTTAGATAATAGATAGCTATTAGATGAATTAAAACGACAGCAAATGGACGGCATTCACAACATTTCACTCCCAAAATTGTGTGGCAATGAAGTTGGTGATATTGCGTATCCCTTACGAAGCCCCTTTTATCAATGCGAAATATGACTCCCAGTTTGGATCTTTGTAGAAATTTAAAACTTGCCGAGAAACATCTCGAATAAGTATTTACGTATTTCAAGTCTTTGTTTGTTTGTTTGATTATTGTTTTACGTCACTCCACGATTATTTCACGTATATGGTGACGGCATCTGCCTGATGCATTGCATACAAATTTAGACCTTTGCAACGGACCCACCCGAAGCAGTGAGGGATCTTTTACGTGCCACGCCTACCGTGACACGGGACCTCGGTTTTTACTGTCTCATCCGAAAGACAGAAAACCGGTGTGCCCCGAACGGGAGTCGAACCCGCGACCTCTCGATCACGAGCCGAGCACCTTATCCACTAGGCCACACCGGCTTCAAGTCTTTGTATGGTGCGCTTATTGCTCTCTGTCGCAACAACAGAATCAAGTTATCTATACATATTTGCATTTATGCAGTTTACCACTGGAAACTACGTGGTACCTGGATAAACCTCCACTCTGTCACTGAGGATATCAAGAGAAACTCGGCTGGTAAACATGGTCACTTGAATTACTTGGACTGACCGTGCCCGTAGAAATCCCCAGTCCACGGCAGATCCAGAGTCTCATTTGCCTGCACCGAAAAACCTTCACGGACATGACAGAGAGGAAGGGGACATAACGTTATCCAAGTTACGGAGGATTGTGTACGTAAATTCTAAAAAATCAGTATCAGAAGTTCACAAAGCTCGTATAGGACACAGAGCCACAATGGAAAATAAATGAAACCAGACCCGTCTCCTTTCCCGTAAATCTAGGTTAATAGAATTAAACTCGCGTTAATTGTATATCATGATAAATCGTGTTGTGAACTATTATAAATAATAAAGGAAAATGCCGCAGAATTCGTGAAAAGTTAATCCCTGATATGTTGCATTGTACTAATTTCATATTCGTGTTTGAAGTTGAAGATAGTATAATTGCACTGTCATCCTGACATTTTAATTCAAGTAAGCGATATGTTGTTGAACACACACTGTAGTAAGAATGAATTATTTCTACAGACGAGGTACTTCAGAAAAGTATGTATTTCATCAGAGGCATATATGTGTCCCAGTTTTCACAGAGATAAAACGAGACTTGTTGACGCTAAAATCTTTCGAAAAAGCAAGAGGTCAGTTGTTTTGTCAAATCAGCTTCCTTTTAGTCCAGATCGATCTTGGTACGAATTTTCTATTGAAAACGCAGATTACTGTTGCCCGATAAAAACTTCTTATTGGGTATTCATTAACTTTAAAGATATATCCAAGAAATCCTACTGACGATCGACTAAACGTGACTAAATGTGGCTGAGGATGCGAAATTATCATTCTGATCGAAATTATTGCCATTTAAGTATTTATAATATTTTCATTTTTGTATTTATTGAGAAACACTACATTAGATCTAGATAGAATTGCACCTTATCTAAAAAAATCAACGAAAAACTGCACACCTTCATATGCTAATGCATTAGTTAATTCTTAACAAGTTTTAATATACATGAACATTACAATGCCTTAACGTCTGTATAAATGCAGTATGTATATTTCTCCATTTTCGGCATCCTTTGAAATTTGAAGTGTTGATATTACTCCGTGTACATTTCTGTGTGCGTTTCAAGGGCAATTTTATAAAACCTTCATATGTACATTATCTACATGTGGTTTTAAGTACCCATAAAACTATCATTTTTGTGACACTAAATATTTGCTCATCTTCTGCGTATCTCCACTGGTATGAAGAGTTTGTAGCAGAATGAGCGACAAAAGTAAACTTACAGGTAAGTCACTGAAGCAAGACACGGTATGATTACAATGCGCAGGTAGCCACGAATGGAATTTAACGCCGCAAATCAGGATATTAGAGGGATCCCGGAGGGAGTCGACTGAAACGCCATCTGATAATTTAATGACATTCTTACTTAAAACTATGTTAATTTGTGGCATTGTTTTAAAAATCCAGCTATATTTCGAGTGAAATGTTGGAACAATGGACAAAACAGAGCACGCTTTTTCACGCTGAAGGCAGAAACAGAGGTTTGTTTTAGCAGAAGTGTAATGAAAGTGATATGACGGTCCTATTTTTCTAAGTTGAGGAATGCGAAATGTTATACCGCGGTGGACTGTTACAAATTAAAACGAAGGTAGAATATTAGATAAAGTTTGATATATACATTGTCACGCACCACATCTCAGTATAATGCTAGATGTTTGGACACCCAGCAGTATTATTGTTACTTTCAGCATACCCAAGACCGTGTCAACCCGACAGTGGGGGACCAGCATTGCAGACTCCTCTCCTCCTACGACTGCCAGCTATTTATTCTAAGTACAGGTGAGAATCGTGATCATCATTTTTTACAGCAGTTTATTCATTCAACCTTTGCTATGTAAGCCATGTCTAACTTATAATGTACATGGTAAGTGTTGGCATTTATATGAATTATCGGTGAATCAATCTCACTACACTAAGATTTATATATCTATATCTATATAAATTTTATTCAGGGATTTGTAACACGGCGTATTTATTGCGGGATATTAATACATATATACGGGCGGATATGAAGATTTGATCAGTTTTCTAGCACAGGGAAAACATCAGTGTAGGGAATAGGGATAGGCGTAAAGTAATGAATACTATTTGTTTATGTATATTACTGTACTGTAACTTGCCCAAGCGGCAAACTAGCTGAGAGACCATTTCTTCTAGCCAACATGATTGGACTGCAGAGATACCAGGTTAGATACCGATTCAGTACCTCGTCTATGTTCATTATTCTCACAATCCTCAATTGTTTTGGTTGTACATGCAGAAGACATAAATGGTGTTCATGATTTCTGTAATTTAATGTGTGTAATATTCATCCACATAACGTACGTTGAGTGAGTTCACATGTACCAAGTATACATCAGAATTCTGGGATTTTACGCTTTGTAACGCGACAGTGGCGTCACCTACATGTATTGGCGATTTGATGACACGATTGTGGTGGCACCTGATGACGATTTTCATGTAATCAATAGTTGGTTTATGCCTTCTACTTATTATTATACAATGTATAATGAGAGAATTGTTTTCAAGCGATGTAGGTCCAGCAGAAAATACTGTACATCTTTAGAAGTCGCTGGTGTTTAAACAAAATTTTAGTTGTCTTATCTGGTCTTGAAAAGAATAGAAAAAAAAGAAAAAGATTAATATTTTAATTTACCATACCTTAGAAATTTACGAAAAGTTGCTGCATGTACAGTCGTATATGTATGAACAGTAACACCTGATACAAATTGCTGTTGACGAGGCACATTTCTAACATGTCCATAGAGGGACTTGCTATGATTCAACTCCAATCCCCAAGTGAATATTTCAGTGGCGGATAATTGAGAGTAGCTGGAATTGGAGATGTCCGGTTGTCTCTTTGCGACAAAAATGTAACATCACTTAAACTTAGATGTTTAATAAATAAATTATTTCCTCTAGACTTAAGCCCCTTTCCTTCTTCCTTTTGTAATCCTGGATTCAGGAGGTCGTTTAAATTTTATACAAAATTTCAACGATTTGGAATAATACATAAGTTTACAGTACTTGTGGGACCAAGTCAAATATCTACATTGAAATACATGGAAGCCATACACGGTGAGGATACCGAGTTCGCAAAACATTCAAAACAAAGTTGTTTATAAATTGAATGATTAAGTTTTTTCTCCCTTGCTAATGCTTCAGATAAAGTATAAAGGATAAATCACGTCCGAAAAGACGATGGCCTCAGGTAGGTATGCATCATGCATTCTGGAATGTAGGCCACTTCATTTACACGACAAAATTAATGAGATGAATTTTGACCAATGTTAGTCAAGACACAGCGACAGTGTACGAGGGAAAGCGCCCAGGTGCGGCTCCCAAAGTTGTAATCTGATATATATATATATACGACACATATATATGTCACATTGATTATAAACAATCTGAAGAATTTTTATAACCTGCTATGCGTGTCACAAGAGCCCTCATCCTATTAAAAGTTGATATCTCACATGTAAACAAAGTCGGAGATAGTGAACCGTTTCAAGCAGAGACACAAGATTGAATTATACGTCTCTCTTTAAAAGCACTTCATGAATCTCGTATTTAAGTAGTGTATTTTTCATCGAGATACCCCTTAACAAAAAGGAGTGTCGATTTGAATTAAAAAATATTATTACAATATATTATTATCATGATTGAAGTGTTTCAACTAATGTGTATTTCAAACACAGAACAACGTACATAACAATGAAGGTATTGAAAATGTGGTCAATAGGAAAACAACTAGAGATATGTTTATTAATTGTAAATTAGTAAATGTGTAGTAACGAGAAAAACACTCTGCGCCTCCGAACTACATACTAGTATGTTATGTAAATACGTCTAGTTCGTGGCAACCTGGCTTTAGATGGAATTAATATACAATACGCATAGTGTTACGATAGTGGCCACCTTGTTATAATGAATTCATTATTGTGTGTTTATGGTCCGTCACGACACTTTACGCATGTTTTATGGTTAAGCAATAGATAAAGCGCATCTTAAGGTGACCATGGATTCGTCTGTACACATCCATCACTCGCTTACGATTGATTTAAGTCTATGAAGTTAACGAAAGAATTTGTACTGATAGAAAAGTGCCCCTTGTCGTATTCCTGTCATACTAGTCAAACTGTCCGAAAGTGTGTTCACAATTGCATTAACCCTGTATCTGTCATTATGGTTTAGTCTTAATCACACTTCTCTTTTGGGGTTTAAGCGATTATGTCACGTAATTTTAATTTATTTTTTTTCTCTCATTTTCTTTGTATTTGGTAATTGGCATTGCTGTCGTTTAATTTTGACTACGCTAAACAAAAGTGCTCACTTTTGATTAATCAAAGTTAAAAATGACGAAATGACACTACTATTGTGAGTATTATTGTACAATGCATGTACAATGCATATTTGCAGATTTTAATCGCTGTAGAAAATGATATAAATTATTTCTATGGGATTTATCGTTTTATGTTTTTATAATTGTTCACATGTAATGTGTTTTAATGACTGAAGCAGAACTAAATGGACCTTTTTTTACACTCCCATACATTTATTTTGTAATCTATCGATTATCGCTCTTCAGATCATGATTTCTCTTTCTTCAACAGACATCTCATTATCAATATACAAAGACAACACGACATGATAATATGTACAAACAAATTGATTTCTTTGACACACATGTAAAGCTTTCTTGTCAAGATTCGAATCTCGTGTTAAATCAGTCTGGAAAGGATGTAGAGCGTAAAGACATATGTACAGCCGCGAGGAATTACAGAAATTCAAACACAGACGCCTCATTTGTTAAAAAGGGGGAAAAGAAAAAGATCAGCGCGTGTTCGATAGTGTTTTATTTATTTTAGGAAATTCATACACATTTGTTATATTGCGTATTATCAGTTCATTTGTCAGTCCTTCTGTCTGTTATTTTGCTTTATCCATTTCAAACCTTCATTTGTTCATTAATTTTTATGAAATGTGGTTCGATGTAGAGGGTTCCCGTTATTTTTATGGTAGAATTATTACTAGTCAGTAAAGCAATCAAATATTCAATATTCTATACTTTTTGTTGATAGTTTAATGTGCATCGTTTTATCATGATGAGCGGAATATGAAACAAGCGCATTCTGACGTTTTAAAACGTTTTTATGAAATGTACCCATGATTTTTGGTTGTTGTGTCATTTGATACTAAGTGCACACAGCGGGTATTTAAAATAGAAGAATGAGTAATACCTCTTTTAAGCAACATTTGCATTGATCATAACGTTCATAAACTCCACTAACCTTTGGCTTACTTGCAGACTGAAAATTTATCAAAAGGTTAGAATAATTAAGAAAAATAAAAAAAAAAAGTAAATAAATAGTTACAGATGATGATGATGATGATGATGATGATGATGATGATGATGATGATGATGATGATGATAATAATAATAATAACCACACGTCAGCTGTAACTGCCGTCAATCTAAGATCTTATTTCCTTTTAAAAGGACAGATTTCTACATATTTTTTATTAACTCATTGCTATCTTTTATCAAAACGACGTCTACAGTCACCAGTGTAATGGTTACGAAGAACGACCAATCATCATTTACATTTGTGCATTTATATATTTCACAGAAATTTTACGAGCATATTTTCTGGTACTTAGCTAAATACTCGGTATCAAAATATTAGACAGAACAAGTGTTTACGGTCTTTCTTCCTCTTATCTAAATAAACCTAAATAAACGCATGCTATGAAAATTCTTCAGTGTCACATATAACAGCCATTCCCATTTGACAAAGACAATGGTACATTTCAAAACAATGAATAAATTGGGAGTCGCGTGAAAAAGAGTGCTGTACGAACCCTCTGACACTTGGACAGGGTACATTAACATTGAGATATATGGATAAGTGGGAACGTATGCCCCGGGGGCAACTGGCTGACCAGCGTTATATACATATATAGGAGGCAACTGCGCGGAAACGACGGTCATTTGGTCTCTGGACGCTGTAGTCAGCATGTCAGCTTGAATAGCTCCGTCCGAGCTTGGAATTAGCATAAACGGAACACGCTTTCACTTTCGTGCAAGAATGTCGTCATTGCATTTTCTGTGATATTTGCATAATTTTCTTGCCATAATTATCTTGAAGACAAAGATGAGGTCAGATAAAAAGTCCCTGATCGGGTTGCACGGAATTCAGAAAATGTTGCTATCGCGACGCATGGTGTTGCATTTTGGCTGCAGTATAATTAGGAACATAGCAAATGTAAGGTAAGAAATAATGCATGTGATATCTAAAAGTAGAACATTATTTTTATATCTAGCCTCAAATTTCAAAGTCCCAATTTACGAAAATTGTGCACTTGTTAGCATTGTTGTATTTAACTAACTAGCATCTATTAGTTGCCGTTTTGTGTAATTTGCATGTATTTCAGTGTTTTGCATCTCTACCCAGCTGGAAGATTCAGTGCAGGTAATAAAACGTAGAGTCCGGTAACTTTCTGGACTTGTCAACTTAATCATTTCAGTGTCACGCCTAATGGGGCCTCGAAAGGATAAATCCGGTTTGCAAGAAGATGAAGAGGTGACGATCTACGATTTTCTCGGATTATTATTTTTCTACATTTGTTTAAATCTAAAAATCTTGAAATGGAGATGGATGGCTGTTATACTTGAATTTTTTTACCATGTATAATTTCCCTCCAGTACTGCATTTCATTCCCAAACTCCTGGTGTCGTTTGACTAATGAAACGCTTGGATTGGTATGAGTCTATCATTAATCAAAAAGGATACATATCGCGTAGCGGGTCGAATGGCCCAAGGCAAAAGGTTAACGTCGATTGTTGGTTTTGTTCACTTGTGGAAGAAGGTAACAATGTTACACAAGCTCTCTAGGACTGCTTTCTGATCCCATTTGTTCATTTACATTACACGGACCATACTTTTGAAGAATGCGCGACATCGCTGTCAATCATGTGAGAACTTCTGATTGTTATTCAATTACAGAATACTACATCAAGGACGCAGAGAGACGATGCGGGAATCAGGTGCTTCATTTCACCGATTTCTATCAAAATATTAGTTTTACTCATGGAAATGGGATGTTGTCCATTTCAAATATTTCTTTTCATTTTCCAGCATTATTGAAACATCTGGGTGTTTGTCAACACTGAGCAAATTTTAAAGGCTTTCCGGACTTTTGTCACGGGAGATCACCCTTGTTTCCATGGTAATTAAAGTCATGAGACAGTGTGTCCTCCCTTGATAATTATGTCCATTTTCGGCCGGTGACTAGTCAACATGAAGTCCGTGATAGTGGGTGAGCAGTTTTCAGCACAACGAAAGGCGAGGAATTGATTGGCTGCTGCTCTCAGGTTGGGCAGGCTGTCTCCATGGTGATATATTCATGAGACAGTGTGTCCTCCCTAAGGTTCAGATTATGCCGAAAGCAACAAAACGTGTACCATTTTGTCTATGCAAAGTGAAAGCTCAAGTCGCAGACTTTCTGCTCACTAATAACAGTTATCAACAAAGATGAAGGTATTGTTATAAATTCGTCATACATGTAAGTATACAAAAGGTTGTGCATGTAGGTAGCAGGATAATGGACTACATATGTACAGGGCCTGGGATTGTTCCAGCCCCTTCTGTGTTACCCCTCCCTACTTTGTGAGGGCTTGGTGTTTGGGGATATGTGCAGAGCATGCAACAGTATCAGCTTGCAGAACTACCCCTCTCCGCCTGGATAGACATTGATGGTTGGCGATACGTGCAGGACGCGCGGCTGTACCAGCCTGCAGACCTACTCTTCCCCATCTGGTTACGGCTTGGTGTTGGGGGTTAACTGCAGGGCATGCGGTTGTTCAAGCCTGCAGACCTACTCTTCACCGCCTGGTTAGGACTTGGTGGTTGGGGTTATGTCCAGGGTGTGTGGCTGTACCATTCTGGAGATCTACCCCTCTCCGCCTGGTTAGGTCTTGGTGGTTGGGGACATGTGCAGGGCGTGCGGTTGTACCAGCCTCCCACCTGTTAGAGTTTGATGGTAAGGTATATATGCAGGGCATGCGGCTATACTAGCCTACAGACCTATTCCCTTCCCCACCACGCCTATTTATGTCTTGGTGGTTGGGGATATGTGCTGGGCCTCCAACTGTACCAGGTACTATAAGCAATTCTGTACTTTCATTTGTGAAATATTAAACTCAACTGTCATGAATCTTTCATCTTGGCATTTCAGTTAAAAATTTTGATCTGTTGTATAACACTCTCTCTTTATAGCTAGCTACGCCTTTATTTTACAGAGATCAACTCACTGAATCCGAAAAAGCATGAAAGAAAATTAGATGGGAGTTTCGTGCTAGCGTACGGTACCTGCTGAAGTACTGCTTGGAACTGTTTTAAAGAAATTAAAGAAAGAAAACGAAGCCCAAATTGAAAAGATTGTATAGCTTGTGAAATATAATACAACAATTCATTTTGGATATTTATGCCTTCGTATGTCGCTTCTGTCCCACTGACGACTGCAACTATAAAAAAAAGGAAAAATAATTAGTAACAGTAAAAGGTTAATTTTAACAGTACATGTAATTATGATTTGCTTAAAAGTTGATTTTGTCTTCCACATTTTGATAGTTAAGCTATCATATACGTACGTTGATTACAGAGCATTATTTTAAGTGAAGAATTTATATCTCTTCGACTTAATTATCTTCACAATGTTATATGTTATATGATTACATCGGTCACATAAACCTTTAACAAAATGTGATATTCAAAAGACACCGGGATCGCAATAAAGACTTTTGTGATTTCCATAAACAAACTATCCTATGAAAGCGATCATTTTGGATTGATAATAAACAAAACAATAATCGTTTGTTCAGATTATGAACTAGAAAGAAAAATATGTGAAAATTTCCCATTGGGAGCCATACAAACCGCCATTGACTGTCAGTACCGTAGGTCAAAGAAAGGTAATTAACGAGAGCGGTGATTGGCTGATGTGGTGTAGGGAGAGAGGGACTACTGTTTCAATGTATTAGGAGCTGTGATTGGATAAAATTAGTTGATCTATGTATAAATAAAGATTGATTCTGCTGTAAAATCATGAATTTTTATCTCATTTCGCTAATGTAAAAATTTAATGCCCTAAAAAGGGGTGGTTGTTTACATTTGAATTTTGGCCAATTTTTGGGTGTATCCCCCTTCCAGCATGATTTTCTCGAAATTAAGGTGGATAACCTATGGTAAACTGTTAAAATTGTGATAGAGGAGGGTCTGACAAACATTTTGATATGTGGATTATATATAGCTAAAATGTAGGATGTTGTGTAAATCTTGCTGGAAGTTCGGTAATTTAACATGGGACCCTATGGGAAATGGAATTACTATGCTTTGACCCGTATTCACTAGAAACCGGATGTATTTCTGTCTTGACATGTTGTCTACTATAAACCGTTTACGGACTGGTTGTGGGAAATGTCATCACATCCCAATAGAATATTTTGACCATTTTGTTTCATTATAGAATGTTATATCATTTAATTTTACATGTAACACGCATTTTGATTGGTTTAAAAATTTGTGGTATATCTCATCCACGATTTCTTTTTTCTGACGATGTAATTTCCCGCGTTTTCGTAACTGTGACGTCAATATTCACACCCCCTCGGCAGAAAACAGATGTTGAGAAACAGTGCATAGTTACCGTACCAATTCCTTAAAAAAGGTGTTTGAAAGGAATTAAATGATAAGGGGCAGGCGTGGTGTAGTGGTTAAGCGCTTGGCTTACGGCGCCGACGATCCGGGTTCGATTCCCGGGTCGCGCCACTATGTTTAAGAGGTTGGTAACCTCCTGCTTCCATGTCGTGATATGACTGAAATATTGTTGAAAGCGACGTAAAACACCAATCAACCAACCAACCAATTAAATGATAAGGAATGAATCTAATTTGTTTTTCGTTGGATGGAGGTATACCATCACCAAAAAAAGAAAGAAAAAAAAAAACCCCCCAAAAAGGACGGAAAATTTGTGCATCATACGTTTCGCGTAATGATGCAGTTTTCCGTCCCTTTTTCGTGCTGGAGGTGTTACGAAAAAAAAATAATAATAAGGACGGAAAAGCTGTGCATCATGCGCTACGCGCAATGAAGCAGTTTTCCGTCCTTTTTTTCGTGGTATACCTTCATCCAACGAAAAATGAAATTAGATTTACGGCGAAATGTCTATATATTCCAAGAAGAGCGATGGCAGAATGCCAGTAAAAATCAGAAAATCAATGGAAAAAGTCCATAGATTTTCATAAAGAACTAAAAACAAAACAATGAAATGTTGAGCTAGAATACGTTTATTATTATAAGATATAATGGTGATAGATCCGTAATACGTCTCCCGATATGTTATGTTATGAAGAATGTCAGTAAATTCCTAGTAACACGATGCAAGAAGTTTAAAATATTCTAATAAAGCGAACAAATATCCCAGAAGATTGTTGTCATGTTTATAGATTTATAGAAATAGTCATTTAATCAGTACCAGGTACACTAATTGGGCATAGCACTACCAGGAATAGTAACTTTTAAAACATTTTGTCTACTGATAGTACGGGCAATTTGGGGGTTTTTTTCACTTGATGTATATGATTCATTTATCTTACATTGTATACAAGTAGCACAGGGGTGTCTTCAGTGTGAAAAATAATTTCATATCAAAATATGAGAAAAAAAAACCAATGACATAATAATTTGTACAAGAGTGTCATATTTTTCAGTGTTTAGTAAAAGAGGGACAGTGAAATAAATAGGTCGTGTAAAACTATTTGTTTGAATGCATCTTAAATTTGATTTTTGTGAACGTCACGCCAAATTATTTATCATACTTGATACATTGCACACATATCTGTCTGTACCTAAGCAACGGACCCACCCGAAGCAGTGAGGGATCTTTTACGATTTACATCTACCGGGACACGGGGCCATAAGTTTGATTGTGTCATCCTAAAGACAGAATACCGACGTGCCACCAAAGGGATTCGAACCTGAAACCATTGGGTTAATGGCCTAGCACCTAAATGGTTGGGCTATGCTACATTTCGACTTGACAGATTTGGAGATATTTTGTTCTGTCCCGAATAAAAATACCGTTGCTATCTAAATGCAGATGTAGGTGAAAAATGCTATTGAGCAGCATTCATAAAATGATACCGTAATCATCTTGGAATAATTTCAGAAAACGTAGCACCTTACTTTCAACATAATTATGTGCAATGACCTCGTTCCATGATGTCTGTCGATTAGTACCCAATGGTAAAGATATAGACGTTAACTATCTGGATACCGATATAATACGGTTTAAATTACACATATAACGAACCCCCCCCCCCCTTTTCCAAAAAAAAAAAAAATAAAATAAAATAAAATTAGTAGTTGCTTTGTATATCCATTTTTCTTGATTTTTCTTCCATATAACTAAAATTCATAGCATAATGTCTCGCTTTTATTCCTCACATAAACTACTATTTAGATCGTCAGTACTGCCCTTTCTAAAATTCCTATTATAAGTACATGTAATTAAAAGTAAGCACATCTAGCTACTAGTATGTTAAAATTGAAAGTTAGGATTGGCAATATTACTATGAAGACTTTATGAAAATAAATATACGTCATGTAAGAACTGCCATTATATTGTATATTTAGCTTCAATCATTTTCTGTTATGTTATTTTTATGTTATTTTACCTTGTATCTATTGATGTAGGTGTCCTTGTATTTCTCCTGTTAAATAATCATAATAATATCCATCTCTATCAGGCTGTCCAAGCACAGCTTCCATTGCCATGGCTACAAAGACCACTACACAGACGATGATTTGGGAAGAATTCATTGTACACTCCAAGTGATGATCCTGTACCGAGAAGGCCAAAGAGATGTGATCCTCACGGATATCTGTTGGCTTTTATAAGGTATACTGACCACAGGAAACTATGATCATGTAAGACGAGAAATAAAAGGAAATCCCGACTTGAACATATAGTTTTAATTGTAATTTGAAACATTAATTATCATCGTAATTGGACGTGATACACGTATCTTGAGGAAATACGACATAGATAACCATGTCTAAAGATGTGTTGCCCTTGATTTTACTTGTTAAGTCACAGAAAAAGGTTAAAGACAAGAAGTGGATATTCTCAGATGACTAATACGTCTTACACAGAATACGTGTGAACGGACGTAAACCGCCAAGAACGTCATCAATATATAATTCTCTTTTCAGTGAAGCTTTAAATCCGTTTTTTGTTGTAACCCGTTAATTGCTTCCAATGAAAATAGAAAACTCAATCTGTAACGATGTAACCCTTTGTCCTGCAAGTACGGCATTACTGGGTATAGGGTATAAAAAGGATTCCTATGGTCTTCATGGGGGAGGGGCTTAGATTTCAGGAATGGGAAAAGCACCTATAAATACATATATGTACAAGAATTGTGGTCAAAACATACATTCTCACCATACATGAATTGCAATCATTTTATTTGTTCGTGTTTTTTGTAATGTGTGAATAGACCGTAAGTAGGAATTCATCTTTATATAGGGAAGTGTTTGAAGTTTTCCGTCGTCTTCCGTTTCAGCAGTAGTCTAGCAAGTCACAATTAAGGTTTCCATTTATACATGTAGTACATGTATACATATAATTTTCAATCAACAATTTTTGGGATAAATATAATTTCACATTCATCCAAGAGAAAGACCATACTGTAATACATATTTCCCCGTCTTTTCTCATAAATGGACTGAAAGTCGTGATGGTAAAATGGTAATAATTGTATATATATATATTTATTTTATTTCATCTGGGTATTTTTTCCTATATTTTGTATGTCACTGAATTGCCGTAGAATCCATAGTTAAATAATTATTATTCATTGCATAAATTGCGTTTTAAAGGTATATTTCTTCTATGAGTTTGTTTGTTTATTTGTTTTGGTTTTTGGGAGGGGATTTCAAAATAGAAGTTGGTCGTATACTGATTTCTAATTGTTTTGGCGCATCTCTTATAGATTTTCAAAATGGGTTGCAAATATGAACTCCAAATAATGTGTAAACTTACCGTAACACATCTCCACTGAACTTATTTTTCTTAGTTGAATATAATTTACAATGTATCTGTTGTATTTTTATCAAATCAAATGCTCGCGATTTTAGTGAGAAGACAATAAAAAAGTAAAATACAATGAATATATATGAAATGTGATTGTTCAAAAGCGTAGACTCTCTCTCTCTCTCTCTCTCTCTCTCTATATATATATATATATATTGAGATTGATTGATTTTTGTTTAACGTCACACCACGAATATTTCGTGACGGCATCTGCAGGGCATACAAATTTTGACCTATGCAACGGACCTACCCGAAGCAGTGAGGGATCTTTAACGTGCCATGCATACCACGACAGATCTTTAACGTGCCATGCATACCACGACCAGAGCGGGAATCGAACCCCGGCCTCCCGATCAGGAGTCCAGCGCGATACCACTAGGCCACGCCGGCTTATATATATATGTGTGTGTGTGTGTGTGTGTGTGTGTGTGTGTGTGTGTGTGTGTTTTAGCCGACCTAAACCGGATGTATCATGATATACGTACGAAAAACGCCATGTGTTTGTCTGTCTAAGGGTGTAAGAGTGTATAGGTCCACATAACAAGATACAGACCGAACCAAATGGTCTAGGACCTTCAGACTTGGTACACATACATATACTCCACATGACAAGACAACAACGTCTATAATTTTTCAAAACCAAGCGTTAAAGGCCAAAGTCACACGCCAATCATTGTTCAACCTTGATTTAAAAGTGGATACAGAACAAACCACAGGTCCTAGTACCGTCGGGTTTGATATACAAACTTCTTATACATAATTCTTATGACAAGAACACGGCGCCTATCGTTTTTCATGTTTATGCCCTAAAGGACAGAGGTCAAAATTCATTGTTTAACATCTTTAGATAAAGCTTGAAAACATGATGATACAAGCGAAATTATTAGGGCTAGCACCATCTAACTGAATGCGCATATCACTGATGCGGGGAGAACATGGTCAGGTCACATGCTTTAACATCGTTCATAAAACGAGATATAGACCGAACTTTGGGCTGGGACCACTGAATTTTATGCATGTGCTTCTTATGCAGCATATGCTTTGCTTCTTTTTATGCCCCGGATCGATGGATCCGGGGGGGGGGGGGGGGTTTGCTTTTGTCCTGTCTGTTTTTTGTCTGTCTGTTGTCAACTTTAATCTTGGCTATAACTTTTGAACCGTGGGGGATAGAGACTTCATATCTGGCATGCTTACTCATCTAATGAAACCCTTTCAAATGACACCAAGTCGATTACCCTTTGACCTTGACATTCACGTAAAAAAAATAACTTTTTGGACCTTCAAGTGGTGCCGCCGGGGTATAAGTGTTTCACAAACACAGCTTGTTTGCTTTATTTTTGTCTCAAATTATTTTTTGAATTGTACTTTGGTACCTGAAGACAAAATTGTCATTTTAATGACATCATTTGTGTAAGATGTAGCATCTATATGAAAATTATCTGTCTACTGTATTCTAAAAGAAAAATAATCGATATGATTCATGACTCGTGCACTTAACTCCGATAATGAAGTGATCCGAATAATACCCAAACGAAAGCAACGGGAAACCTTATACCACATCCAGGTACTAACAGAGTCAAGCAGCTTGGGGTCAGCTTTACTGACAACTTGTCATTGAGCTACCACATTAACACCATACGGGAGAAAGCACGCAATACAACAACAATTTTTTCGAAGGAAACTGTCTTCATGTCCAAATATTTACAATGCAAGTCTAATTCCTTCGATGAACCATGCTAAACACACTCGGTTCATCAGCCCATGAACTTGGGTCATGGAAGTAGTACCCGACGTATGGCAAATCACATGCGTAGTAATATAAAAAGAGGCGGGGCTTACTTAATTAAATATAAGAATTGTAATAACGAAATTAATGCATCTGTTAATTTTGAGCAATTAAAGAAATTACCAGGGTCCGGCGCCATAAACTGAGAATATTTTTGAGTCAATTTTTTCATTTTAATTTATTCCCTTATCAAACGTTCAAATAAATTCTCATACAGAATGGTTTAATTGTATTTATTTTTTCTTATTGATAGAATAAAACTCAATGAACTTTTTTTTTCTTATTGATAGAATAAAACTCAATGAAATCCAAATCCCACTTATTCATTCATTGTTGAACAAAAGAATTTGAAATTTTGACTCAAGTATTTTCTCAGTTTATGGCGCCGGACCCTGGACAGATAGAGTATTTTTTAGCATTCTAGATACGCACTATATTGCGTGGCGGAAGTACTTTCCACTTCAGGAAAAAATCGGTCCTTGCCAGTTTGATAACGGGGAATTTGATATTTTGTTTTCAAAAAAGAATCTTTTAAAATGCATTGTAAATATAAGAAATGACTGTCTTTTTTCTAGAAACAAACAAATCGCTTCGCGGTTCACGTGATTTGATTGTTTCTCACCCAAGTTCATTCCCCATGAACCAAGAAAAAAAAAAAGAAGACATTCATTCCATAAATACCATTAAAGATAGATGCTATCGTTGGGATTCGAAATATAAAGTTTAAGACGTTCCTTCACTTCCTTACAGTATTTACTGAATGTAAGCTTGAGTGAGGGACCGTCTCAAACTTGACGTTTCGAATACCTGTGGACGACCTTCATCAGACCCCATGTAGAATATGCATCCATAGATACGAACCCCAACACAAAGAACATCGATAAGATAGAAGCAGAATAACAAAGAGCAACAAGATTCATACCAACATCTCCAAACCAATAGTGGCATAGCCATGATGGAACAGCTTCTGCGTCAAAAAAGTAGTACATGCAGCCTAGGTAACTATAGAGTGCTCCCACAAACCTTGTTTTGTTTTCCTCAGATTAGCTAGAGCTATCTCCCTCATTGGCGTAAAATTCTCGGACTTTATCCATCATTTGCCCATACAAGATTGCATGATTTAATTTAACTTTGTAATCAATATATATATATATATATATAT
Organism: Pteria penguin; assembly: GCA_035048485.1. NCBI lineage: Eukaryota > Metazoa > Mollusca > Bivalvia > Pterioida > Pteriidae > Pteria > Pteria penguin. The sequence continues at coordinate 39,104,374 of CM068582.1, read as the reverse complement.
ATATATATATATATATATATATATATATATATATATATATATATATATATATATATATATATATACACACATATATATATATATATATATATATATATATATATATATATATATATATATATATATATATATATATATATATATATATATATATACCTAAATGTTTCATTGATAATTGTCAACTGATTGATTACATTTACTGATTAATTGAGACTGAAACCACGAAACATGATATAAATAACCAGAAACACTAAAAACTAATATTTAAATTTACCATTAAGTCACGTGACTAGAGGCCCATCAGGACAAATTGCTCACCTGAGACCATTGCATTGGCACATTGACAGCAAATTTGATTAAAATGTATTTAGTGTAAAATAGTAAATCAATGAAATCACACTATGAATGGATATTAATTATAAAGTGGCATAAATTAGCAAACATTTCCACCATAAAAGTATTAGTGACTGTGGTCACATGACCATGGGTCAAAGTGATGTGAAACCTAATCTAATACTTGCTTCCTGTAAATACATGTACCTATACATTTGGCTAAATTATGTGCAGCATTTGTGGAGAAGTCAAAAATGTATTAGCCAGTCAGAGCCCTTGGCAGCCATATTTGTTGACACATCTGGTAAAAAAAAAATCCCCACATACTTGTTAGAGTACCTAAGGTAATCGGTAACTGTAATATTTGATGAAATTCTGTAATGCGGTTGAGGAGGAGAGGTCAAAATGCGTTAACCATTCAGAACCTTGGTGGCCATATTTGTTGAGAGACTGGATGAAAACACAATCGAGATAGAGGACCTTGAGTACTTGCTTCTTGTAAGGTTTGATGAAATTCTGTGGAGCAATTGTGAAGGAGAAGTAGAAAATGCATCGGCACATCAGAGCCGTAGGCGGCCATTCTTTTCCAGGGATAGGGTTATACAAAACACAAACTTAGTAGAGGATCTTGAGTACTTGCTTCCTGTAAGGTTTGATGAAATTCTGTGTTGTGGTTGCAGAGAAGAAATCGAAAATGCATTAGCCAATTAGAGCTCTTGGTGGCCATATTTGCCCAGGGATAGGGTAAAAAACCCCACAAATTTGGCAGAGGACCTTGAGTCCTTGTCTTCTGTAAGGTTTAGTGAAGTTCAGTGCAGTGGTTGCAAAGAAGAAGTCATAAATGCATCAGCCAATCAGAGCCCTTGGCAGTTATACTTGTTGAGGGACTGGGTAAAAAAACCCGCAAGCTTGGCAGAGGACCTTGAGTATTTGCTTCCTGTAATGTTTGGTAAAATTCTGTGCAGAAGTTGCAAAAGAGAAGTCCAAAATGCATCAGTCAATCAGAGCCCTTGACGGCCTTATTTGTCCAGGGATAGGGTAAAAAAATATAATAAACAACAAAAATAAATGAATAGATAAATGAATAAATAAATAAATGAATAAATAAAAATAAATAAATAAATAAAATACACAAATAAAACAAACTTGATAGAGGACCTTGAGTACTTGCTTCCTGTAAGGTTTGTTGACATTCTGTTGAACAATTACAGATTAGAAGTCCAAAATGCGTCAGCCAATCAGAACCTTTGGCGGCCATATTTGTCGAGGGATCGGGTAAAGAATACAAACTTGGTAGAGGGACTTGTGTACTTGCTGACTGCAAAATTCAGTGACATTCTGTTAAGCGGTTGCAGAGGAGAAGTTGAAAATGTGAAAAGTTTACGGACGGACGCCGGATGGCAGGATATGACAATAGCTCACTTTAAGCCTTTAGCTCAGGTGAACTAAAAAGGCCGAAAATTTGTGGAATGTGAGTGTTTCAGGCTATTTACATTACGGATTTCCCTTTTTGGAGGATTTTAAACTACTTTCTGCCTTTACAGTAAATTTCTCAAAAATTGGCCTTTAATGCTAGTAATGTGACATTACTTGGGAAGACTCTATATATGGTGTACCACATTGCTATTTGCTTAGTAGCCATCCCACTGCCTCCTTAATGTACCCAGATAGGGCAGCCACATGAGGACACATACGAACACCGGTACAGGATATTCTATACAGTCGCAACAATCTCAATAAAGCTGTATCTTTATTCTGTTTCCCTGTCCCATTACGGATATATCCATAATGGAACAAATCGATAAGCGGAATAAAGACTTGGTTTTAATCAGACTGTCAGCCGAAAAACCATATACAAAAAGTATGGCAGGTGTTCTGCCTCTAGAAGGGTCCATATAATATATAAACCCTTGTATGGCAAGGTTCAAGGACCTTTTGTATGTACATGTATGTACCTTTACTGCAGTTTTTCAAGATCATCAATATAGATATGTTTTAACAAATGAAGACTTTGTATATTAATTATATTTTATAGGTCACATTGACTTTCTTCACTCTTGAAAATAATTACTTGGAGAATGTGAAAAGAGGATGTTTTGAAATGATGAACATGCTGTGATAAAAATAAGTGAAATGAGTAATATTCTTGTAAACAAAGACAGGAAAAAAATTCTTTGCCCTTTCTTGGAGTTGTACTTTTTTCAGTAGTTGAGAGAAATTGATTTAACATGATTCCTTTGTTTAAAAAAAGTAAAATATTCTAGGGAAACAAGAACATTCTGTGCATTGTTTTTGCATCTACATAAATTATTTTTTTCATATCCAAATTGATATCATTAGGGTTTACCAATTATTCTATTTTCTCTCATTATTCATATAAATGCATTTTAAAGGCAATAGATGAACAAGATTTTATCAGAGAGGAAGAATTTTGTCATTTCATTTTAACAGCGAGTTAAGATTTGATTTGTTCAAATTATTTCATGCAGAAGAAATCATGTAAGAACACTAATATTTTCTGAAGGTACTTGACTATCTAGGTATGGAATACATGTATAATTCTAATAGTCTACCTTACATGTTATGTGTAAATTGTATTCTGATTCGAAGTGTGACTTTTCTGCATACTTTATGAATTGTAGATAAATAATAGTTGGTGATTTATGCATTAAATATACATATATGACTTTACGTGCATAATTTCAATACTGACTGACACCACCTGTAAATATAATAAGTTTTCTTTGTAATACGCAATTTCTCAACCACTAAAATGGTCACAATTTGCTTTTAATCACCCACCAAATCCATTGTTCCTGATTTGGACAACTTTTATTTGGACAATGTACGTCATTATTATATGATATTAGATCATTAGATGTACACAACTAATGTGCGTGTGTATGTTGACGTATTGTAGGTGTTATATTCGGTACATGTATTGAGAAGTAACCTTACATGTGTTTTCCAAAAATTGACAGGGTATAGGGCATACCGTGTCCATGTAGAGTTACGCTGTTACGTCATTCCCTCATCATTCAGTTTCCGCTCATTTACTTTTTGAAGGTTTGATGGATTAAATTGGTATTGGGTATACAGATGTATCAAGGGAAGATGCAGATCAAGCTGGAATATGGGTGTGGTCCGATTATTTTTGACAAAGTTATTGCCCTTGAACGTAGAGAATTTCTTAAAAATGACAGTCTCCGCTCATTTTCTCTTTGAAGGTTTGATGAATTAAACTGATATTGAGTATATAGGTGTATCAAGGGACAATGCAGGTCAAATTTGAATATGGGTATGTTCCAGTAATTTCTGACAGAGTAATTGCCATTGAACATTAGAAATGTTTTAAAATTTTCAAATATTAGTTCTCTGGCAATTATATTTCACTACCTTAGCTGCCAGCGGGAGCATCTGTGTTACACCAACACATTAAATTTCTAGTTTTTCGTCATTTACCACTGCTGATTGGATCAATTTGATACGAGTGATTTTTATGTTTAATTGGTTAGGTTAAAGTTTTAAAAGTATTCATTTTAGTAAAAGTAGAAGAACTACAAGGGCTTTGACTTACTATAAAGATAATTTTCATTTTTTTATAGTTGTTGTCTATTGTGCATATTTTAATTATCATATCTTTAAGACTGAGGTTTTTGTTTTTAGTTCTGAGTGACCATATTGAAATATTCCTGGTTTGTGTATGTACATGTGTATCAAACACATTCGAAGTATAGGTTCTAATTACCATAATATATATACATGTACTTATACATGTATTTCGAAGTTGCGTGTTTGCCTTTCAATAAAGCAGTTTTTTCCTTCATTTATGGATTTACATGTACTAAACTCTTTCATGCAAGTGCGGCTTTGAGAGAACTGTATATACATGTCTATACTATACTGAATACAGTTGTTTCATAAAGTATTTTATGCTATAGATAATTGAGGTCTCAGTATAAGAGTGAGTTATAGCGCTGCACTTGTACTCAGTAGTCTACCACCTCTATCAAGACTGCATTCGAATCTTCTGAGCAAAAAGTTAACATTGTACTGGCAAAAGTTAGCTGTTTTCTCCGAGTATCTCAGTTTCCATGACAACTTAAACTTGATGCAATCATATAGAAGAAGTAAATCAAAAGAAACATTAAGACAACAAACGAAACTACAGAAGTGATAATGGGGCAAATACCCTTTGCTGTAGAAAGGTGATACAATTCTATTTTGGAAAGGAAGTTAGAAGAAACTAATGTACTACCTTGTGTGTACAGAATATCCAAAGCACACAACATCCGTCCATTAAGTCTAAATGAATTTGCCGAAGCAGGTACCAAGTATAGGTGTCACATTCGGTATTTAATATGGTAGGAATAGATCTCAGTCCAGAACGTCCACCACTCTGAATAACCAGATGTCATATTGTACGATACGAGTATATCAACCATACAACGTTCTGAGTGACATTGTTAGTCTACCACTTACATACCCTTGCTGAGTTGAGCACTTTATCTGAAAGTCGCTTTGCTCTCAGAACTAAGTCTTTGATATTTCCTACCTGCAATCAAGTCAACTTCGTTTAAATCAAGAAAAATGTAAACGAGGAGCTGGGACCATTAATAACCATGGGAATTCCAATGATTTTTAGACCTCTCCAAATACCACAAAAATCAGAAAGTTCAAAATTTTGATGACATCAGTTTCAGGGTACTTATATTTTGAATCGGAATGAATTGAATTATGGTTAACAATAATATTTTCAAAGAGACTGTGTGAAAATAATCTTTTAATTCTTATTATAATGTTAATTAAGTCGAATGAGAGAACAGAATTGTAGGTAGAGATGGCATGTATTGTCTATATCTTCATTCTTTAGTTAATCATTTCTGTAAAGTTTTATCGAAAGTGAGGGATAAAATAAAATATTACGATGGTGGCCACACTAGAATATTTAACACCATATTTAGCTCATTTCCGTTGAAGTGCACCGTTCGTTATCCATCTGTCTGTCGCCCACTGTCCATCAGGTGTCCGTAAAATTTCACATTTCAACTCCTTTGAATTTGATGAAATTTATAAGGATGAAGCATTTGGGTTTACCTACATGTGTTGTTGCTTTGGTCAGATCTATCAAGCGTGGATCTAGGGTTGGTAAGCAAATGCCCTTGTGGTCTTTGACAAATTTCTCCTTCAGGCTGCTGAATAACTTAAATGAATATATCTGTGATATGAAAGAGTATTACTTGCATTTCTGTATTAGGCGTTTGGCCTCTGCAAGGATCTACACTTCCCTGGCCTCTGGGACCTCGTAATACATATTTTAGCAGTGTCCCCCTCCATCCTTTTTCTTTTCTTTTAAATTTCAGTTTAAAATGCTATACATTTTGCTTCTTAAACAACAATATATGTTAAATTAAGGAATGAATCTAATATTATTCGTTGGATGGAGGTATACCAAAAAAAAAAAAAAAAAAAGAGACGGAAAACACCATATCATAGCGCGTAGCGCATGATGCCGAAGTTTTTTTTTTTCGTGGTATACCTCCATCCAACGAAAAACAACTTAGATTCATTCCGTATCATTTAATTCCTTTCAAACATGTTTTATATTCTCAGAAATTGGCACGTTATGTATGCACTATTTCTAAACATCTCTCAATTTTGGCCGCGATGGTGTCAATATTGACGTCACAGTCAAGAAACGTGGGTAAATACGTCGTCAGAGAAAAAATTTCGTGGATTAGATATACCACAAATATTTAAACCAATCAAAATGTGTGTTACATGTAAAATCAAATGATTTCACTTTTCCCTTAACATTGGTGTACTTTTAATAACTACTGTGACTCTAAAATTTTCATAATATCGTCTTTACACATCATCCGCAAACTAAGCACATTTTTTGCACTGCATTTCATTTGTATTTCTGTTTTAATACACTTCATAATAAAAGCCTTAAGAGTCTTAGCTAATACAGCTAGACTAGGAGTCTGCAGTGACATATGTTAAAACATGCAGTAATTCCTCCCAAGATATCTCACTGGTATAAGCCTAATGGATGTCTCACTGGTATGTTTTGAAAAAATTTTACTTATTACTTCAACTTAAACTTCTTAACTGGACAGACAGGGTAATTCCTACATACCCCCTAAACTTCATTTGTGGGGTATAATAAAAATACATTTCCGGAGTATAAAAAAAATATTTTATATATTTGATACTGATACATTTTATTCATATCAATCAATACATAAAGAAATAAAACCTTTGATTGATGTTAAGTATATATAGATATAATTTCAAGAAATAGAAACAATAAAATCCACATTTTTATCAATAATATATTATTTAACACCAAATAGCATTCTTAGATTGTAACAAACAAAATATAGTGCAACCATCTACCTATTGTTTATCATACAGCTGATAAATGTATCTTTAGTCGATTTACAGTTAAGATAAAATCAGCATAAACACTGCATTAGCGTAAGTATCTAAATAAAATGCAATACATCTATATAAATGTTCAAACAGTTTAAATGTAATTAATGCTTCTCTTAATTTTCCTCTTCTTATTATGACATGCCCACATAACATTACCAATTTCTTTTAATGACCAGACTGGTGTTTGAACAAGAATCGTCTGTAGATCTAATCAGCCTTTTATTTAGCTTGAAAACAATATCAAACTACATGTATTCACTTACTACAACATATTATAAAACATACACAGTATAATACACACGTAAATGTATTATAATCTGTGAAAGACTGGGAAAAGAAAACACATACTTATTTAAGGTATTCTATGCAAAATAAGATCAAATAACTTGGACTAAACAAAATGAACAAATGAACTTATTTAAATACAAATTCCATATTTATTAGAAGACTTATGAGTTATCTCCCATGTTTGGATTCAGAAAAATAATTCTAAACAATATGAAAAGTTACCAAATATGCATTCTAATATGCAGAAATAGTAAAGAACATTTTTATGGATTGCTTGACCAAAAGTCTTCATCTAAAATTTATTTTCTTTATTCTTATCTACATGTATGAAAAATACATTTTGCCCTTAAGTTTCAATTTTAGCTTTATTACGTCACATTTATCTATTTTGTGATAATTCTTTCAAATATCTTTTAAGCCGGTGTGGCCTAGGAGATAAGGTGCTGGGCTCATGATCGAAAAGTTCCGGGGTTTGATCCCGCCCTGAGCACACAAGCGTTCTGTCTTTCGGATGAGACAGTAAAAACCGAGGTCCAGTGTCAAGGCAAATTCAGTTACCATATACGTGAAATAATCGTGGAATGATGTAAAACAAAATTCAATCAATTAATGAAATATCTTTTAGTAATCCTTCATAATTTATTATATTCTATTGATTAAAACCAGAGTTTTCTACTAAATTTGAAGTTTTGTTAAAAAATATGTTCTGGTTATTTAAACATGGAATACCTGAACATTTGTCGTCTTTTTTTTGTCATATGGTTTACAATTAAACCTGCAGAGAGTTGTTTTAAAGAATGTTAACTTGTTATATTATTTAAAGCAAAATAAGATTGACATTAAAATTACAAAGCATAATTCTTTACAAAAACATTCTCTTTTGAAAAATTCAAGAATCTTAAATCCCACTGAAGAATGGGAACATTACTCTATGTGTGAATAACTTTTAATGTAAATGTTAAATTATTCATATTTTTAAGAAATACATTTAGTTTGTGAAATTTCAATTCTAAGAGTGAATCTAGTATGTATTATATATCACAATAATTTTATTATGGCACATTAAATCAAATATAAGTACAGAAGACTTCAGCTTCTGATTAATAAGGCATGTTTGCCAGCCATTTAGGTAACTCAAGAAATTTCTTTGCATCAATATTACCCTTTTACCAGAAGCATTTTCCAGTTTCTATGGGTCTCAAACATATTTACAAAACTAGAGACTGATCCTAGAATATATAAACTGCTGGATCAATGTATGGACACTGTCAACCTTAAATGCTTATCATTTGTAAATTTCCTATCATTTCAATAATAAATCAAAAGAATTATTCAAATTTTTCAAATCAGATTAACACAACGTTAATTGAAATAAACAGTTTTCAAAGTAAATATTACAAAAAGACTTATTTTAATATGGCATCACTCTTAAGAAAGGACATTTGAAAAAATACAGATTTTATATAAATGCTTGGCAAGAAAACATCACAATGTGAGAATGCATTCTCATTTCAAAGCTTTAAATAGGGACTAGTATAAATACAATAAAAATGTCATAGACAACTATAATACCATAAATGGAGAATATAATGTCATGAACAAAGAATAAATGTCATGAATGGACTGCATGTATCATGGTGTGTGTAGGAAATATATAATGATGAGCAAAATGTGAAGCTGTGATTTAGGAACACACTGAACACATAGCTTTGGTAGGTGACTAGAGTAAAAAACATGAATGGAATAGGTATTTGCGATGCGTATCACCATGAAAAAGGACTATTTGATTAATAATACTATCATGAACACCTTACTTTGACTTTTTTTACTACATGTGCAAGCATGTCAATATTTGAGTTGTAATAGATAAAAGGAATTGGTTATTACATAATTATAGGAATATACTATTTCTGTTCAATGCCTGTGTTTTGTTTGTCGATATCAAGCTTGGATAGCTGGATCATGATCATTGCTATGGTCTGTGTTCTCATCAGTCCCTGGTGATTTATGTCCATAAACTACAATATATAATATGATTGTTCTCCTATAGTTTCAAAGGAACATAAGTATACCTTGTAAATATATTTCATTATAATTAATGATTTCTTATATTTATTTATCACAACACCTCATACCTTTATTCTACTTTCACATAAAATTAGATTTAAACATCTATTTCCAAAGCATTTTACAGTTATTTCATTGCAATGGTTATGATGAGCTCTGAATAAAATCCAATTACCGGGTAGTTAGACATGCACTACAGAGATCTACTTAATTCTCTGCTCAAATCTGTCTTAATGTAATATACACATCACCATTTTTAATCTCATATGTGATTATTACACCACTGTCTATATTTAGAAAGCAGCATATTTTCAGTATCTCACCCTGCATGCACACTCTGCTATTTCTGATGAACTTTTTTTCAGTAAATCACATACACAAATGTATTGTAAGACAGTGTTCTATCCTGAACAATCACATTTTCTACACAGTGAATTGAAACTAACATTGTTTCACATTTTAAGGATTTTCTTACAGATTTTAAAATTGTGTTAAGGAAACTGGAAGAGTTCAGTAAAAATTTAAAGCTATTTTCTTTTAAGGTTTATCCACGACCAAAAATCTATGTTATTTTGCTCCCTTATTTTGTTTAACTTAACTCTTATGCAATTACATGTACATGTTTGCAAACAAATAAAATTGAAAGAAAATAAACAAATTGAGATACCACTTGAAGGAAAATTTTTTTCTAACCAAATGTAACAAAGTACCTGGTAGATTTCTTACATGATGTTGAGAAAGAAGTTCTTACATATATTTCTAACAACTTTGATGATTCTTTTACTATATCAATGATAGATACTGGGTTTTAGTTTAGTATCAGTAAACATATTTTACTTGAATATCCAAATTTTAAATACTTAAATTATGAATCACTATTGTTTGTCATTCCAAGCCTTCCATAATTTTGCCTGCATCCCTTTTATATATAAATTTTATTTGTTGTGATATAAGGGAGACCACTGGAAATAAAAACTTGTGCTTTAATGATCTATCCTAAGGAGAAACTAATTGAAAGAAGACACAAAAAAAAAATATATATATATACACATTACACCTTTTGTGGTGATTTAGTAGAAGACTTGTATAAATCTATGAAACAACAGATGGTTAATACTAGGTGAATTTTCATAGTAAAAACTTCAGATTTAATTTCAAATACTCATAAAATTTTGCAACGATAAATTTTTCTCATGAAAATTTTACAAAACTAGCTGCTTAATATCTAGATATGTTACATGAAAGTTGTGACTGATGAGTGAGGGAAGGGTGTTACCAGGTCTTTGCAGTTCCAGGTTAAATAAAGTTTTATACAATTTTATTTTATTTTCATTAACTGTGACCTGACTTGGTGGTTCCATGTCTTTGGAGTTAAAAAAAAGAAAATTAATGTCTTGCCTTGTAATTTAACTCTTTGTTAAAAAGATTGGTTGGTTGATTGGTGTTTTACGTCGCTTTCAACAATATTTCAGTTATATCGCGACATGGAAGCAGGAGGTTAACAACCTCTTAAACATAGTGACGCAACCCGGGAATCAAACCTGGATCATCAGCGTCGCAAACCAAGCGCTTAACCACTACACCAAGCCTGCCTCTTTGTTAAAAAGAAACAAAATTTTGATGAAACTTGCAATATTTATTAAAAAAGAACCCAAACATTTTGAATTTAGCATACTAATAACAAACAATTGGCGTGGCCAATTTGTCACTTTTTGTGACTTGTTTTTTACTTCTTTTGACTCATAGAAAAAAAACAAGAGGCCCAAGTGGGCCTATATCGCTCACCTGAGTACCTAGATTATCAGTCATGCAGGAAGGAAGAAGTTATTTAGTTTTTGCATTACTGTGACTAAGTCAATAGAAATGTTGAAAATATGTCAAATTTTATTTCAGACTAGAATAAAAAACAACACTTTTTTTGCACATCCATTCAGGCGATTTTGATATTAAGCATTTCCTTTGTCTCTGCAAGATGTCATTCAGGGCAACAAGTTAGTCATTTTCTTTAGGTGGGGCCTTTTGTTGACTGATTTCAAGTCTGGGTCATGAACAACAATTGTTTCAAATATTGTCCAGATCTAACTTAAAATTGCCTAATTTCATATGTTGAGTGTTGAGAAACATCTAAAAACTTATTTAGATGTGTAAAGAAATGACAAAAAAATTTTTGACTGCAGCTGGATTTGAACCGCTACTCTCCATATTTCAATTACCAAGTAGTATATGTACCATTGTGAGACCTACTTTTTAGACATGGTGGCATTATCTGTTTACCAATTTGGATGAAATTTACCAAATTGACAGAGGACCTTTAGTACTTCATGTATTCCATATTTCATTAAAATCTTTCATGTGGTATAACAGCAGAAGTGAAAAAAGTGATTGAATTGTTCCTATACACCCTCATTTGGAAGTCTTAAAAAATTCATAGAAAATCCAAAAATTGAGATATTGACAAAATTCTTTCAAAGTAACATTCCTTACCATAATTATGATCACAATAGTCCATAAGAAATCATCATTATCAATTAATTAGGAAATATGACACTTTTCTGCATTGAAATCACCAAGTCCAAAGAATATTGTTAAAGGAGGGAACTCTTTTGTGACCTACTTTTGACTATGGTGGTGCCACCTGTAAAGAGGTCTGGACGAAAAAAACAGAATTTGAAGAGGATAATAAGTGACTTATTTCTACCAAGATTTATTAAAATCCTTCACACAGTTTTGTAGAAAAAGTTGAAAATGTGAAAAATGACCAACCCTCCCCCCCTTTTTTTTTTTGAAGTCTTAAACTTAAAATTGCCTAATTTCATATGTTGAGTGTTGAGAAACATCTAAAAACTTATTTAGATGTGTAAAGAAATGAAAAAAATCTTTTTGACCACAGCTGGATTTGAACCGCTACTCTCCATATTTCAATTACCAAGTGGTATATGTACCATTGTGAGACCTACTTTTTAGACATGGTGGCATTATCTGTTAACCAATTTGGATGAAATTTACCAAATTGATAGAGGACCTTTAGTAATTCATGTATTCCATGTTTCATTAAAATCTTTCATGTGGTTTTGTAGAAAAAGTTGAAAATGTGAAAAATGGCCAACCCCCCCCCCCCTTTTTTTTGGAAGTCTTAAAAAATTCATAAAAAATCCAAAAATTGAGATAATGACAAAATTCTTTCACAATAATATTCCTTACCACAATTATGATAAAAAAAGTCATTAAGAAATAATCATCAATATCAATTAACTGAAAAACATGACACTTTTCTGCATTGAAATGACTAAGTCCAGAAACACGTCAAAAAAGCGTAAATTTCTATTTGACGGATCTTAACCCAGAACACAATTTTTAATAACCCATCTTTATAGATTGTTGAAATGCAATTAGTTTCCCCATTGATGTACTGGTTCTGGAGGAAAAGATGTTTGAAGAGGGGTACCGTTTTGGGCACTTTTGGCCCTGCCCTGGATCCATCCCTGAGGGAATCTGGATCCCGAACACAATTTTAGTAGGGGACCTTGAGTACATCATTTACACAAAGTTTGATCCAAACCTGCAATGTAGTTCCAGAGAAGAAGTCCAAAGTGTGAAAAAGTTAACGACGGACGGACGCCGCCGACGGACGGCACACTATGACTATAGCTCACTTGAGCCTTTGGCTCAGGTGAGCTAAAAACTCTGATAACGCAGTTAAACAGGCTTTATACAGTGGTTACCTCGAAAATTAAATTATTCTATCGTAATATATATTCGTATTTTTTCAGCACCATGGAAATGAACACTTCACTCTGATACCATGTTTACTGCATAGAAGAGAAATCATGTGACTATCATGCTGTACTTACTTATGATGATTCCTGGTCTATGGATTGGTAGTGGATTGGTGAAGAACTAGGTAAGATATCATTCTGGGAGAAAACTGGGAGATTATGTGAATAAACAAATCAGGTATAAAGCAGGAAAGTTCATAACTTTGACAGGAAAGATACGATCAAGCTAGAAGCTATGAGTATAAAATGCTATGTTATAAATAAATAAGCTAAATGATTACACGTGCATAAGCCAAAGATTTCTAATACATTTCATTCAAATGGTTTTCCTAGATAAAAAAATGTGGAAAAATATTTTGAAAAGCTTCTGAACTAAAATACATTAATTTTCTTGTTACTTTTTTCATATATGTAAGTCTTACAAATTTCTTACCTTTTTCTTTTAAACCATTCCCAAAATTTCGGAAAGTTAATACAAACAATATGGCCAAAATAACTCGAACAATCATGGCAAGACCTGCACAAACAAATGTAGTTCCAGCAATTCCTAAGTTATCTTGGCTGATGAACTGGGCAGACTGTAACGTAATCAGTTTCCATTAATATTCTTATTTTCATTTTCAATTAAAATCACATAAGGGAGGATCAAAATGGTCTCTATCACTTATTTGAACATTCTAAGCATGTGACAGAATTAGACAGTACCACAATCTTATATAGTAAAAGTATCCTTCCAAACCATAAAAAGTATTAATTTCAGTATTGCATTAAAAATGACTTCACTATCACTTCTTTACACAATTTCTAAATGAACGAAAAAAGAGGAGTTACTGGCTCAGTTATGTGGCAGAAGTCACCATGGAGCTATACAATACATGAATATCAATAATATACTAGCACATATAACACATTACAAAAATATTTGATTGTAGTGCAATTATGATACCGACTTACGACGGTCATTTAATTTGACAAAAGCCAAACAAATGGTGTGGTTAACCGGTTTACGGGCCCACTTTCCCACTCACTGTAACAGCACAAAAAAGAGTCTAATATAGTAAATGTTGATTTATCTAGTTTATTTTAAGAACAGTTTCTCAAATAATAGTGCTTTTCTGGTTAATTGGGAGTTTTGTGTTACTTTCAACAATTTTTCATTCATAACATGACACAGAATGAGGTAACCAACCCTGAAAACATAGTATCACAATCCCTTGCCTTTCTGTGCCCACTGAGCACTCACTGTGCCCTAAATGCATCCTATGAGGACCTGGCTGAAAACTCCAGTACTAGTAGAAGCTCAAGAGTACTTCATGCTTACAAAGTGTCATTAAAGTTTCTTATGTTGGTTTGAAGAAAATACTGATCAAAGGTATATTTAGCACTAAGGGTGAAGCATTTACTAAGTTTTGTAAACATTTACATAGAAGGTAAAAAACGAAATGACACTGTTAAAAAGTGTGTTAAAAAGTCAGTTACTGTCACTTGCACAAAGCTATTTGGGATCAGGCAGAGTAGGCAAAGTCGGCGGTGGCAGATCCAGAGTTTTAATATTTGGAGAGGACAGCTCCTGTTTGATTTGAACATCATAGGTAGTCTCTGCTACATCATTTTGACATTTGTCCCACATTTCAGGTTGTTTTACATGCTTGTTATGAAAAATCAACTTATCAATGGTGTTGGAACCAAGGGATTGCCCTAAGCTTTGTAACTGTGCCACCGGCAGTGAAAAAAAAAATAAAAGAAATAAAAAAACAAACAAACAAAAATGCACTCAGACGACACATAACTGAGAAGTTGTCGGTTGGCATAGTAGCTTTGTACCCAACGACGCTAGCTTGGGATAATCAGTGTGATTAACACTTCATCGTTTTAAAGGATTAACTAAAGATTTGTTTAACAGACAAGTAAATGTACATACAAATTTCCTCGTCGACAGTTGACGGAGTGGCGATTTCATAATAGCCCTGGTAGTAACACCCAAGCAAATATGACATGTCCTCCTTGCATAGACGCACCCGTTTCCTGAAGGGTCATATTTCGTTTAGATGTTTAGAAGTTTTGTAAATGTTTACCGCCAGAAAACAAACTGTCACTGTTTAGATGTGTAAACATTTCACCCTTATTTAGTACTGTCCGACATATTCCCATTTTGTTTGTTTGGTTTCTTTTTATTGCTATTAAAGTTTACAACTTAGCTTTCAAATACTATGATTGATGATGTATACAGTTTGCTTACCTGGATAATTTTGTAAATGAAATATGCGGGTGCTAGTAACAATGATGGAACATAGAATCCAGCCAGCAACTTGTTCTCTAAACGAATCTGGTAAAATAGATTCTATGATTATTTTTTAACTCTTAAATTTACAGTGGTTTATTTGTTTAAGACATAAAAGGACAAGGATTAGTAATATTTTAACAAGTTAAATAAACAACAAACCGCTAAAGGCGGTTTGGCTAGATTGCAAAGTGCTTATTGAAAGCAGAATGTCTTTTGAAACACTATGCCTATAGCAGCAACAGACAGTATAAAGATCAAATTCATACGTCAGTGACATAAGTAACATTTACAATAACTTGATTGGTGGAATATAACATGTCAAACATGAAGTCAGTAGGCCTCATGGTGAAAATATTACAAGAAAGACTGACATGACACACATATGAACAGTCTGGTAAAAACCATATGCTTCATCTTAATTAATGTAACTTTGTCCATATTAAGCTTATACTAGACATAAGAGATGTGCACTTCACCCCAAATTAGAGAACTTCAAGATTCATTTTGTCAGAAGGACATTTTATACCTTTTTCATACTTGGATGGCAACAATTTTATGGTCTCTCTCATGGTGTTTCTGTAATTGAACTAAAGTAAATCACACATTTGACCTTGAAAGTGGGAACCTTCATGGTCAAAGTCACAAACAAAGGTCACAATGGATAGAAGTCATCAAGGTCTATCTTCATGTGAAGTTTGAAAGACATAACTCTCAAGGTGTTTCTGTAATTGAACTAAAGTCAATCACACATTTGACCTTGAAACTGGGAACCTTCAAAATTAAGGTCACAAACTGAGAAAACAATAGATAGAACTCATCAAAGTCTATCTACATGTGAAGTTTGAAAAACATACTCTCAAGGTGTTTCTATAATTAAACTAAAATCAATAACACCTTTGAACTTGAAACAGGGAACCATCAAGGTCAAGGTCACAAACAAAGGTCGCAATAGATAGAGTTCAGCAAGGTCTATCTACATATAACCTTGATGAGCTCTATATACATGTGAGGTTGGAAAGAGGTAGTGTCAATGGTCTTTCTGCAATGAACCTAAATGCAAGAGCTAAATCAAATTGTTGACGCAGACAGACAGACGGTCGACGGATGGATGGACAGACAGACGGACATTGTCATTTCATAGAGTGGATTTTGCTTTGCATTCTGGCCAAAAATCAGTGAATTGTATTAAATTAACCAAAGTACATTCTTATTTCTACTTGTCGGCTAAAGCATTTGTCATCAGATATTTTAAACATCACAGGACCGAGCTGTTCAAAGAGAGTATAGTTTTCTTCCTACGCTAAGCTTATCCCATGGTAAATTTTCTTATTCCTGGCGTTGTTATTCCTGGGATAAAAAGAAAGTGTTGCATAAAAGTAAAAACTGGAATAACTTTTACTCAACGTACAGATGTAGAAATAAATATCATTACTAGAATACATAAGCAAAATTTGATATAGGTATAACATTAATTCACCTTTATGCAACCACAACTTTTATTTCTGGAATAATGTTTTTTCATGGAATAATAGTTATCCCAGAAATAAGATACTCAATTCTTCGGAATAAAAAATTATCTGTGCCATAAAGTCATTCCTGGAAATACCATTATCCCTACGATAAAGTCATTCCTGGAAATACCATTATCCCTGGAATGAAACTTATTCTATCTTTGAACAACTGGCCCCAGGATTTCAACAGATGTGAATATCAGCAACTTCTGTGACAGTGTGCAGGCTTTCTTTTTCTGTTCTTCACTCAAACCCTTGGCAAATGTTACTATTCAAAAGTGGGGATTTTAATAAATGTTATGTAATTTCTAGAAATAAATTATCCAATGAAATCGGATTTCAAAATATACATTTATTCTTTATTCTTGATATATTTTTCCCATAAATCATTATTTGAAAATATGTACAAATATATGTAGAGAAAGAAAATTTTAATATACACATCAACATATTGTGTAGTAAGCACTGTTACATGAACAGTAACGATTCATTATTCATTTTCATTTATACATTTTTAATTGTGACCATACTACCAAAATATGCATAAATATATTCAAAAAAGGAAAAATTTGATTATACATATAAATGTGTACATATCAACATGTTGTCTCGAGAGAGCTGTCACATGAATAGTTCTAAGACATGATGTTGTGTTTCATTTGGGGACCAATCTAATGTTAATTTGCCAGTGGTTTGTTTGAGGAATGTTATCACAAAGTATCTACAATGTGAAGAACAAGTAAGAATAGATGAACTTCTTAACTGATTATTGTTTGTATTTGTTATTTAAAGCTGTATACCCTATGTTCGCTAATACAGTGCATATTACAGGTTAATTTATTCTAAATTGTTTTGATTATATTCATAAGCCTAAAACATGTTAAAAAAGAACCTTTGCAAATGTTGTGATCAAATTCGTCGTATTGAGTGAGATATGGCTGTCTAAAACGCGATGTTTGTAAACAGAATGTTTACAACCAACTTATCATGTGATCGAATTCGGAAGCCGCTGCCTCATGGACACTAATGGAGGGTGAGGTAAATAACGAGCAACTTTAAAAATCTGCATTCAAATCTGCGAAAGTTAGTTTTTACTGAAATCGTTTTCTTTTTGAGTCTTCCTTCATCGTATTTGTTTTGATTAAACTGCGCATGCGCGAAGTCATGTTACAGTTGTATTTATGGAATACCCACTTTATTTACGAAGTATTTTCTTTTTATGTTGATATCTCCGAGGGTTTGAAGTAACAAAAAAAGGTATTAACGCAAAGTTAATAACTTCAGCCATACGAGAAGAATACAGTTTTTGTTTTACATGCCCTAATTTTTGAAATTATACAGATTTGTAGGGTATACAACTTTAAGAACATCAATAGTAATTATATCATCATTAAATTTTTAAACTTTAACTTACACACAAATATCCAAGAAAGAAACACACAATGGTGATAGGTATGCCAACAGCCAGTATCACTATATCCATAATGTTTACTGTGATGCCTGTAGTCAAGATCAATAACACCATGGTTACCTGTAAGTGGCATCAATACTTTTAATACATAGTATTAGAAAGGTACATGTAAACACTTACACATGTAATATGTGCATATAGTAGTGCAAAATAGCTCCTATATTACTCGGTAATTTTCCATAAATGATTTTACAACGATAAGTGAGCTATTTCCTTATATTTTAGACTCTAGTTAAGATGATGTGTTATTAAAAACTCAGTAACTGACACTCATTCTAAAACGGATTAAAGTCAATCTATTACACTATAGGCATCAAGTATTTGCATTATAATATGACTAAGTGTTATACATTTTTATATGTCAAATCCAGAACGGTGAATTACATATCTTACTGAAAAACACAACAATAAACCATGAATTATCCTCAAACTAGGATCATAAAAACATACATGTAAATGCCTCGGCAATAACAATTCTACATGTAGAAAATTTCTGGAAAGCATGATGAACATTCATACACATAGACGGAATGCTAGATGGGCTAGATATTTCTCACTAGGTGTAAAAAGTTTTTAAAAATCAGGGTTCAGTTTCACTAAAGTTCGTAAGCTCAAACGTAGACGTAAACTTTGCTAAGAAATATTTGTCTTTTCCCTAAAGAGTTCCAAACATAACGTACACCTTTTACAACATTTACCACTGTAATTACGTATGAACATAGACTTCAAGAAAAATGGAATTAAAGTACACGTAAATTTAGTTGCAAAGTTTACGTCTACGTGTGGGCTTACGTCCTTTAGTGAAACTCCCTCCTGATTTATATTTAATTCTGAACATGGCTTCATTAGATTCAATGCTAATCAGACTCTGGTAGAAAAGCTGTGTTAAGCTCTCTACTTTAATACATTGCCATCTAAACATTCTATTTCATATAAGTAGTCTACCCAATTTAATCTTTATAAATGTAAAATTGAAAATAATGTTTATCATTATATGTATTTTATTCACCACATGTCTTACCCCAAGTTGTAAGTCAAACTTGAGTGCTCCAAGGAAGGCAAACATTGTTTTACACTTGTTTTGTAGGTCAGAATTGGCTCCCACTGTTCTGAATATAAGTCTTCCAGACTCATGATATTCTTTAGCAATCCAAAGTCCCAAGAAGATAATAAATGGAGACAAGATACATGTAATCACCAAACGCACCTATAATCAAGAAATAAACAGTAAAGTAATTGTTCCATGTGAACCATTTAATGCCCTACCAAACACTTGGCTATTACAAAATTGTTATCTCGAATATTTTATGAAGGAATTAAGAATACAAAAAGGCTGATGGAAAAAATTATTTTCTGTACTACCTTCTCTATATATACATACAGATTCTTCAAGAAATGAGTTAAAGATGTTAAGGAAATTTGACTTTTGTGACCTTTTGATTCTCTTTAAATGGAAATTACAACCACATAAACACATCTCCTAGATCTATTTAAGTACATGTATTATATTTACTTGAATCAATTTTGTGAACAGAAAAAATATGTGAAAGATGTAAAAAAAAAGGGATAAATGGATCACAAAGACTTAAACATTTACCTAAAAAAAATATGATCTTTATTTAAATCAAGTTGAACATATAGAAAATTTACTTAATTTTAATCATAAAAAACCCCAATTATATACATGGTATTATGTAAAATCACCATGAAGATATAAGTGAATAATTATATACATGTACCGGGGTATCAGAAAAAAAATATAGATAAATAAGTCTTTTAAATGTCAGGAAAGTTGAACAAAGCATTTTAAACTTCAAATTCCTTACCAATTTAACTACTCCTTTATTGGCACTCAGTGCAAAATTGATTATAATATACAGCAAAATAATGACAGATGCCAGGACGAGGACAAGGATCTCATAAGGTCTCTCTGTCAATATACTCTGGATTAAATACCATGCACAAAATACTGCAAGAGAAACCAACAACAAATCATTACAGAAGTAAAGAAAACAATCAAATAAAACTTTGTCATACTTAAAACATGTAGTTACTGAACAGTTCTGTAAAGAAATATGTTGAAGTCTTGATGGACGAAGGGACTAGAGGCTATATGCTATGACTCTCTGTCCCTGCTCTCCTCTGAGAAGTCTGGGTTCCAATGCCCATGGCAAAGCAGCTGCATAGGCCTGCAAGTGTCTTTGACAATAGTCATTAGTTGTCTCTGGAACCTTAGTGGCATTTATTGTTTTATGTAAAATTGAGAAACAAAGTTAGAAAAATTTTTATAAGAATATTTTATGTTTGAATATTAACTCTCATTTTCTTTCTGTTACTGACCATGTTGATAATCAATATGTCTATGGATGTAGTTTGCAAATTAGCCTGAAGCAAATTTAAATACTCTGCATAGTCAAATTGACTTACAAGGAGTATATGACAAGACTGGACTTTTTTACTACTTGGACATAATGTGGAAAATCATCTCACCTGTATTGGCTAAAAGTATTAAGGCAAATGTGAAGTCTGGATTTTTACAATTGTTATCCCTGACAAGCTCAGCTACTTTGATGATGGCCAGCACAAAAACAGCCAGAAGAGAAATGACTGTTAGAACAACAAATATTATCTCTTTCTTCTGAATGTCTGCTAATTCTCTTCTCTAAAATAAAATTAAAATAAATAACTGACAATATCAAATGAATTCTTAACATTAGAACAGCTTTATGATGAAGTTTAATGTGTTATGGTATTTTACTTGAAACTTGAAAAAGTTACAACTATAAACCAAATTTCACTTCAGTATCTCTATCACTGAGAAAGTAATTGAAAATCGATAATGGCAGAATGATAAAAGGACAGCCCAGTGCAACACTGTAGACCCCCAACCATTTTATGGCAGAAGCATAATAAAGGTGCTTAGGTATATAATGAAATAAAGAAGTGGCCCACAGCTTTAATGCTCACCTGAGTAAATTATGCTTCCAAGAAAAGTAAATTTGATGACTTTTAAACATGTACTAATAAAATGTATGTTATTGAAACTTCTTAAGACACCCTTCTAGATCACTCTAATGCACTGAGTTTGATGATCTATGCAGCTGGTCTGAAAGGAGAAGTTTGTCAAAAGAAAGTACACTCTTGTACTTAAGTTGTCCCACCTTCGATTTACCAAATAAAAGATCTGGTCACAAACAGCAACATTAGAGGGAGACTTTGCATATTTCATATCTAAAACTTTTTATGAAAATCTTTTCATAAGTTCTGAGGGAGAAGTCCATAAAAGCTGATCATTACAAATTTTGTCAATATTTAAAAATTGTAAAAAAGTCCAATGAGTCATTTTTGTATTCCATTCCTTTTCAATTACATTAAAATCAATTAAACTATACAAAATTAATGCATCATAAGTAAACAACAAGAAGAAAATCTAAGAAATTATGCCAAAACAAGCAGGGACAAAGTCCAAAAAGATGCAAGGAAAAAAGGTAGAAATATCTTTGTCCACTTTCAATGAAAATAATAAACATGAATCTTACATTCTTTTAGGACAATCAGATACAATAAGTTTTTAAATATCTATACATCCTTTTTGAAAAACTATGCCCAGGCATGGGCTTAATTCATAGCAGCAACAAAGCTTTCCTACATTATAAGTTTCATGGGCCATAACTCCTATAAATATCACCAGTAGTGTAGAATTTCTGACATTTTGACCCAAAAACCAATAGGCATCCTTCCCTTTTAATAATATTTTAAACTACTTCTGTTTAAAAGAACTTGACGTGTTATATATGTAAAATAGAATCAAATTCTGATGACATTTAATGATATATGATAATGTATGAAAATCATCTGGAAAGCAATAAATTTAGTCTTTTTTATCAGCTTGACCTTTGAGCCCAAAATCAATGGGGTTCTTCCTCTCTTTATTAATAAGCATATATCCAAATTGGTTTGAGTATGATGAAAGGTACTTAAATTATCATCCAAAAACCAATAATAACAGTCTATTTTCATCAGTTGTGACCTTGACCTTTGACTGTTTGACCTCAAAAGCAATAGGGCTCTTCCTCTCTTGATCAGTAAGTATATATCTAAATTTATTTTGATTCAGCAGTGACCTTGACCTTATCTTTCTATTTTTCTGATTTTTATATATTCTAAGAACAATGATACCGTCAATTCAGCAGCGTACCTAATTGAAGACCTACAGAAGACTTATGGAAGACCTACATTTATCCAGACATTATTATTAAAAACTGTTATTAGAAATGTGTTCCTTATTATTAAAAAAGACAATATAGAAATTTAGTTCTAAAATATTGATAATTTATACTGCATTTTTTACCAAAATATTGTGTAGGTCTTCTTTCAATTGAAAAGGCCGCCATTACTATTTTATGGGGTAATCAAAAACTCATTGCCATTTATAAAATGTGATATCTTAGAGCAGTAGATACTTTTGCTTAATTATACATGAATATATATATAAAGGAATAAGATCAGATATGTTCTGACTAGTGTGTAATGGCGGCCATTTTGATTTACAGAAGACTTGCACATTATTTCATTAACAACATGACATTTTTTGGTGAGATATACACTTTTATAGCACGATAAATATGTTTATGAAATAGTTTTTTGATAATAATGTCTAGATAAATGTAGGTCTTCAATTAGGTAGGTCCCAATTCAGAATCAAAAATCAAACACAATGTGTTAAATCAAGAAGTGGGCTACATTAAGAAATTACAGAAAACAAGAGCTCCCCAAGAGTAATGATACTCCCCAAGAGTATCGATAAACATAAACACTAATAAAGATATGTGAAAAACTGAACCTTGTGACTGTTTTTGATTTTATTTTTATGCCCCTTCTATTTGCATCTCCTATTAAATGCTAATTTCTATTGAAACGGTCGGCTCATACCTTCACCGCCGTTTCTATTTCACCATTCATATTTTGTGTGGGAAAACTTTGCTGATAGAAACTGGGTCATTGCATCCAAAAAATAGAGTGACAGGCACAAATCACTTACCTTTTCAGCTAATTAAATCCTTAACTATCCATATTAATCCATTTTCTTGTAAAACAATCCATGTATACTCGAATAAATAGTAACATCACAAAATATTTGGTGTATTTCTCCATTACTTTCAAATGGCCATGTTCAAACTAGATTGAGTGCGCATGTGTGAGGCCAAGAGGTTAAATAGGAAAAAAATTAAAGCCCAATTTTTTTTTCATAAAATCCTGCCAGTTAAATTGCAGATATCTTAAAAACACTTCAAATACAAATACTTAATAAATGTCTAGGAAAATTTCAGTTAAAAACAACCCTTTTCTTCATTTTTATAACCATGTTTCCCTTGGATGCCCCCAGTAATTAGAACTCTTCAGACAGTGAAACCACATATTGACATAATTTTAAATGGTTGTTTGGAAGTAATAGAGAGCTACACCAAATATTTTGTGATGTATTTATTCGAGTATACATGGATTGTTTTTTCAAGAAAATGGATAGATATGAATATTTAAGGATTTAATTAGCTGAAAAGGTAAGTGATTTGTGCATGTTACTCCATTTTTCGGATGCAATGACCCAGTTTCTATCAGCAAAGTTTTCCCACACAAAATATGAATGGTGAAATAGAAACGGTGGTGAAGGTATGAGCCGACCGTTTCAATAGAAATTAATTAAATGCTTACTAGTAGATTCCGCACAAGTAGATTCATTGTAATTTCAATTGAATCGCTCTTTGTTTAAGTTCTTGTGTAAGTGCATAATTTTTTTATTCTACACATATTAAGTAAGTATTTAAGTAATAAAAACAGTTTCATATATAGCGTACCAATAACTAAAATACTTCATGTTATATGCTCTGATTTAATAAAAAGCTGTATTGTATTGAAATATGGAGTATTGAAGTAAAAAAGATTGTATTGTATTGTATTGAAAATTATTTTCAATATGCAGCCCTATACATAACTCAATTAGTCAATGCGGAAGGAATATAAATTATAATTGACCATGGTACCTTCCCCATAGGAGAATCTTTAATAACAGCTTTCCTGATGCCCAGATCCTCAAAAGTGATAGGACCATCATCTTCCGTATTTCTTGTGCTTTGTTCTTCATTCTCCATCTTTAAGAGATGCTGTCATTCAAGAAAAATGCTATAGTTCTTCAGAATATGAGAAGTGGTAAGAGAGAACGCGAACGGTATGTAGAAAATGAAAGTAGATTTCCGGCGTCACAAAAACGCTTGACATTGATTCAGGGGATCCCTATCATCTAAAGCGTTGTGGTGACTTTTAAAGTATTTATTGAAAGGTTGTTTTAAAAGCAGACGGGTGAGTTTTTATCTTAAAGCAATTTAAGTAATTTACACCAGTATGTGCATAATGTATGAAGTTCTGGTTAGGGTTAATCATTAATGTTCCATTCTATAAAGTCATCATGCAGATCTCTGTCCATGACATTCTCTGAAGGCTTCTTATCAGGTAATAATTTCTATTGCTGTTGAAACGGTTCGGTGAAGTACAATAAAAATTAACCAGGTGGCAGCTTGTCAGACAGAACCAAGGACTGTGTTAGTGATCAATTTTCTATTAATATAGTCGAGCTTATGCCTCACCACCACCGTTCCGAATCCATTGTTTTGTATTTTGCGTTGGGAAAACCTTGTCGATAAAAAATGGGACATCGCATCCAGTATATAGTGTAACAGGTAAGTGTGAAACGTTAACACTTGTAAACGGTGACAGTGTGGTTTCTGACAGTAAATGTTTACAAAAATTCTAAAAAGTGTAAACGAAATATGACCCTTCAGCAAACGGGTACGTCTAAGCCAGGACGACATTTCATATTTGCTTGGGTGTTACTACGAGGGCGATTGCGAAATCATCACTCCGCCTACTGTTGACGAGGAAATTCATATGTACATTTACTTGTCTGTGAAACCCAACTTCAATTAATCCTTTAAAACGGTGAAGTGTTAATCACAATAATTATCCCAAGCAAGCGTCATTAGGTATGAAGCTACTATGCCAGCCCGCAACTTCTCATTTCTGTGTCGTCTGAGAGTGTTTTTGTTTGTTTGGTTTCTTTTATTTATATTTTTTTTTCACTGCCGGTGGCACAATTACAAAACTTAGGGCATACCTTAATTCCAACACCATTGATAAGTTGATTTTTCATAACAAGCATGTAAACCAACCTCAAATGTGGAACAAACGTCAAAATGATGTAGCAGAGACTACCTGTGTTGTTCAAATCAAACAGGAGCCACTTTCTTCACATATTAAAATTCCGGATCTGCCACCATCGACTTTGCCTACTCTTCCTGATTCCGAATAACTTTGTGCAAGTGATAGTAACTGACTTTTTAACACATGTTGAAGTTCATATTTGACTTGTTTATTCATTGAATTAGATGACTCCAGTTTCACCCTTACTTATGACTATATTATTTTCTGCCAATGTCGAATATGTCATGCACAGACCGACCGGTACATTACATAAGGTCAGACTTATGGTTCGTTAATTTTTTAAGCAGGAACTCTAAAGTATAAATCATTTTGGACACTGGGATAGCCGACATTTCAAATGATTGACTCAAAGCAATCAGTTTTATTGTGTTCATGTTTTCAATTCATATTTTGTTCAATTGTGAGCTTTTCTGTTCTATCTGGCGCTTTGAGGCTATATATAATACAATCAAACAAGCACCAAATAAATTCAGCTTTTGTAATGTTGTTTTATGCAATTTTTCGCTGAAATGTTTAAATGGTGTCATTTCATTTATTATATTCCATGTAAACGTTTACAAAATTGTGTAAATGTTTCACCCTTAGTGACAGGCAAAAATTACTTGTACCTTTTTTGGTAATTTTGTAAATCCCTATACTATTCTGTAATTATATAAATTAAATAAGTAAGAAGAAACACTTACGAATGTCACAAATTTTTGGCCATTTGGCCTTTAGTAAGTGGCTGGTGACTTTTTACACGCCTGCATTGAGTTTGGTATATGATACCACTGTCATGTATCTGTTCCATCTATCATGTTGCAACTCCTCCTAAACATTTTGAGGGGATTTTGATGAAACTTGGTACAATGAAAGACCACCATATGAAGATGTGCATATTGCAAGGGAAGTGCTGTCCAACAAAAATTAAAGGAATTATGGCTCTTGGACTTATCCTTTCTTTTGGGATATTTTGATGACACATTGTACAAGGAAAGAACATCATATGAAGATATGCATATTGGAAGGGAAATGTTGCCCCAACAAATGTACAGGAGTTATGACCCTTGGACTTAGATATTTCTATGCAAAATACCTTGTCTTTTCAACTCCTCAATCCTTTGGCGGATTTTGATAAAACATGGTATAAAGAAAGACTTCATTATATTTGATACAATTGTAGTCAGTGTATTTATGAAATGAGGTTTGGAGGGGGGAAGCCAGTGTGGCCTAGTGGATAAGGTGCTCGGCTCTTGATCGAGAGGTCCTGGGTTCGACTACCGCCCTGGGCGCACCCCTGTTCTGTCTTAGCTTGATATATATATCAGTACTTCAAATTTACCATAATAACCGTTTGTAAATGATCTAAAAACTAAGGACTATCTTCCTCATGCATAGCTTTATCCTTAGATGTTGTCTTTGGCTCTTATGTTTAAGTCCATTTCGATATCAGTTTGCCTTTCAAATGTTTTAGCTTAGGATTTCCACAGT
This sequence comes from Pteria penguin, assembly GCA_035048485.1. Taxonomy (NCBI): domain Eukaryota; kingdom Metazoa; phylum Mollusca; class Bivalvia; order Pterioida; family Pteriidae; genus Pteria; species Pteria penguin. Next base: position 39,077,458 of record CM068582.1, on the reverse strand, counting down.
TTTGGTTATGAGCATCACTGAAAAGACATAAATTGTTGAAGTGTGCACATTTTGCACTAAGTTAAAACACTTATAATATTTATGTTTTTATATGTATTTCTAGCCAGTGTTGAAGACCACAGGCCTTTGATTGCCTGGATATCTCTTTTCTATATGTTAGGCCTCCTTCTCCCTCCCCCCTTCCCCCCACCAAAAAAAAAAAATCAAATAAAATTTGTGATTTCTATGGCTCTGCATCCAAGTCAAGAATTTTGACTCATGCAACAGATCCACTTGAAGTTGTGAAAGGGCATAGACCTTTTATGTGACAATGAATACTGTTACATGGGACCTTTGTACTTGAAGTTACATCAGAAGGAGTGTTTGGAAACCTATAGTCTGTGCCTTAATGAAAAACTGCTTTGTTATAATGTTAGTCATGCGTGGACTGCATATTTTTGCCCAACAAATCATTCTAGAGAAGGTGTTACAAATATATACCATGGTAATTGTATCGTATCATTAATCATGAACATGTACTGTGACATTGTCTGTGTATGAGACATAACTACCATTGAATAAACTTATTGTTTATCCAGTTTATGATAATTATAATATATACAGAAATGTTAACCCTGAAAACTCAACTGAGCAACAATATTAGTATATATTGCAGAAAGGATGTGTGATGTGTGACCCATTCCATATCTTACAGTTTATTATTAATTGTGAACATCAGCTCAGAATTTTAGAGGATGAGGTCAAACTAAAAGGTTGAAACTAGGTATAGATAAAATTAACTAATATAACTAAATCAATAGCATTCTTTTCTTTCATATTCATCTTCTTCTCATAGAAGATTATAGTACAATATATATATATATATATATATATATATATATATATATATATATATATATATATATATATATATATATATATGTTATACATAATATTTATAAATAAAAGGATTATGATAAGATAGTAGGATTTATTTCATTTCGATGTTAGCCAAGAAGATGATGGCGTCCTGCCGGGCCCTCCTGCAGCAGGTTTATGTAGGATTACAGTGTGTTAGAAGCAAGGCCACACAAGCAGCTGCTGTAAAACCTTTTCACTTCCAAGAAATACTGGACTGTGATGCATCAACACGGGAATATAGAGAACTTAAACATCTCAGTATGTAAATACTTATCTGTATTTTGTTTCTGATAGGACTTTTTACATGCATGTATAACTTTGATAATAGAGTATAGGACCACATGTAATGCAACAAATTATAATACATGCTCTTATATTTTGATTGAATGTTTAATTCATATTAATATTTTTCTAATGTAAATGTAATGAAATTGTCAGTGAAGATTGGAGAATAGATTCCTTTTTATTTTGTGTTATAAAATATCAGATAAATTATTGAGGATAAATTAGATGCAGCTAAAATAATTTCATCATGGAGATACGATTTGTTATTTTACATGTGTGTTAAGGGTTTTAATTAATTAATCATTTCTTCATAAAATTTCATTAAGTGTTTACTTTTTGTAACTTTTCTGTCTTATGAATGTGATGCTGGATTATTGTAATTTACAAGAATTTCACTTTTAGATGGTGCAGTTTCTTCCTTTAATGTAAAAGACAAAAAGTTAATCAATGTTGAACCAGAGGCTCTGACTGGGCTAGCAGAGGAGGCTATGATTGATGTGGCACACTTGTTAAGATCATCTCATCTACAGGTAAACACTTATATAGTTTGCTGGTTAATACTACAGTGAAAATGAAATATCGTTGGACCGACGGACAAGTCCGATTATATTGATGCCAGTCTGGTAAATAATCTTAAATTTCTGGACCGATTGTCCAGTGTTTTCCAGAAGCGATTTTGGTTTCAAACTTATTTTTTTTTGTCATCTTAATGTGCATTCAGATTTCAGTCTTGTAAAAGTTGCTTTGGTCTAGTGAATTGTCCTAGGTTATCAGACCAATTGTCCTGTAAATATTTAGTCCCATACCGGCATCGCCGAAGGATTATAGGTTTGCAATCCGTCCATCCGTCAGTCACACACACGTTTTCTGGACTTTTTTTCTAAACGCTTGTAGATATTCATCCAATTTTTGGTGTGTGAGTCTACCACCATGAGTTACAGATCAAGTTCGAGTTCTGTTACGATCCACTGATTTTTGACGGAATTACGTCCCTTGGAATTAGAAAATTTCTTTAAAATTCAGATATTCGTCCAATTTGTGTGTGTGTGTGTGTGTTTTGGGGGTCTTAGTTTTCCATTTGCCGGTAGGGGACTTAGTATTGCCTAAGCAATTCTTACAGAATACTTGTTTTACAATTTCATATTCACTGATACTATAATGACTTAAGTCAAGTGAGTGTTGTAACAGGAGGTCGTATCAAGGTTTGCCATATATGTACATGAATATCAAGTATTTTTTGGTGACGTTGGTGGCTTAGTGCAACATAGTAACTTCTTATATGTATAATCTTTCACTTATGTCAGTATATTGTGATAATTTCCAAGGCAATAGGATATTGTAATATGAAAACCAGATACTTGTATTTTATGTTATACATGTACATGTATCAAAGTTAAAAGAAGTCATTAAAATTTATATGAATTGAAATATATGCATCCAAAAGGTTGAATTGTCTTGTAGAATGTCAAAGGATAAGAAAAGTGATGACTAACTGTTGAAATCAGATGTGGTAAATTTACTACTGTCTATACCACCAAATCTCCTATCTCTCAGGATGCAGACAGATCTCGTATTTGGTGATTTAATTTCTTAATAGTGAATGCATTTATGGCAAAACTTTTATCATGAATTTTCATCTCACTGGGATGAATGTCCAGAGAGCTATTGTTATACTCCTGACATCATTGTTGTCGGCTTCGTTGTTGTTGTTGGCATCATCTGTAAACTAAAACTTTAACCAGGATCATAACTTTAGGGTCATTAGAGACAGGGCTTTAATATTTCACATGTTTACGGGGTATTTCTTGTACCAGGACCTTTCATTGAGTACCAAAGTTTTTGACCTTGTGACCTTAATCTTGAAGTTTGTCCTACTTTTCAAAAACTTTAACCTTGGGTGTATTTTTTGAACTAATAGAGGTAGGTCTTTGACACTTCACACATAGGTTCCTCATGACAAGAGCTTTCATTTGATACCATTACTTTTGACTTTGTGACCTTGACCATTGGCTTTGGCCTACTTTTTAAAAACTTACACCTGGGCATATATCTTTTGAACCAATAGGGGTAGGGCTTTGATACTTCAGATATAACTTCCTCATGAAAAGAGCTTACATTTGATACCATGACTTTTGACTTCTTGATCTAGATCTTGGACTTTGAATTACTTTCCAAAATCTTTAACCTGGGCTTTATCTTTTGAACCAGTAGGGGTAGACCTTTGATTCTTCACACATAAGTCCTCATGTCAAGAGCTTTCATTGGATACCATAACCCTTGACCTTGAACTTTAACCTTCTTTTCAAAAGTTACATCTTGTGAACCAATAAGGGTAGGGCTTTGATACACACATAGGGCCCTCATATCAAGTCTTAGACCTTTCATTTGACTTTAGACTTTTGACCTTGTGACCTTGACCTTGAGATTTGACTTACTTTTCCAAAACTTTAACATGGGCTTTTTCTTTTGAAATATTAAAGATAGGGATTTCACATGTACATTCAAAGCGACCAGAGCTTTCATCTGTTAAACTGTTGACCATTACCTTGGACTTGACCTGGAATATTGAAAATACATGCTTTTCCTCTGACAGTGTATTTTTTGCAATGTTCTGCCCTGCTGAATTTTACCATACAGTAGTGAATACTCAATTTCAATTGTGTTTTTGCTAAATTTCACAGATAATACCGATGCTTTATCCATTAATGTTACTTTCACTTAAGCTACGTTGTTCGGCGTAATCTAAATAAGTTTCCATGACCATGTTTTCAGAAACATTCAAATTATTGCGGTTTTTCTTGGTACACGCACTCAAATGGTGTACTGGATGGTAAACCACTCACTTACTTGTTGATAAAGTCATGTATTGATTGATTGATTGATTGATTTTTGTTTTACGTCACACCACGAATATTTCACGTATATGGTGACGGCATCTGCCTGATGCGGGGCATACAAATTTTGACCTTTGCAACGGACCCACCCGAAGCAGTGAGGGATCTTTAACGTGCCATGCATACCACGACACGGGGCCTCGGTTTTTACTGTCTCATCCAAAAGACAGAACACCAGCATGACCAGAGCGGGACTCAAACCCCGGCCTCCCGATCAGGAGTCCGACGCGATACCACTAGGCCACGCCGGCTTGATAAAGTCATGTAAAATTAGTGGTAATACATTAGTCTTAATGAAGGTTTTATGCGATTAAAGTTAAAACCATGATATTCACATTTATAGGGTAACATAGAGTAGTGTTTGAATGAGAGGGGCCTATATTTTACTAGAAATGCAAGAAATTTGCTGTACGTTTGTGCAACACATTGCAATATATTGATTGCAATATTCTAACGATATATTTATCATAATATGGTTTCCACTCTCTGACATATTCAACACATGTTAAGATGAAATAGTATTGATGTATCAAAAAAAAAAAAAAAGAAAGAAAGAAAGAAAAAAGAGTATACTTTATGTTTGAATTCGGTATTACAAACATATTTTGAAACTGAAAGTTTTAAGTCACATTATGTAAATTTGGATCTTAATTTATTGTCAGGTAATAAGTATAAATCCAGTTTACTCTATATGTTCATCTACACAGTTTGATATGATTAGAATATAGTTGGAGTTAGTTTTCTTGTCTATCATCTTAGAGGTGAAGCTGTAGGTTTTGCTCTATAGTTCCACTGATCTTACAGAATTATTTTGAAAAAGTTGTCTGTATTGAAAACATTAAGTTCAAATATTGCATAAGAATTGCAAAAACTCAGGAAGCATCCTTACTTTGGAAAAATCTCTTGCAATAATTTATTTGATTTATGTACCAGTATTTAGTCATATACCTCAAAATTTGAGGAAAAGGGAAGTAACTCCTATTAAATTTAATGCATTTGAAAACAATAAAAACAGAAATGTTCAAAATCACAAAAGTTTTGACCTTATTTGCCCTTTTCAAATGATCAAAATGAGATAAGTAGAGAGCTATGTATCATTTGATTAAGGACAAGAAGCCAAAATCTGTGATTTTGAGTGTTTTTATTTTTATTATAAACAGTGCTCTTCCCTTTTAGAAGTCTAAGAGTGTTCTTTGTGCTCATTTGAAAAATGTCTATATTAATAGTTTGTTGAATTGATGATCTTTTCTACAATATACTTTTCAGCAATTGAGAAACATCTTAGATGATCCAGAGGCATCAGAAAATGATAAGTATGTGGCCTTAGAGTTCTTGAAAAATGCAAATGTTGCTGCTGGAAGAATCTTACCTGGATGTCAAGACACAGGGACTGCTATTGTGATGGGTGAGAATGTCAATAGATCAAAGCATTTGCACAACTCTGCAATGTAATTGATAAAGTGTATTTTTTCTGTTTTTTCAAAGGTGCCTGTTCCTTTTCATTTTGGGATTTTTTTTTGTCTCAGTTGCTTAATGCTAAAAGATCAACGTTTTGGAAATATTTAGACCAATTGTAGGAAAAATCAATGAAATTTCAATTGGAAAGGATTCATATAATTGACCTGATATGAAGAAATGTTAACACTGTTATAATCATTGAATTTCCTGTGTTATGTTATGTGTAACTGCAGCTGCTGAATTTTGAATTCTCAAGTTTCTTTTCCTGAAGTTTTGCTAATATTGAAAATGTTATTTAAAACAATAATGACAAAAATTGATAAGATACTTTGATATATAACACTTAATTGATCAATTTTCGAACTGGGGCATATATTCAAATAATATTAGAAAATTTTCATAGTTAAATGCTCTTTTAATGTCTATGAATATTTTGTAGACATGTTTTATTAATCCAGATACAAGTATATTTAAAATACTTGATTTTTATAAATTGTCTAGTTTCAAGTTTGGTTTTTTACTAGGTAAAAAAGGGCAATATGTGTGGACAGATGGCAAGGATAAAGAATATCTTTCTAAAGGAATATACAATGCATACACTCAGAGAAATCTCAGATATTCTCAGGTAATCTTTAAGAGTAAAATGTTCATTGATTTGAAATATATGTATTAAAAAAACATGAATTAGGTATCGGCGATCAAGTATTTACTTTAAATTTAAATTAATTGAACAATAATATATGGACTTGATTCAAATTCCCTATTGCATGGTTTCTATCAGGAAACTGACAAAATCACAAGTTGTTTACTCAGGGACTAAAATTAGTGACTACATTTTGCTCCTGAGCCTCTGAAAGCTACCGACCATATTGCTTGTATGTCAGTTAAACATTTGTTTATTATCTCGGTCACTTGACAGTATGAAAAAACAGAAGCTGTGGCCACTTTTGCTTCTGAATTTTACTTAACTTTCATTTCAAACCTCCAAACAATGTGGAGATTCATTGATGGGCTAAAGTAGCACCCAGAACCAGGTAGGGAAAAAAGGAATAAGGGATCTGACCAGAATTATGAATATGCTGTAGGTCTCAATAATGAATGTGTTGATAAAATATGAAAATAACCACGTTTTATACATATGAAGTTTGAAAAAGTTGCACAATTCTAGCCCTAAATCTTGAAATCCAGGGCCCAGGCAATTACCATGTCAAGGTTGTTAACTTTAGTTTTTCCATGTAACATCCAGTCTTATGAAAATTGATAAAAAACTCTAATGTGTTGTATGCATTAATTATTCTTAAAAAACACCTTAAGTGTTGTATTTATGTTATAGCATGGCATTACGATTGCCCTGATGCTGTATATCATTTTCAGTTTTGTAGGATGTTACATCCATCTGGAAATAATATCTATAAATTTGCAAAGCAAAATACCTACCAAAGTTGCAGTCTTACTTTTTTCATTTCCCAATAATGGTGCATAGTGGATATCCCTTTCATCGTAGTTTTGAAATTTGTGCAAATTTGTGTAATCTGTGCACTGATGCTATGCAAGAATGACTAATTTGTTACTTTCTCACAAGAGCTGTTAATTGTATTGATGACATTGAATAGTCAATTAGTAAACAAAGGATAGACCTTAGATATGTCTGTATTTGATATGTGGTATAATTTCAGGTAGCACCTATTGATATGTATAAAGAGGTGAACACAGGTACAAATCTTCCAGCACAGATTGATATTTACTCCACTGCTAGTAATCGCTATGACTTCTTATTTATTGCAAAAGGAGGTGGATCTGCTAATAAAACATTTTTGTATCAGCAAACCAAAGCTCTACTGAATCCAGATAAACTGTACTCATTCCTGGATGAGAAAATCAAGGTAAAGTCAAGGCTCCACAGAAAATTTTCTGTCACGATGTTCTTGATAATTTTTAGACATCTGCATAAAAATGTGGCATATTATGCTATACTGTTGTTGTCCATCTGTCTGTCCAAACCATCTTGATGAAATTTGGTATTAAGAAAGAAAACCTTATGAAGATGTGCAGATTAGAAGGGGAATGCTGTCTAGAAAAAATGAGAATTAAGGCTCTTGGACTTTGAGTTTCTTAGATTTTTTATGCAAAATATTGTGTCTTTGCAAACTCCGCCAAAACATTACGTGGATTTTGACGAAACTTGTACAGACAAAGAACACCTAATGAAGATGTGCATATTGGAAGGGAAATGCTGTCCCAAATTATTTACAGTAGTTATGACCATTGGATTTAGATTTTTCTATGTAAATTACCTTTTCTTCACAACTCTTTCTAAAGCCTTTGGTGGATTTTGATGAAACTTAGTAGAAAGAAAGATGACATTATGAAGATGTGAATACTGAAGAGGAATTTTCTGTCTCCTCAAAATTTAATACAAACGTATTTAGTGTATTTATGAAGTGGAGGGGATGTCAACATGGAAAATGATGGATGCACAGAGAAGAAGGGTAATTAACCTACAAGGAATTGAAGAAACAGAAAACTGAACTATTTTACCAGTATCAAAGGTAATTCTTATCACAATTAGATATTTAGTTCTAGTTTGTAGGATCCTCAGGATAATGAAATGCAGGCGTATCATGTACTGGTTTAGCGGTGCCCTATTTCTATCCTGTTCTGTAATTTGTTTGAAAATATCAAATACTTACATTAGTTTTGAAAAATATATGGTATGAAAATATGTAATTAACTCGGTTCTAGACCACTTGTTATTATAAATTCCTGACCACCTTTTTAAGATACTCCTTATCAAGGAGTATCTTACTGTTATCGTGTTCAAAGTCCAAAGGTCAGATGGCCCAACTACAACCTTTGAAGAAATAGTGTGATGTCTGTGTCGATGTTTGTCTATTCTAGCGAGGACAGTTGTAATGATTTAATCGATTCATTGTAAGAGTCTTTTCTTATAAAGATAAGTTTTGACCACAATCGTGTGAATTCTAGAAAACGTCCCCTCCCCGCCACGGCGAAAACGACGGTGTATGAATTTATGTTCACGATCAATACTCGTGTTGACCCATTCGGAACAACCTCGCCCTTTACTTGTACCTACGTAAAGGTCGAGGATGTCCGAATAGTATTTACCAACATTCGTACGTGTTACTAAATTGCCGACTTCCTCGTCTCTTCTCTTTTCTGTTAATTTTCACATTTTGAAATGGGGTTTTTCGCACATTTCATATAATAATAAAGATAACACATTTTAAACTACAAATGTATAACAATGTGTTTTATTTGTACTTTCTTTTACCCGAACTACGGTTAAATCAACTTGTCTAGGGACTACTTTACAGTTTTTATTGTAGTCCGAGATTCTCTGCTCTTCTCCCACTTCTGATATTGGTAGTTTGCGAGAGAGGGTCAGAGAGACTTTGTTAATCAAACGTTGGAATTTCCGCAAACCGCCGATATCAAAAGTGGGAGAAGAGCAGCTGAGAATCTCGAACGATTTTCATTGCAATACACTGTTGTTACTAAGAATTAAGGACATATGTGGAAAACGTAATAGCCCAGCATGTAGCCTTTACCAAATGGATAATGTGCTGCATGGAACACTGTTGCTTTTAGTTCATCAATCTCATTGCATAATTTGAATAACAAATCTAGCCCTTAATTATACAAATCAGTATAAATAAAAATTAAAAACACCTAACTGGAAAAGATGGACATTCGATGCAGTGACAGATCCAGGATTTCCAAAAAGGGGGATCCACATGTGTATTAGTCAAAAACTACTCGGCCATTTTTTTATGCCAAATCTGGATTTTTACTTGTAAATATGTGGTGGAAGGGGGAAGAGCCCCCCCCCCCCCAACTGAACCCACCACTGCCATTGAATCACACATGATAGGATAATCTTACAAGCAGGTTTCTCTGTGCACTACCTTATTTTCATTTACATAGCTCATTTCAATCAACTTCATACAAAATGAGGCCAGGGTGTTCTTTAAGTGTGAAGCATATAGATCTCTACTCACAACAACTTTCATTATGTTCTGGACCTATACATACAATTTCTGTATCTCAGGTACATAATTACTGTGATGTTTCTTTAATCTGTGCCCTGGCAGTCTGGAAAATCAAATCCATTGATCTTAAGTTATTTTGCACGGATAATCTGAAAATCTGTGCAATGGACATTGAAAAAAAATTATGGAACAGATTCCCAAATTATGTTATAATTGACCTGTTCATCTGAACAATTTTTTACTTCTCAAGCACATCTGTAGCAAATAAACTTTTTCAGTTCATTGATAAATGATAAAGCCACGCCATTTACAGCCTTGCCTCACCTTTTGATTATTTGTCACCCAAATTTGGTATATTATTATTTGTTCATCAAACAGTAAACTGCTTGGAGCATGGTCAAATGTTCTTTTAGTTGTCAATGATGATTGATTTTAAAGAAGTCAGCACTAGCTCACAATGATAAAAGTAACTTACTGATCACAACTTACACTATTTGACCTATGCCACAGTTTTATATAAAAGTAGAATTAAATTCATTCGTTTACTTACTTCATTTTTATACGCCTGTCTTAAGACGGGGCGTATTATGTTATGGCACAGTCCATCCAGCGTCCGGTATAAGCTTGTGTGGGCTATTAATTCTTTCCCTATGCATTGTTTTCAATAATATTTCATGGAATTGTTATTTAGGACCCATCTTGACCCAAGGTCATACGTCAAAGGTCAAGGTCACAACATGCAAAGTGAGTAAAACCTTGTCCGGCCATAACTTCTTCCCCTGTGCATGGATTTCAATAATATTTCACAGAATTGTTACTTAGGACTCAAGAATGTGTCATGACCTTGATTCAAGGTCATAGGTCAAAGGTCAAGGTCACAACATGCAAAGTGAGTAAAACTTTGTCCAGGCCATTACTAAAGTGCTAAAGAATGCAATAACTTTAGTAAATGTCAGTTGTTTTTCTTGAAACTAATACAGAGTGCTTAAATAGGATAAAGGAAGTGGCCTTTTGATTTTGAGCAAATTCTGTTTTGTCGTTACGGAGTTATGGAACTTGGATTTTATTTTTACTTTTATAAGATGCTATGGAGTTGCTATGTAACGAGATAACTTACGTAAACGTCAGTTGTTTTTCATGAAACTTATACAGAATGTTTAGATAGTGTAGGGGAAGCCACTTTTTAGTTTTGAGCAAATTCCATTTTGTCGTTACAGAGTTATGGGACTGGGAACCCTCTTTTTGGATTTCAATATTTCATAAAAGTATTACCAAAGAGACCCATTTTTTGGGGTAATAAAACCATATCTTCACATTGATCCCGTCCAAAGTAAGTGATGGGCGTATTAAGCCATGCTAGGCGTTGTTCTTGTTATACTTTCGTCATAGACGGATGTATGATGATTTGGCGCAGTGGGTCTGTGGGTCTGTCAAAACCTTGTTAACATGATACAGACCATACCATTTAGCCTAGACCTTTCAAACTTGGTACACTTATTTTGTATGGAATAAGGACAAACTCTATTGATTTTCAATATCAAGCCAAAGTTATTTTGGGGGTAAAAATTGCAAATTTTTTTAGAATGAAACTTGTAAACAAGGTACAGACCAATCTGCCAATATGCTAGAACCTTTTAACTATACACACATTTCTTATGACTGGATGATTAGGACAAAAGGCCATTAATTTGGACAAATTAAACAAGTTTAACTACAATGTAGTTTTGAAGATGAAATTGTTTTGGTGTTTATTGATAGAAAACTTGGTTTGGACTGTGATGCATAAAAGAAGTAAATAATCAAACCTTTACATATGGTTAAGGAACTATCTTTTTTTATACATGAAAATGCCCCTGATAACACCATAAACATAGGAGCTTCCTGAATTAAGAGTCTTTCATAATGATCTCATAGTCCAGAATATTTGTTTGTTTTAAAAATTGACTGGAAACCAGCATTTCAGGATTAAACGAGCATCTCTGTGTACGACTTACTATATGTGTATCCTACCTTCACTGCACATATAAAGGCATATATAAGTAACACGGCAACTGTTACATGTATATATGGGGTTGGATTATAACTTTGCAGACTTTGGGAACTGCAGCCTGCCCTCCGTATCATCTGGCTGTTGTAATAGGAGGAACTTCTGCAGAATTTAATCTAAAGACGGTCAAACTTGCTTCCTGTAGATATTTGGATGATCTTCCGAATTCAGGTCAGTATAAGACAATCTGTCAGAAACAGGGCAGCATAAAGTAAGTCTGATGATAAAGATAATAAATCTCTCATTTTGTGTAAAAGTGGTTCTATACAATCATATAGTTTCAGTGTTGTTAGAAATAGCTTATTATAAAACTTGCTTTGGTTTTGAATCCAAACATTGTATTCAGCTAAGCACACTAATGTGAAAAATATTGGTGTCCAGTACACGCATGAAGTCTAATCTTCAATACAAAGGACTGGTTTATTTTTCAATCAGAGATAAATTTACATTCATTATCAAATTAATTTACTAAAGGGACCAAGTCTCTGAACATTGTCAGGTCTGCCTTAATCTAACAACCTTAGCAGCTTGTATAATATTGCTAATGCTATATATAGAATAAGTGTCTTATTTTGTGTTTTCATGCAGGAACAAATTACAATGGCTGATGCATTTATTAGATATAATGCCATAAATGCATCAGACACTGTAATTTATTCCTGCATGAAAACACAAAATAAGACACTTATTCTATATATATGTGCTTTTAACGCCAAAATATCATATCACATATCACATCATATCCATTTTCTATTTATAAACTGCATCATTAAATCAATCCGGAGGGAAGTTACTGAAAGAAACAGCTGATGTCCCATGACAACGTAACGTGTATCCAGAATGACATACTTTAGTCGAATGTCAAGCACTTAAGCACAAAATACGACTTTAATGACGTCACGCAAGGTTGTAAATGTCGAACCTTTCATTATGACATCCTAAGCTTAACAATCAAAAGTCTGCCAAACATCGCTTTTTGTGTTGAAAAGTGGGTCAAATATGGGGTGTTATGACGTCACCGATCAATGTACCGGTACTTTATACAGAAATAAAATACATATGTCTTGAAAGCTTTATCTCAGGCAATTACAGTGGTTGTGCATATATATAAAGATAAGAAATGAGTGTGATATGAAAAAGTAATGGAAGATTTGTCTTAAAAATTTAGAGCACTAGTTGGATAAAAAAAGTCTGTATTTTATTTGTGTAATTTTATAATTTCTTAATAGTTTATGAAATAGTTCTCTTAATAATCAGGGAATGAGCATGGCCGTGCATTTCGTGATGTGGAGGCAGAGCAGCGTATTCATCAGCTGACACAGAAAGCGGGGATAGGAGCTCAGTTTGGTGGGAAGTACTTCTGTCATGATGTACGAGTCATTAGACTACCTAGACATGGAGCATCGTGTCCTGTAGGCATAGGAGTCTCCTGTTCTGCAGACAGGCAGGTCAGTCATACATTAGTATTTTTAAAGTTAAAAAGCTATATATATAAATTTTGTGTGAGGTAAATAGAATAAAATAAAGAAAAATTGAATAGAGAAATAAATTGTTTTAATATTTTCATTCCCTATACTTCGTGATGAATACTCTTTCATAGGAATATTGTAGTCAGCTGATATTTATGTGTAATTTTAAATCAGTATTATTAGTGTAAAATATTTTGCAAATTCTCACTAAAACAAATTTCTAATTTAAAATAAAAGATAGAATTATACCTTTTATATATTATATTATTCTGTCAAAAGAAAATTTTCATGTCCCTGGAAAGCAGCTACGGCCTAGAGGATAAGGTGCTTGGCTCATGACCGAGAGGTCCCGGGTTCGACTCCAGCCCTGGGCACACTGGTGTTCTGTCTTTGGGATGAGACAGTAAAAACTGAGATTCCGTGTCACGGTAGGCATGGCATGTAAAAGATTCCTCGCTGCTTTGGGTGGGTCTGTTGCAAAGGTCTAAATTTGTCTGCAATGCATCAAGCAGATGCCGTCACCATATACGTGAAATAATTGTGGAGTGACGTAAAACAATAATCAGTCAATCAATCAATTTATGCCCCCAGGTCGATAGATCGGGGATATATTTTTTTTGTCCTGTCTGTCTGTCTATTTGTTTGTCTTTTGTTAACTTTCACCCTGGCCATAACTTTTGAACAGTGAAGGACAGAGACTTCAAATTTCATATGCATACTCAACTAATGAAGCTCTTTCAACTGACACCAAGGTCAATGACCTTTTGACCTTGACAATGATCTTCACACTAAACTGTTTGTTTGTCTGTCTGTTGTCAACTTAACCTTGGCCATAATTTTTTAACTGTTAGGGATAAAGACTTCAAAATTAACATGTGTTCTCAACAAATGGAACCCTGTCAAGTGACACCGAAGTCGATGACCCTTTTACCTTGACAAATGACCTTAATGCTAAAAATAACTTTTTGGACTTTGTTGCTGTCGGGGGCATTAGTGGTTTACAAACACAGCTTGTTTTGCATGAAAATGATATTAAAATTATTCATTTAAAGGTTAGTGTTATCTTATGGTGTCTATTACCGTATGGGCAAAATATGTTTTAAATAATTTAGATGTCACTTAACATTGAAATGTAAACGTGCAAACATACAGGGGTAGCTGAGCTGAAAAGTAATAAATGCATGCACCTGTTATTCTTATTCTCAGGAAATTCAGTCATTTGATTAAAGCTGAAATTTAGTCATTTAAGATATCAAGCTTCATACCAAATTTTATTTTATAGGTTCAAGCATACATTGATGACACTGGTGTGTACATTGAAAAACTAGAGGAAGATCCATCTAAATATTTACCAGAAATTAAACAAGATGATTTAAGTGAAAGTGTTGTCAAGGTAATTTAAATGCAGTAACTAAGATTTGCTTTTGCTTGGTTGAGGAAATTTATAGTTTTCTTACGTAACTTTCTCAGCAAACTTACTTTAGCCTTATATTTACAATATAATTTATATATCATTGACAGTGCCCTTTATGTTTGATTCAGTGATTGATCCAAGTTACATGCTGTATCTATTGATCTTAGGATTCAAAACTTCAAAAGTTCAAGGTCAGAATGATTATTATTAATTTCCAAAAGTTCATACATGGAAACGTTCTTTGCAATTGTTATTGTTCCTAAAACATAGCTTTGATATTAAGTTGGTATTTAGTTTGCTTTGCAGTACTATTTTCTTCCATGATATTGTTTACAAAGATGTCCATCAATACAGTTTTCAAAGTGCGCTTTACCTTCTTTCATTTAAGGTTAATCTGAATGAGGGAATGGAGAAAGTGTTACAGTCTTTAAGCAGTTATCCTGTGAAGACTAGGTTAAGTCTTACCGGTACCCTCATTGTAGCACGAGATATTGCACATGCTAAACTAAAAGAAAGACTCAATTCTGAGGGATCCTTACCACAGTATTTCAAAGATTATCCTGTCTATTATGCAGGTCCTGCAAAAACACCAGAAGTAAGATTATTAAATAATAGGAAACTCTTGACTTAATGTATTACTGTGTTCTTAGTTTTTTTTTTAAATGAGCAATAGGTAGAGTTTCAGCATTTGCTTTTGTCAAAAGAGAGACAGAAAGACAAGCAAAAGGTAACAAGGTGTATTGAAAAAGACTTACCATTTATACTCATGCAAAAATTATGTTTTAAAGCTATAAACAAAAATAATCCTTGTCGGTCTCTTGCTCCCTTACTAAATAACAGTGTAGAATAAAGAGTTACTGATCTTGTAGAATCTTTTTAAGATTTTTTTTAAATCATGTAAATATTGGTATCAAAAGTTTTGTAAATAATTTCATATATAAGATCGATTGCAACAGAGATTTATTTTATGTTGTCTTTTTCAAAGACCTTTCTCATATCAGTGTAAGAACAATATGAATGCATTTGTCTGACATCATGTTATCACAAGATATAATTAGTTTCATTGAGAAACTCAATGTGAAATCCATATAGTATCCATTATTTTTGTCTCCTTTTCAAAGAGCAAACTGTTTACATGTATAAAGTTTGTAAGTAGAACGATTATCAATATCATATGAATGAAGAATAGGAATTCTTCTTATGGATTCATAAATTAATACCTGAAATTTTTAAAATCTCATTAAACATTCATTTTCTTGTCTCTTGAATGATATTATTTGTCATTGCATTTATATCAACAAGAGAGTTTTACCAGGATTTGTTTTTAATTATCAGGGTTATGCCTCTGGTTCATTTGGTCCCACAACAGCTGGTAGAATGGATGCCTATGTGGATGAATTTCAGAAGGCTGGAGGCAGTATGGTTATGTTGGCTAAAGGCAATAGGAGTAAAGCAGTATGTATCAAATAAGATGTGTGCTGACAATATGGTAATGTACTATGTATCAAAGTTTGCATAAAAGAATTTTATCATTTAACAAATGGTTGATGAAAAATTATTTTCCAGCAGATTAGATTAAATATATTTTATTGTCAAAAGAAGACCATGGATTTGGTACAAGTTTTCCAACTTGGTAAAACCCTTTCCTTTAACAATAAAACATATATAACATACATACGTGGGCAGTAAACATAAAAAATATATTTATGCATTTTCCTCATTAAGAGGGAGAGAGAGAGACAGAGAGGTGCTGTAGTTATATACCGGGGTTCTAGTAGGGGATTATTGCTAGTGTTTGGTGTTGGTGCCTGATGGACTTCTTTGAAACTTCTATATATTAATTAAATCATTCACTTTGTTGAATATATTTGTGTACTGCTTTAAACAGTTCTTCATTTTGATTCTTATGCTCCCTTTCGAAGAAGGAGGGGCATATTGTTTTGCTGCTGCTGGTTGAATTGATATTTGGTATACAGATACATCTCAAAGATATCTAGGTCAAGTTTAAACATGGTTATTGTTCAAAAATTTTTGTCATAGTTATCCTCCTTGGACTTAAAAAATTTCTTAATATTAGCAGATTCCGCTCATTATCTTAAGAACGGATAGAGATATTGAATTGATATTTTGCATTCAGATACATTTTAAGTATATCTAGCTCAATTTTAGTTTTGGTTTTTGTTTGATAATTTTTGTCAGAGTTATTCCTCTTGGACTTGGGAATTTCTTAAAATTAGCAGTTTCTGCACATTATCTTTGGAACCAATAAAAATATTGAATTTATATTTGATATACAGATACATGTACATCTAAAGGATATTTACCCTGGTAAGCCAAGTTCAAATTTGGTTATGGTTCAATAATTTTTATGAGAATTATCCCCCTTGGACTTAAGAAATTTCTTAAAATTAGCAGTTTCTGCACATTATTTCTAGAACCAATAAAGATATTGAATTTATATTTGATATACTGATATATCTAAAGGATATTTATTAAGTCAAGTTCAAATTTGGTTATGGTTCAATAATTTTTGTGAGATTTATCCCCCTTCGACTTGAAATATTTCTTGCAATTAGCAGTATTCTTCATTTTCTCAGGAACAGCTAGATATATTGAATTGATATTTGGTATACAGATATGTCTTAAGGATATCTAGGTCAAGTTAATAAGTTATAATTTAGATATGGTACAATTATTTTTGTCAGAGTTATCCTTTTTGGACTTTGAAAATTTCTTAAAACATGCAGTTTCAGCTCATTATTGCAGGATTGGATAAAGATATTGAATTGAGGTTTGGTATAAAGATACATTATGAAGATATCTTGGTCAAGTTTTATTATGTACAATGATGAAATGATTATAGCCAATGATTGAGTGTTGATCACTGAAAATATGCTGATTCAGGTAATAAGGTGATTTGAAATTCACTGATATAGAAAAATTGAAAGGAGTGTCAGTGCTTTATGCCCACGTTATTAAAAAAACCAGGAAGGAGGCGGGGGAGTTAATATGTTATGTTGGCATTGTTTTTGTTTGAAATGTCACTTTCACCAAACAGTATGGTTCTTAAGTTTAACACAACATTATTTCATGGAGCTAATTAACTGATCTCTAAAATTTAATCTGGCTGTTCGCTTTCATACTTGATAATTGGTACATTGGGTTTTATGATGTGATTATGATGTATCACTTTCAGTCCTATTGTGATACAGGTTGCAGCTAACATTGTTTTAATATCTGAGAATCTAACTTGATTACCTGCATTTAAAGCCAAATGCTTAGCCACCCCACAATATCTACACCTGTCATAGTTTATTGTGTGAATATGATGTTATTTCAACAATAGGTAACAAAAGCTTGCAAGGATAATGGCGGTTTCTACTTGGGTTCTATTGGAGGACCAGCTGCTATATTAGCCCTGAACTGTATTAAAAAAGTGGAACCTCTTGAATACCCAGAACTAGGTAAAACAATTTACAGTTTTACAAATGAAATAAGAGCTTCAATTTATGATCGTTTATGTTCACCTACTCCTTTCTGTATTATCACTGTTGGCAATTCTCATCCAATTATGTTCAGATTTTATATACAAATATTAAATATGGAAACCAAATGCAAGAAAGAAATCAAGATCAAGTTTTACAGAAATGCATTGTAAGCTAAGTTGGTCATTAAGTTCTGATTAGCATTAATGAACTGAACAACCTTTGTTTTACCAGGTGTCATTTGTCGATAAATTTGTAAGGTTAGGATATAAATTTCATACATTGATGGATTATGAAGACAAAAGAGAAATTCTTTAAAGTGCTATTAGAATGCTGGAGAATTTTGCGTTTTCATGCAATACTAATTGAATTATTCCTCCATTGACAGAAATTACAACTTTTCCTGCTTTAGTATTTATCTGGGAGATGTTTTAAAATACCGATTTGCCTAGTATCACGAACAAAATGAAAGACTTCCGGTTTAACTTGTTACATAACCTTTGTACAACTTTTAACGTCATTTAGTATGACGTCACAATTCAAAGTTTAACGTAATAATGAAAAATCAGGGAAAAGTAGCACCTGTACAACTTCTGACGTCACATATTATGGCGATTAACTACTGAAAAAAGCTATGGAACTTTTTACTGCTTATTGTATATATCTTGAGATCAGCGCCACGCATGAGCATAATATTTTGTGAGCGACTCTTTTATGTACATAGGCACATAATATAGAAAAATTGTGATCATTCTAATAGCACTTTAAAGATAGCACATCTATACTACTCTTAAAACTGGTTTAGCTTGATGCTAGGCTTAAATCCTGTATTAGAACTTGGCCGGTCAGATTTGAATTGAAACTTACAATGAGAATTAAATATATGTTGAACATATTTCATCGAAGATCAATATGATAGGATACCAGGAATATTTACTTGTAGTTTGAATAAAGACCGGATCAGATCTAACTTTAAAAACTATGCAGATCAGATTTGTGTTGTGAGACCTCTTGAAATGAAAGAAGATATACAAAGTAACATGAAAATGTGATACAAGCTACAAAGCTTATTTAAGTAATAAATGAGGACTGAACAGTTTTCATAAGATTACCCGGTATATATTTTTTACTTGAACATTTTTTTGGTGCATTGTATGTATGACAATACCTGACCTACAAATATTTTGAAATTGACAGGAATGGAAGCTATTTGGAAAATTGAAGTGGAGGACTTTCCAGCATTTATTGTTGTTGACAACAAGGGGAATGATTTTTTCAAAGAATGGTCTGTGGACTGAAAGAAGTGAATATTTATCGAGATAAAATGAAATAAAGAGAATAAATAAATGATTAATTTAATTATTACAGGAGGATTGTGTATTTAATGTAATAGATATATATGTCCTTGTCTGTTAAGTAAAATTTTTGTAAAAATATATAGATATTTTAAACTAATTATGCTATTTGATTTATTAAAGCTTATATATATTCAGACTTTATTGATGTGATTTTTGTTATGACTTAAAAAAAATGAGGAAAGTACATAAGGAGTTAGTAATGTATCAAGTTCTGTGCTTGTATTCTAGACTTAATGTGACTTTGGTTGTCAAAGGCTTTCAAATTTGTTGAAAGCTTTTTATGTTTTTACACACCAAATAAGGTTTTCTATCTTGTAATAATTCTTGTTTAAAATTGTGTAATACCTAAGGATTCTTTTCAGTGTTGTTTTTGGTACATAAAGTGTTAACTTGATTCTGAGTTTGCACTTTTTTGCACAAAGCAAATTATGAAAAGGAGTCAATTACCCCAAACCAAGTAATTCATTTAAGATGAAAGGTGTAAGAGACCTATCTTAATTTACTGAATGTAAAACAAGATTTATTTTAAATCAGCAATGAAAAATTCTGTATGTCAAGTTCATAAGTGTTTGATCTTGTCAGTTTCTGACCTTTTGACATCATCATGCAACATTAGCATCCATTTATTTTCTGAAGTCAGAGACTGTCACATGATAGGCAGATAATTTGGTTGCTGTTACCAATGCAAGTGACTTACAAATTATGTAATTATCACCAAACCCAGTGATGAATATATACAAATTCATTGAAAATATACTGATCTAATATTTTATCTTAATGTGCATGCATATTTTGTGCACAGTTATAAGGTGAGGTTTGGCTGGGATAGTTATAAATCATATCTTTTAGATTTATTCCTACTAAAACTATATGATATGGTGAAGAAATATATAAATAGTTTTTTATGTATTCCCTGTTTATGACATACTGAATTATGGTATTTTGTTTTTCATTTGTCCTGCCATAATTCTACCATCTTCAATTCTTTATCAAATTTTCTCTTGGTTTATATTGTATTATTAAGATTTAAGTAAAATGAATTTGTATAGTAAATTGTATATAGATATACTGTACGTGTTTAGACAAGGTCAAGGGCACATTAGTGTTTAGGGATGGGGTTTAATGATACCCCCACAGATAGGAAAATCAAGGACATGAAGGTGCAAGTTCAAGCTTTGATGGGGATGATGGACTGGAGTGACTTGTTAGGGAAATACAAGATCTTAATGTACCTTCCAAGACTGATGCTACTGATCCTGATATATGAAACCACAGTAACATCAGCTAAAGCCATAGAGCAGCAATCTGTAAAAGACTATGTCTTGCATTTCCACCATTGCTCACATCGATTGGACTTTACTACAAATCGTCTTAGTTACAGTGGCCATTATCGTTGGTGATGGAGCGGAAACCTCTTGGAGCTGAACATGAAAAGGGCCAAAACCTCTGACAACCATTTGAACTCTGGTTGTCAGAGGTTTCGACCCTTTTTGTGTTCAGCCCCAAGAAATTTCGGCCTTAAGAAGTTTTGGCCCTTTTCATGTTGGGCCCCTGTTATAAAATGTGTTAATCATACAAGCACGAACTATATTTCTATCATGTCCATTTGGACAAGTAACTAAGATACTTTACCTGTCCGAAAATGAAATTTACTTGTCCCAAGTCAAATGGAATACAGAGTTGTAAATTCGCTTAAACCTAAAACGATCAAATTGATATTTAATCTTGAATTTTATCATAAGGAAAATTTCAGTGAGGCCATTGTGCCATTTGTGCATATATGAAGATAATAGTCCAAACTAATAACATGGAACTTATAGCTTCAAGTGGTAATAATGTTGAAAAAACAGGAATCCTGTGTATTGATGTCTTTTTTCAACAATGCCAACATTAAAAGAAGGACAACTGCAATCACAATAGGCATTGTCACTGGATGTTAATATTAAGAATGTTATAGAAGATGTTTCATTTTTTTATTGTAGCATACACTGACAATTTGACATAAATTGTACGATTTAAACATCATTTAGTTTTGAACAGTGTGTGAATACAACAAGTACCTGACAGAAGTGAAAATTTCTTTATAATACATGTATATTAAAGAACATTATGGAATTTCTTTTCACAGCAGGCATCAGACACTTACTTCATGGCCACCAGTTTACATTTCTGCTATCAAAACACTTGTTGAGATACGTGTATGAGAGTTAAGTCTTCTGTTTGACCCAATGATCTGTATTAGGAGTATCATGTGTTATGTTTAGGTTAAATTGGGCACCTTTATTAACATTACATATATGTGGGACATATTGCATAGTAAAAAGATGTTCAATCTGATATTTAAGTTATTTTGAACAAGTTCAAAGTTACTTTTATGTTGCTTGCGAAGAGAAAACAGAAGACATCTGACCAAGCTGTATGACACAAATCACCAAGGACATGCACATATTGCGAGGTATCTTTTCTGTGGGGTTATATATATATATATATATATAGCATGGTAGTAATAAGCATGTTTACATGTTCATCAATATTTTATTTTTGCTTGCCAGGATGAACATTTGGAGAGCCATTGTCATACCCTGGCGTTGTTGTTGTTGTTGTTGTCGTTGTCGCCATCGACCTTGACCTTGAAGATTGATCTACTTAGATAAAACTTTAACCTAGATCATAACTTTAGAACCATTAGAAACCATTGTCATACCCTGGCGTTGTTGTTGTTGTTGTTGCCATCGACCTTGACCTTGAAGATTGACCTACTTGGATAAAACTTTAAACTAGATCATAACTTTAGAACCATTAGAAACCAGACTTTAATATTTCACATGTGTATTCCATATGCCAAGACCTTTCACTGGGTATCCAAATTTTTGACTTGTGACCTTAACTTTGAAGTTTGGCCTACTTTTCAAAGCCTTTCACCATGGTCATAACTTGTAAACAGTAAGAGATAGGGCTTAACTATTTCATGTGTGTATTCCTTGTGACAAAACCTTTCATTATGCATCATTGTTTTGTTTTGACATTCCCCTTGAAGACTGACCTAATTAAAAAAAACCTTTTGCATTGTAAATTTGGTTGCCATCGGTAAGCTCTGTTGTCCTCTGACAATTCTTGTTCTGTCTGAGCTCACTAAAAGAAGGGAGCTATGATTTACTTTATGAGTGGTACTCTTGAAGAAGATGGAAACACATTGAAGACTCAGGCTTGCAGTAGATCTATCTTTAATATTTACACACCCAACGTCAAGCTGGGAGTTTAGTTACACTTAGTAAGTTACGATGCATTATTATACCATAAATCAGAGACATGAATATCTATGTATAAATTAAAGAGCAAAAATCATAATATGATATGTACAATAGCTCCATTCTTCCATAGATAAGTTTCATTAGCATAACATTTTGTTGGAGTAACTTCTTTTATGGTATTTGATAAGGGATATGTAATGAAATGCTTGTTCATAATTCAACCATGTCGGACATTTTTTGCAAACTTGGGATATGTACTTCCTGTGTTTTGTGATATTAAACAGTTTTAAAAAAGATCCTTTAGTGTAAATATGAAGAACTTTCTCTTGAAAACTAATATGAATAAGAGCCAAAACTCCTGCTTGACCGCAAACATGACGGGAGATAACTCCAACTAAATCACTGATGATGACGCCTATGTATAGTTATTTTTTCTAAATTCATATTAACAGCTTTCCTGATGCCTAAATCTTCGAAAGTGATAGGATCATCATCTTTCGTATTTCCAGTGCATTGTTCTTTCTTCCATCTTTAAGAGGAGCTGTTATTCAAGGAAACAGTCATAATCCCTTGAAATTTAAAAGAAAGCAAGTACGGAAACATATTAGCGTCATATTGAAAGATTTTTTATGTAGTAAATTTAAACCGTGCGGCGGCTTCGCCCAGCCTATAAAGCATGCCGCATATAACGTCACGCCACGGAGACAACCCTAAAAAGGTCGTCCCAATGACGTACATATATTACGGCATGCTTAGCAGACACTGGAAATGAAGTTATGATTTGAAAATGGTTGAAATCGAAAGATTTTTACTTTTCGTTTTTCCAACGTTAGAGTTTGAAATTCCAACTTTAATCTCAGTAATTCCGAATTAAATCTTAGAAATTTCAACTCTAATCTTGAAAAATCACCTTTTTTATATGTGATATATGTTTATTTATTATATAATATATACTGTATTGTTTTTTTTTCTGTTATGTCTTTAAAACCTCGTCTCTAAAGAGACATGGAAAAATTCCATCTTTCTTGAATTATGTTTATTATATTTTATTCGATACTTGAATATTGCATCAAATATAATATTTATTCCTTTAAAGTTAAGGATTTTATTGAAATCTAATCATTTTATTTTTCATTACACACATATGATATGGTAAAAAAAAAATAAAAAAAAATCATTTTATATTTCTATGGTGTTGGAACCCTTGGATCGTGGTGTTGCGAGTCCAATGACGATACCTCTGAGCCAAGGACATCCTGTTCAATAATTACATGTATTTATGCTGTAATACCTGAATGTACGTGCGATTAAATTGAATATTTATATTTTATTAATTATAAATGGCTTCCATTGCCTTATCAATAACTTATAAATACTTGTATGTTATTTAGGCACGTTGCTATCATGTGAAGTATCATGATTCGTAATAATAAATAAATCCTACATATCTTTGGTCCTGTTAAAATGGTGTCAGAAGTGAGATTCATTTATAACGGATTCAAGACGAAAATGAAAATCTAGAGGAACAATCGCGTTAATGACACTGCTAAATACGATTTGCAGGAAGGAGGATAACAGTCTTTAGAAAATAAAGAACTTATTGAGCGTTTTATTGACGGGGTACGTGATCAACAAATTAAACGTGAACTTAGAAAATTCTCAATAGACAACCCGTTACTTTCTTTTATAGAATTCAGTATTCTACAGTAGATTGACGATCGACCTACTAAACTTGAAACCACTCACACGGTACATAAAACGGCAATTAAAAAAACCTAGTTACTTGACCTTATGAGAAAACAATGAATTCTTGAAAAAACAGCAAAAGTATAGATGCACTTACAGAGCTGACAAAACAACAACAAAAATCACACAATCAAAACACATTATACGACGTAGAGGACGAGGACGTGGCTATGATCAAGACAGGCGGTACCGTTAGGGTGATAAAATTGTCTGTTATCATTGTAATACAGAGGGTCACAAAAGAAACGAATGTCCGCAGTTAGTTGAGGTTCCTATAGCAATAAACAACTTCTGTTGACCAAAAAGAAAAACCCTCAAAGTGACGAGTGACTTGATGAGAGAAGTTTTAGTACCGACTCAGCCAAAGTAATTCGTGAACAAGTTAATCGTGCATCAGCGAAATGTCCAACAACAACGATAAGACTGAAAATCAAGATTTTCGTTGTTTACTAGATACTGGATAAAGTTTCGATCTCAGAATCATTTTACCGAGCAAATTTGTTGGATGTAGAAGTAAGCGATGCTCGGAAATTTTAGAATTAGTCACCGCAAATAATTAACAAATTCCATATCACGGATATCTAGAAACGGATATTGAAATATGCAGTTGCCGTTTCATGAACGTCGAATTTCTGGTGTTAACAAATTCATCAAAACCAAGCTCGCTTGACGAAATTTTGGGTTGTGACGTGCTAAATTTGGTTTCAAGATCATTTAAAACGAATTCAAATAACAAATCCGATGCGAATATATGGCAAGATATTAAAAACGTACTTGATGTAGCGGATAAACGTCAAAAGATCAGTTTTGTTAAAATTGCAGGGAAAGATGACGTAAAAATTCCTGCTCGTTCAATGAATGTTAAGATCGGGTCTACTAAACAAAACAGTAAAGGTCAAGAATTTATTGCAATGGTGCACGCCATATGTGGTACATCTGGGTCATTACCGCGGAATAGTATGGTTAATGGTTATTGACACTTGTTCCAAGGTTGAAAATGGCAAAATTCCCGTGTGTGTTGTCGATATAAGCGATGAAGATATAAAGCTAAAATCACAGAGTCGTATTGGTATTTTATATCACGCGGATATAGTTCAGTCAACAGATGACGAATATACCATAAAAATTACCCAAAACGAACTTCGCATTGATAAGATTAACATTAAGGTAGTTACAAAAACAGAAGAGCAAAACACACTCGACGTAGGTGATGTCAGTTTTACTCAGTCACAGAAGGAAAAAATTGACGCGCTCCTGAATAAGCGTAAGAACGCTTTCTGTCGAGATGAGAATGACTTAGGTTATTAAACACTCAATTAAGTTATCTGATGATTCTCCGGTACGGATATCACATCGTAGAATACCACCCAATCAAATAGGCGAGGTGCGTTAGCATATACGTACATGTATGCTACTCGATCGACGTATTATGCGGAAAAGTAACAGTCTATACATGTCAGCTGTTGTCATTGTGAGGAAAAAGGATAAAAGTTTACGTCTATGCGTTGATTATCGTGAACTGAATAAGAAAACAATTAGAGACGCTTATCTGCTTCCTCGAATGTTTTGCAAGGTGCCAAATATTTGAGTTCTTTTGGCGTGGCACAGGGATATCATCAGGTAGCAATTAATGGATGATTTATCCACTGCTTTTCGGGTCGATAGTGGAGTGTAAAGATGATGGATAAATCCAAACCACAAATCCAAAAACCACGAAACCAGAGGACATACAAAATCAATGAAAATGATACACAAGTGAAAAATAACAAAATATGTGAAGAGCATATGTGAACCCCTGTAATAAAGTGAGATCAGGTGCCCGGGGAGAGTGAGCATCTCCTGCTTGCTAGCAACACCCGTCACATATACCCAATAGAAAGAGTCAAATCGTGTGAATTAGGAGGTTATACGAATACGTGCGTATGCCCTTCGGTCTTTGTAATAGCCCGGCCACTTTTCAGAGGCTTATGGATGTTTGTTTTAGTGAGGACAATTTTGACATTCTGTTACTTCACTTTGATGACATTTTTGTATCTTCAAAGACAATAGAAGAACATTTATTAGATGTTGTATTCTCGAAATTATGTCAATATGGATTAAAAATGAAATCATCTAAGTGTCTTTTTTTTTTTTTTAAAAAGTCTGTGAAATACTTGGGTCATGTAGTATCTGGTGATGGAATATCGACCGATCCAGATAAAACCGAATGTATTAATTTATGGCCTATTCCTGCATCGGAAAAGGAAGTACATTCGTTTTAGGCTATAATTATTAAAACCACTAGGCCAGTGTCACTGCTGGTGGACTGATAGTCCCCGAGGGCATCATAAGTCTAGTTTTCAGTGCTTTTGTACTGACGGTCTACTTTTCAGTGCTTTTGTACTGACATAATTCTTTGGCTCACTTTTTCGGTCATTTTGGTTTTAATACTGCTCTTCAAATATTTATAAAGTATGAAAATTCCAACCATTCGGCCACGAGCATCACTGAAGAGACATAAGTTGTCGAAATGCGCAACTGGTGCACAAAGCTATATATGGCTATATTTATTAACAAGGTATTATAGGCGATTTGTGAAAGATTTTTCTAAGATTGCTAAAGCACTACACAATTTGATAACAAACCCAGAAAAATCGAAGAAAAGATATATGAATTCGATCACTTTTTAAGAAACGTGGACTGAACAATGTACTGATACTTTTAAAGAGCTTAAAGATGGATTAGTTACATCTCCGGTATTAGGTGACCCTGATTTTTCGAAACCTTTCATTTTAGAAAGAGATGCCAGGTGCGAGAGATTTGGTGCTGTTTGTTGCAAGATCAAAATAATGGACAGGTTGTTATTGTTTACGCGTCTCGGACATTGCAACCATCCGGGCGAAACATGGATAATTATAGTTCAATGAAATTTGAACTACTTGTTCTATAATGGGCTGTCACTAAATAATTTAGAAACTATCTTCTAGGCGCAAATTTCGTAGTTTTTTACGGATAATAATCCACTTAGCTACCTTCAATTCGCTAAACTAGGAACCACGGAATTACGATGGGCTAGCCAATTTGCACAGTTTAATTTTGAGGTTTAACTCAAGAAGAAAATGTGCAAACAGAAAAGGTGTTTCAAAATGTTATTGTTGGCACAACTTTGAATGAAATTCGCACTGAAGGAGTTAATGAGATTACTTCCCAAAATAATGATTTCATTGAAGCATCAAGCACTTTGCCCGAGTATCCCTCCGCCGAGATTACTTCCCTTCAGAATTTTGATCCTGTTGTTAGTCATGTCATCTAATGGTTAAAACATGTTTCGAAACCCTCCATATCGGATTTGAAGGTAGAACATAAACATGTCTGCAGACTTTTAAGAGAACGGCATAAGTTACATATTAAAAAATGACATTATATATTGTCACGTTGAAGGAGACACCGGTCCGGTTAGACAAATCCTTCTATCGCAATCTATGAAAAATTCTGTTATCGAGTCGTTAGATAATCATGCCAGGCATCAGGGTATTCAGCGTACTTTAACTCTTATTGCGTTAACGTTGTTATTGGTCAACGATAATGGCTGATGTTGAAGAATGGTGCAAGTAATGCGAGCGATGCATGGTTCCTAAGGCCCCTGTACCAACCTTAAAACCACCTATCGGTAATTTACTTGCATATCAACGGCAAGAATTATTCGGGATCGACTTCACAGTTTTAGAACCAGCTTCTGACGGCCGTGAAAATGCTTTAGTCAAGATTGATGTTTTACAAATTACATGTATACCCGAGCTGTACCTACTAGGAACCAGAAAGCTTCAACTGTGGCTAAACATAGTTAAAGAATGGTTTGTTCGCTTCGGAATAGCTAGTCGTCTTCATAGTGATTAAGGGAGAAATTTCGAAAGTAACATTGTAAAGGAACTTTGTAAAATTTACTAAATCGGTAAAAGTCGAACTACCCCTTATCATCCGGAGGGCAACGGACAAGTAGAACGCTATAAACCAACCAATCATAATTTATTAAAAACATAAAAACCAGAAAAAAGAGTAAATGGCTGGAATATTGACCAATGTTAGTATACGTATACAACTCTACAATACATTCTTCTACAGGCTATGCGCCGTATTTTTTAATGTTTGGCCGTTATCCCGTGTTACCTGTGGATCATCTCGGAATAGAAAAAAAACCCCATAAAGTTCCTCTATCGGAATACATTGATAATCATAGGAAACGTTTACATACAACAATGGAAACCGCTAAACGAAATTGATATCAAAATGCGGAACAATTACAATGAAAATCTGGTTGACAAACCATACCACTTGGTGTGCGAGTTCTTGTTCGTGAGCGTGTTTAGGGTCGAATTAAATTTCAAGATAAGTGGGATTCAATTGTTGATTGATCGGCATGATAATGTTTATACTATTCAAATAGCCGATGGATCGGGAATGCTTAAAAAATTAACCAGACGTGATCTTCTTGACACACATGAGATAATAGAATCTCAAGATGAGATCAGTGACGCAACAGCTTCTGAGTCCGATGAGGAGGAAAATCGATTTTTATTCATGCTTCAATCTAACATATCAAATTATTCATCGCAGTTTTCGGATTCAGAACATTCGGTTGCATCACAACATTCTCCACTCAAATCTTTACAACGTCGTTCTGAAAGAGTGAATAAAGGAAAACAATAAAACCCACACCATCTGCCCAAATCCACTGTAAATGCCCAGAAAGTAGAAATAAATCAATTTCAAGAATTATCAAATGCAATGGCATCTCTTGGAAACACGCTAGGTGCAAAACTAAGTGAAGCGTACTTCTAACTTAAATTAATAATTTGAATCAATTTTTGTTTATACTTGTATTTAGTTTTATAGTCATTGCAGTGAAATGGTGTTCGAACCTTGGATCGTGGTGTTGCGAGTCGAATGACGATACCACTGAGCCAAGGATGTCTTGTTCAATAATTACATGTATTTATGCTGTAAGACCTGAATGGACATATGATAAAATTGAATATATTTTTTATTATTTATAACTGGTTTTGAGTTTCATCCATGATTTTTTATTATATATTATACATCACACATATATCCAAACTTATATCTATATTGTATTTAATATACATTTTACTCCAATCAGATATTCTTGTTTGTTAAGTAATTCATGTGAAATCTATTCATAAGATTTCTTTGCGCAGGTATTTACGATATTTGAATTAAAACGTTCTGGGCACCTGGTCTGTCTCACCTCTGAATTGCATTGTTGTTTGTGCCGTAGTTATGTTACACAAGTTACTTTCGTATTTTACATTAACGTCACACTTATTCTCTTTGCAGTGTGGAGCTCGTAAAAAAGTTCCCCGCGGAGGGTTTGACTTCAGTGTTATTATACCCTTTTTCCTGATGTTGTGTGGCTGTTTCACTTTCTATACAGTGTTTGTACACATTCATGTATATATACAATGCTGATTTGTTTCGTGTGAATTTAAGGGCATTCATGGCGGGTGCAGCTAGCCAACAGGGAACGCTCACTCCTCTCGGGCACCTGGTCTCACCTCTGAATCTCAGAGGTTCGTGAATGCCCACTGTTGTACATTGTTGTTTGTGCCATAGTCATGTGACACCAGTTATTTTCGTATTTTACATTGATATTTGAAGTGAACAGTCGAACTTAGTTTGTAAGTTTATTTTCATCAATTGTGTCGATTTATGATACTCATTTATGAAGTTTATTTATTACAGATATTTGAATAGTTTTTCATAGTGAATTAATATAATTTTGGTATTTAACATGAATTCGTTTAATCCAACTACATTATATGTAATGCTTTTATTTACAACAATGGAGATATCAACGTGTAATCTGTATGTATAATTGTTTGACATACAATAATATCGCTGTGTTTTCGATCATAGGTCACACAGGTCTGATTGTGCCATATTGCAGTACACTACTCTGTTTAACCCTTACAACGGGTAAGGCACAGGCTTGGTGTAGTGGTTAAACGCTTGGATTGCGACGCCGACGATCTGGGTTCGATTCCCGGGTTGAGCCACTATGTTTAACCACTATGTTTAATAGGTTGATTACCTCCTGCTTCCATGTCGCGATATTTCTGAAAAATTGCTGAAAGCGACGTCAAACACCAATCAATCAACCAACATAGGGTAGGTGTTGTGTATTTGATTGAGTTGAAAGCTTAGTTTCCATTACCTTCATTAGAGTGTAAATATATTACATCATGCATGGATGATCTGCATTTTTAAAGTTGTTTTAATTTTTTGTAATTTGATAAAATTGTATAACATAAATTCGCTATTGTAATCTATGCAATGGATAATTTATAAAGCAATGATTATTGACGTAAATTAAATGAATGTCTTTCATATACATTCATAAAATGACTTACATTGTCTTATCAATAACTTTTAAATACATGTATGTTATTTAGGCACGTCGCTATCATGTGAAGTATCATGATTCGTAATAATAAATGAATCCTACATATCTTACAATACCCACATGTATATTACAGATACATTTAGTATACACATGCATATACATACATACAAATACAGCAGTCCTGAGTGCACGAGAATAGTAAGCTTCACGTTAGCGCTTAAATAATGGTATGTAAGAACTGAACTGACATAAAAAGACCTAACAGAAATTTTGGAATTTCCAAGATTAAATTTGGAATATCCAACAATTAAAGTTGGAATTACCACGATTAAAGATGGAATTTCCAGCATTTATGTTTCAATTAACAAGATTAAAGTTAACATTTTATTTATTGTTGGAAAAACGATAAACAAATATGTTTCAATATGTCACTAATACGCCTCCGTAGATAAGAGATCATGCATGTCGAAAATGAGGGAAGATTTTCTGCGTCACAAAAGCGCTTGACATCGCTATCATTTCAATCGTTGTGATGATGTTATAGCACGTACTTGGAGGTGTTCTATAGGTAGGCGGGTCAGTATTTACTTTAAACCAAATTTAAACCCAGTATGTACATAGTTTTACGGTCTATCATTACTGTGTCTTTGGATAATGTCATCATGCAGCAGTCTGTCTATATCCAACTTCCAGTACCAGGTGACAGGCCCAGGATGACATACGGTTGCTTATCAGTAACCAATTTGTCAGTTAGTGAGATTTTTTATAGAGCAATGTCCTATTATGGGACCAGTTGATAAGAAAATAAACATCAGTACTGTCTATGTTTACTCCTTCTTTCCACCTCCTACAGATAACAGGATTTCGTTTGTATGGGACACCGTTTTGCTATTTATTAACTAAATGTTATATCGTGTATTTACTTCATGATATTTATTTTTTTAATGATATTCTGAATAGGTTTATCAGTAATATTTCTTATTGATATGATGTTCATTATTTGGAATATTTTGTACATTTTAATATGCGCTACGCTGGCGCAAATTTTTAATTTAAAAGTGTTATTTACTTTGTGATTTAGGAGACCATAATGCAGTAATAATTACATATATATGTTTATGATGAGAAATAAAAAGTTCATGATGAAATGGTATGATTAAAACAATTTCGTTTCTGTTTTTGTTTCAATTCAGTAAAGCCAGCTATTCTAATAAAGAATCGCCTTTTTGGACCTCTATATCAAGATTAATGGTAAATACAATATACTCACACTTGTATTTACGATAAACGTGAAGACTTCGGATTTCATATTGTTTTCCTGTGGTTATATCGCGATCTTCCTTGACTCACATTCATATGTTATTTACATATCCCAATTCGTTCGATTTGCTGGAGTCTGTACGGGCTATTTTGGTTTTCAAAACCAAAGTATGGAAATTACTTCGTAACATTTGACTCAGAGTTACAGATACCATAAACCCAGAAAAAGTCTCGGAAAATTCTATAGATCTTATCCAGTGTTTTTATTAAAATTTGGAAATATTGCCTTTCAAAATTATGTGTCCAACAGCATCTCCCATCCACATTTCTACGGTGATCTTGTACATTGATTTAGAAGGGTCAAAAGCTCCGGTGACCTTAATCCATCAGGTTTAAAAATAGTGAAACGCATTCGCCGTCGCAAAGATGACCCTAAGATCATCGCTAAGACAATAAGTCGAGTGCTGGACTCCACTACAACCCTTTACAGACTTTTCTTGAGCGTTGCACTTTGACTAAAAAGTGGTGGGGACTCTATGACGGGCCTTGTTTAAACCTCCTCAGAGGAGATAAGGTCCTGAGCCTTTCCACCTTTTACTGTTAGTCGGGACTCCGATGAAAAAGGACCTTAGCTCGCTTTCATAAAAGCAGAGCATGGTGGCTCAAATCGGCGTTCTTTTTATATTTTGAATAATTTCTTATGTATTATACATTTCCTGTTTGTATGTTTAGACCTCTCTAATTGGGCAACATGTTGGTCTTGGATTTAGATATACGGAATATAATTCATATATTTTTGAATGCATGTCCTTTAATTGTTCTGCTGTTGTGGTAAGTGGGAAGATGGGTCCATAAACTGGTTAACCACACCAATTAGATAACTGGCTTTATTTCAATTGATCGCCCTAAGTTGGTGTCTCAACTGCATTACAATTGAATTTTTTGAAGTGTCCTTCTATGTCTTTATTGTTTTCTTTTCTGTTTGTGATGACTTTTGTCATACGGCACAGTCAGAAGTCTTTATACTTTCTTTTAGCTGAAAAGATGATTGCTTCCCGACAGGCCCTCCTGCGGCAGGTATATACAGGGTTACAGAATCTTAGACGCAAGGCCACACAAGCAGCTGCTGTGAAACATTTTTACTTTCAGGAAATACTGGATTGTGATGCATCTGCATGTGAATACAGAGAACTAAAGAATCTTGGTATGCATTTACTCATATTTATGTATTTTCTTTAAAATATAAATTTAAGTATAATCATTGAGTTCACATGAACTTTAACAAACTTAAAATGCATGAATTTCATGTGTTGATTTACTGAAATTACTCTTTAAAAATGTTTGAATTAATATTGAATTCATACTATTTTAAAGAGCCAGTGTTCTTCTCCGGTCGATAATATATATAAAGAAAACCAAAGGCAAAAACCTTTATTTTTTTCGGGTAGCAGAAGTTCTGAAGAACCCGTAAATACCAGAATTTTAAACTCAATCCCTCCCGAATTAGCGTAATTAACGGAAAAAATGAATTAAAGATTTAGGGGGAATTCATTAATACTCTGTGCTAGCGTTAATGAAGCTTATTCGAACGTTGATATCTGCGGCACAGTTTCATTTCAAATTCTGAAACTTTGTACATTTTTTTATCATCTATCAATATACAATAAGTCAATATACAATAAGTCTAGAAATTCAATAAAATTATAGATGTGAGAAAGGATACTGTCTCTTTAAAGAAAATACATACATGTTTTGATTTAGGGCACCTTTGGCGCATTTCGACAACTGCTGTCTCTTCGTTGACGGTCAAAGCCGAAACTGTGGAAATACAAAGTATATATAGTTAAAAGAGCAAACTTATTTCTAATCGAGAGCTTTGTATGAAGGAGATATTCCTTAGTTTTGGAATAATTTACAAATCTGTGTCACAAAAAATTGAAGTATATTTTAGGTCAGTACAGAAGTATTGTAAAATATTAGAGGAGAATTAAAGAATCAGTCCCACTTTGTTTGTTAAGAAATCTTGGATAAACTAATAAAGAAAACAACGAAAGATTACCACCTCGCGAAGTCTATGAAAAATGAAAAATCATATACAATGTAATATTCAGAAAAATTAAATGTATCTAAAATAATTTCATCTTGGAAATTTGGAAATTTTATTCGTTCTTTTACATACGTATTAAGGGCTGAAAGATTTTTTTCAATGATTGCTCAATTTTCAAAAGTTATAATAAATATTCCAGATTATCAGAATACCGAAAGCTAGAAGAACTATTGTAATAGCGTGCCGCACGATGTATGTCTGTCCGTATAACGCTGTGAATTTTTTTTTCATATTTTAAACTTTTTTTTCGAGAGCCGTTGATTAATCAAAATTGATAGGGATGAAATACTCAAGATCCCATAAAAGTGTTGTCAAGATCAGGCTAGGACGGCATATGCTCAAGAGAGTACCCTTCTTATACAATTTTCTTCGGACCGACTGCATAGATCGGCAACCTAAATGCATTAGAATGCTCTAGAAATTGCCTTCTCAAAATGAAAAGATCGATTCTGCATAGATCGACATTGGATCCATTTTGAATCTAGTTTTTGACGGTTTTTTTTTGGTCACTATTTTCAGGTAAATTATATATAATGCGTTGATTTTGTGCATTTTGATGAATGGAATACAAAACTGATTTTAAGGATTTTATTTTTGCATTTCTAAGATTAATTAGGATAAGTTTATAACTATTTGTATGTAGTGTTGGATATTTCTTTTTTTTTTTTTTTTTTTTCAATTGTTTTTTTTATATTTTCTTTTTTTTTTTTTTTTTTTTTTTTTTATTGTGAGTCTCTTTTTTTTTTTCTGTGTGTGTTGTGTGTGTGTGTGTGTGTGTGTGTGTGTGTGTGTGTGTGTGTGTGTGTGTGTGTGTGTGTGTGTGTGTGTGTGTGTGTGTGTGTGTGTGTGTGTGTGATTTTTTTTTTTTTTTTTTCTTTGTGTGTGTGTGTGTGTGTGTGTTTGGTTTTTGTTGTTGTTGTTGTTGTTTTTTGGAATTTGGGGTTTTTTTTTGTTTTCTTACAATTTTTTTCTTTTATTTACATATAAATTTCAAAAATTTACAAATTCATTAAGTTTTACCACAAAACACAATTGTTAGTGTTTTCCCGTTCTCAGTAAGTTATATAAGGAAACAACAAATTGACTTGATCTTTTACATAATTTCATGTCATTTTCTTGATCTGTTCAATATCTAGAGAGACGCAATAAAGTATTAATTTACCGACTTATGTTACAAAGTATCTTTTTCAGGGTCATTTGGAAGCTTCACGTCAAAGTTTAGTTTTCATAATTTTCCCAATATTGATATAAGCCAGTCATTTTGATTTCAACACTGCTCTTCAAATATTTCAATCATTCGGCTACGAGCATCACTGAAGAGACATAAGTTGTCGAAATGCGCATATGGTGCACAAAATTAAAAGGTATATTTGTTCTTAATTTATTATAACCACTAGGCCGGTGTCACTGCTGGTGGACTAATAGTTCCCGAGGGCATCATAAATCTAGTTTTCAGTGCTTTTGTACTGTAATGAAATATATACTTCAAATTTTCAGTCATCAAATTAAGTAAATCACTCTAAAACTAAGGAGTATCTCCCTCATGCATAGCTCTGTCCTTAGATAGATTCTTTGGTTCACTTTTCGGTCATTTTGATTTCAACACTGCTCTTTAAATATTTATTTATTATGAGAATTCCAATCATTCGGCTACGAGCATCACTGAAGAGACATAAGTTGTCGAAATGCGCATATGGTGCACACAGTTAAAAGGTATATATGTTCTTTATTTATTCTTGCATGCGGAAGGATAGCGAATATTAAACAAAGTTTTATTTGAAAGTTCAATTGTACATCAAAACGAGATTTTATTGATTTGGAGCAATACAATGTTTTAATATTGTTCTCACAGTCGTGTGTCATTTTCTTCAATTATTCAAGGTGGAGAGGGAAAATAACAGTAATTTTTCAGTTGTCAAAATACAAGAAGAAAGAGAATATATGTGTCTGCAAATATTTGCAAGCAGTCACTTTTTTGTGAATAAGAAAACCATGTTCACACAAGACCATTTTGGCCTCCTGTTTTATAACTATTTGGACTTGCAATATAATATTATTGTCATATACAAAAACTTGAATTTTAGGTGGCGCAATTTCTTCCTTTTGTGTAAAAGACAAAAAATTAATCACTGTTGAACCAGAGGCTCTGACTAGGCTAGCAGAGGAGGCTATGATTGATATGGCACACTTGTTAAGGTCATCTCATCTACAGGTAAACACTTACATAGTTTGCAGATGAAGACTTAAGTGATTGAAGTCAAGTGAATGTCGTAACTAGAGGTGATATCGATGTTCGCCTTATATGTAAATGTTTATGTACATAAAGTTCTGTTGGGTGACGTTGGTAGAACTCATTACAAATATTACCTTACACTTGTATCAGTATTTTGCAAGATTTTTGATGGAAATAATATATTGCAATATAAAACTAGTTACTGTTATCTTATGATATACATGTACATGTATCCAGGCTATAAAAAGTGAATGAAATTCACTGGCATATCAATTGAACTAAATGCATCCAAACGGTCGTCGACTTGTTATCAAGTGAGTGCCAACTGTTGAAGTCGAATATGTTACCCTTATTTACTAAACTATTCATAAACCATAAGTGCTAACAATTAAAACTTGATATCTATATCCACATTATGATTTTCAGCAATTGAAAAACATCTTAGATGATCCAGAGGCATCAGAAAATGATAAGTATGTAGCTTTAGAGTTCTTGAAAAATGCAAATGTTGCTGCGGGAAGAGTCTTACCTGGATGTCAAGACACAGGGACTGCTATTGTGATGGGTGAGAATCTCATGAGATCAAAACATTGGTACTGCTCTGCAAGATGATACATAATCGTTAAATTTTCTGTTTATTTACAACAGCTAAATGTTGAGTTCTCCAGTTTCCTTCACTCAACTTTTGTAAATACTGAATTTTATTTCAAACAGTTATTGCAACCGATTTTTAGAAACTTTGATGTATAACATTTAATTGATCAACATTCAAACTTGGGTATATTATCAAATATGATTTGAAATTTTCGTATAACTGGTATTCCACGAATACTAATTAGAAAATAATATATCATTGCAGCATTTCTTGCCTTGAATAGGAAAATTTGACTTCATGCTCTTGTCTCCTTCGTGTGTTCATGCCTGTATATTTATGTATTTACTTCCTCGATTTGATAGGTTGTTGAAGGACTTTTGCGACGGGTGTTGCATGCAACCAGGGGACGCTTACTCCTCCCGGGCACCTGGTATCTCCTCGATTTTATTGGGGTTCGCTTTTGTCTGAATATGACACTATACCAGATATTGTCCTTTTCTTCCATTGATTATGAGATATAGTTTACTTCTTCCTTTTTTACTTTAAAGGAAATTACAAAAGAAAACGAATTTTAAAAATACCTGTTTTGTTTTATATTTTTCACTAAGACAAATCATAGCAAGAATCTCCCAGTGAAAAGTTGTTTACCGAGCAGAATATCTGCACTTTCAGTTTTTCATTTTTTTCACTAAGGGGAGATAAATCCTTAAAGAGCATTCTCAAAGTTTATCATTACTAACATGAATACCATCTAAGAAAACATTGATATTGCAATCAAACACCCACAATAATGCGAAGTATTCATGTTTATGTTTCATTTTGTTCTCTTGACTTTTGCTCATTTATTGTCTTGGAATATTTTGTAGACATATTTTATTATTTCCAATACATGTATATTTAAAATTCTAGATTGTCTAGTTTTAAAGTTTAGTTTTTACTAGGTAAAAAAGGGCAATATGTTTGGACAGATGGCAAGGATAAAGAATATCTTTCTAAAGGAATATACAATGCATACACTCAGAGAAATCTCAGATATTCTCAGGTAATCTTAAGATTGAAATTTATATTGATTACTAATACTAATGAATAAAGAAATTGAAAGTGAATTGTAAGCTGTAGATATATAGAGATGTCTAATTGTTTTTACTTCTTCACAAGAACTATTAATCATATCTGTGTTGTTGAATATTCAATTAATAAACAGATGTCTGGATTTGAACAGAAGTATGATTTTTGTTTTCAGGTAGCACCTATTGATATGTATAAAGAAGTGAACACAGGTACAAATCTTCCAGCACAGATTGATATTTACTCCACTGCTGGTAATCGCTATGACTTCTTATTTATTGCAAAAGGAGGTGGGCCTGCCAATAAATCATTTCTGTATCAGCAAACAAAAGCTTTGCTGAATCCAGATAAACTCTACTCATTCCTGGATGAGAAAATCAAGGTAATGGCAGGGCCTAGTATAAAACTTCTTTCATGATAATTTTTATAGTTCGTTCCTGTTTTGAAATTTGGATGAGTAGATATAATAAGTTTTGAAAGTAAGTTATTGATCATTTATGATTTCATGGCTATTTACCTAATTATACCTATACTAGTATATACATATTCTGTATCTTAGGATACATGATTATATGACCTATGGGATATGTATCAGACTTGCATTGGAGATATTCAGGTGTATGTGAGTAACACTGAGGAAGCGAATGATATTAATGACATTGGGTTTTGCCTTTTGTCTTTGCAGACTTTGGGAACTGCAGCATGCCCTCCGTATCATCTTGCTGTTGTAATAGGAGGAACTTCTGCAGAATTTAATTTGAAGACGGTCAAACTTGCTTCTTGTAGATATTTAGATGATCTTCCGAAATCAGGTCAGTATAAAACAGGATCAGGGCAGCATAAAGTAAATTAGATGACAAAGATTATCAATCTCCATATCAATTCTATATATATATATATATATCTCTTAATAATCAGGGAATGAGCATGGCCGTGCATTTCGTGATGTGGAGGCAGAGCAGCGTATTCATCAGCTGACACAGAAAACGGGGATAGGAGCTCAGTTTGGTGGGAAGTACTTCTGTCATGATGTCCGAGTCATTAGACTACCTAGACATGGAGCATCGTGTCCTGTAGGCATAGGAGTCTCCTGTTCTGCAGACAGGCAGGTCAGTCATACATTAGTATTTTCAAAGGTGAAAAGCTATATAGCTAAATTTTGTGATAAGTCAATTTTAGATAAGTAAGTAAAATGGAAATCCAAATGAAGAAGGAATTATTTTTTTCTGTACTTTGAATTCATTACTTTTTCTCAATAGTAATAAAGTCAGTTTTAATACCGTTGTCTTTTGTGTTAATTATTTTGTAAATACAATTTCCCATAAATAAAAGATTAATTATATATCTATCAAAGTATTCAAGGAGATGTTGGCTGGTACAAAGTTGATGCAATTAGGGGTACTGGACGTTAGAATCAGTGTTTATTGAATATGCTAGTGTAAAAAATATGTCACAAAATCATCATCGCCCTGTCAGCATGAAACGCTCAAGTAAAAGTCTGTATAGGGCTGTAGAGGAACCCAATGCAAGACTTATGGTCTTTTCGATGATCTGGGGATCATACTATGTCGAAGGTGATTAATAATTTTAGATCCTGTCGATATGAAATTATCGGAACCTTTGACCCTCCTAAGTTTGTACACTAGATCACCGTAGAAATTGGGATGAGAAATTCTACTGGATACTTATAGTTTGCTATAAGGGGAGCGCAATTAGTGCCCTCAGTAATCCCAATAATCTGTTGATAAGTCTTGTCCTTAAACTGCACATAAATATTATCCATCAAATATGTGATGGCATCACATAACTCAGTACAAGTCCAATATTCATAATTATCATATTGTTTCTTTGCGAAAAATACGGAAGTAAATGACGTACAGAGGTATGATTATGAAACACCAGTGTATGAGAGACAGCAAACTGGTTTTGATTTAGTCCTGAGGTAGAGAGGCATATAGTGTCGAAAAATAAAAAGGGGAAATTTGATTAACTTCAAAATTTTTCAAACGGAACTGATTAATTTGGTTTTCAGTTACGCCAGGTTGAATTGTCGTCTGTGATTTGCTTGATATTTTGAAAATTTTTAGAAATTTGAAACAAAATCTATCTTTTGTGTAAAACGTGCCAAAAAAAATATGTATGACCCGATGATAAATTATAATCCTATTTTTCATTTTACTTTGATTTTCCACAAAAGCTTTATAAAGTCATGGTTGGTATACCATTTTCCAGCATTAAGTGTAAACTAGATTTAGTGAGATTACACAATTAATATTTAATGAGCAGAGCACTATAGTTATGCAGAAAAGTTAATCATTGTAAGGTCTTTTGGAAAAAGACCGATTTCAATTCTTATAATTAAGACCAATTGCAATTTCTCTCAGTTAATACGTTATTTCAGAGAATGTTCAAATTACAATGACTTTGTTCTGAGGGCTAGGCGACTTTCAGTTAAGCTGCTCAACCAGGGTTATATATGTGCTAGACTAGCAACGTCACTGAGGAAGTTCTACGGTCGTTACGAGACTCTCATTACTCCATATGATATCTCGTTATCCAGACTTTTAAATGATATTCTGGACTGAGACCGATTCCGATCATTTTACACATATTTGACACCTTCTATACTAGAAGGCTACTTACTTTGACTTCTCCATATATAAATACATATGGAATTTACACGATTTGACTCCTTCTACTGGGTATATGTGACGGGTGTTGCTAGGAAGCAGGAGATGCTCACTCTCCCCGGGCACCTGATCTCACTCCATCACAGGGGTTCAGATATGCTCTTCAAGTAGACATATTTGTTATTTTCCACTTGTTTTTCAATTTCATTGATTTTGTATGTCCTCTGGTTTCCTGATTGTTAGACTTGTGGTTTGGATTTATCCATCATCTTTACATCTCTACTTCCATTGTAAGACGGGACGTATTATGATATGGCAGTGTCTATCTGTTCGTCTGTCCGTCACCTTATCAGTCTGATAATTTCTTATGGAAACCAAATTTCAGGAATGTTTACTTGCATGGAGTTCTTGGTTACTCTTGATAACTGGCATGATCTGTCACGCATCAGTGGTTTTGAAGCCAAAAATGAAATAAAAAAATAAAAATAATAATAATGGAAAAAAAAGGAATTGAGAAAAATTTGTATAAAATCACAAGAATTTTTTTCCCTCACAAACTTTTTCAAATTTGATATGATCTATGCATTTACTTTCACATTTATTACAGGTATACAGATTGTTCTAAAAGTTTGATGAGTTTGCGAAATATGACACAGGGAGTAAAGAGAAGGGGTTGACATATGCCAATTGTATGATGGCCAGGTCAAGGTCGTTGTATGGCACCTGCCATGTCTGCCTTATAGTAGATTCTTTAAATCATTGTCGCCGTAACTTGTGTCTGACGGGGGTATTATGCAACGTAGGAGTTGCTTTTGTTCTTATCAAGCATTCCAATAACGCTATTTGTAGCGTGACTTTGCTTGGTCGGAGAGATCTTCAATTTCGATATAAAAGTTTAGAATTGTATGGCCAGTTAACTTTGGTTGCGCATTTGGTCATTGGGTTGCTATCAGTGATCTCTTGTTCTTAAGACTTCAGATGACATAGTAATACAGGACTTTCGAGATACGCATCAGTGACTTTATTAGAGTGAAATGTAGGGCATTTTATATCGGGCATGATATAAAACGGATGCAAACACAATCTAAAATCTCATTTAAATTCCTCACAGTGAATAA
This sequence comes from Pteria penguin, assembly GCA_035048485.1. Taxonomy (NCBI): domain Eukaryota; kingdom Metazoa; phylum Mollusca; class Bivalvia; order Pterioida; family Pteriidae; genus Pteria; species Pteria penguin. The sequence continues at coordinate 39,035,730 of CM068582.1, read as the reverse complement.
AATGAGAGTTGTATTGTTGTGATTTTCACAAAAATAAACTATGACAAATAATTAAAGAAATAACTTCTGCATGATAATTCCATGATGAATAAATGCATATCGATTCAAGTTGTGTATAAGAGATAAAATCAGTTTGTCCGAATCACTTTTATATTGACTTTCAAGATATTTAGCTGAATTTAAAGCTAATCGTTACAATCCAGTACACGTATTTATATGTGATTTTGCAGGTAAATCAAGTGGGATATAAGAATCTCGTACACATCTAATTCTTAGTCTGAGGAATTTAAGTCTTCCCTTTTAGTAAAGCTAAAATCAAGTAAATAAGACTTCAAGCTTTATTAAATTCTATTCTACAGATTCAAGCATACATAGATGACACTGGTGTTTACATTGAAAAACTAGACGAAGATCCATCTAAATACTTACCAGAAATCAAACAAAATGTTTTAAGTGAAAATGTGGTCAAGGTAATTTAAATGCAGCTTATCTATAGTGACTATCGTTGAAGATATATATTTTATATTATATTTTATTATACTTTAACGGATAACTTATTTTAGCCATTTATTTACATTACAATTAAAATACATGCAACTGAAAAAAAGAATGACTTCCTTGCAAGATGTACTGATAATGTCATTTAAATTTAAGACAGTGATTACATGTTGTAAATATTGTTAGAAACCAATAGTCCGGATGATGATTATGATGATTATGAATTTCCAAGTAAATGTTATTGTTCTTAAAACCTTTTATTTTGATATTTGGCACGCTATAAAGTAGTAATTCCTTTCTGTAACAGAGTTCACAAAAATGTCCGTCATTGTTGTTTGAATGTGTGAGAAGAAATCAAAGTGTATTTTATCAATAACTTGCTTCAATTAAGGTCAATCTAAATGAGGGAATGGAGAAAGTGTTACAGTCTTTAAGCAGTTATCCTGTGAAGACTAGGTTAAGTCTTACCGGTACCATCATTGCAGCACGAGATATTGCACATGCTAAACTAAAAGAAAGACTCAATTCTGAGGGTTCTTTACCACAGTATTTTAAAGATTATCCTGTCTATTATGCAGGTCCTGCAAAAACACCAGAAGTAAGTTACTATTGTACCAAACTCTGGGCTTAATGTGATATAGTGTTCTTAGGTTTCAGGTGATAAATAATTAAAGTTTCAGTCTATGCCTAAATAGACAGAAAGACAAACGAACAGACCAAATTACTGAGAAAGACATGCCATTTGTCCAAATGCAATTAGATTTTAAAGGAATACATAAAAAATCTTGTTGATCTGTCATTCTCTCAATAGATATAAATGTAGAGAGTTACTAATTTAATAGAACTTTCTAAACTCTATATACTTTCCAATAAAAGAGCATTTTGATACTGGTATATAAGTTTCGGAAATTGCAAGAAACATATATTTTATTTTTCTTCAGTAAAAGTTCTCTCTCATGTCAGTGTGAGAACAAAATGAATGGATTTGTCTTACATCATGTGATCACAGGATATAATTTGTACCATTGTAAAAAAAACCTCTAATGTGATCAATTATTCTATACACTCAGGCTTCTATGCAATCTGACAGAAGCCGTCGTCATATACATGAAATAACCGTGGAGTAAAATAAAACAAGAATAATCAATAGATGAATTCCATATATTATCAACTCTAATGTGACCTGAGATCTTTTCCCTACATGTTTCATAGAGCTCGCCTAGTGATTATTCTTCAACATATTCTCACTCAGAACGCCATTCCTACTTTACAACCACAGATCTTAATGCTCCATCCAGTTCATTTTCTGAAAGTTAAATAATTGAATTGTACGTAACTGAAATTTTCGTCTGCAGAAACACAATCGAAATAACAACTATCTAGCCGAAGTTTATTTTCCAGTAGTTCCCCTCGTCGCACGAACCAATCTAATATCATCTCACCGCCCAATTTGATTGGTACATGCGGGGAATCACTAGACAAATAAACCACGGCTAGGTGGTTGTTACTTCTTGATAATCTATGTTTCTTTTTTAAAGGCTAAACATTCAGAATTACTTCCACAAAAAAGGTCTTCATATATTATGTATGCAGAGAAGAAATTTGTGCTTGGGATTTAGGAATTAAAGCCTGAGAGTGTAAAACTCACGTTATGAATGAAACATTTTTTAACTCTTGAATGAAATTGACATACATTTATGTAAATAATAGAGGTTTTTACTTAATATTGATTGTTAGTTTGGATATTTTTTCTAACTATTAGGGTTATGCTTCTGGTTCATTTGGTCCTACATCAGGTGCTAGAATGGATGCCTATGTGGATGAGTTTCAGAAAGCAGGAGGCAGCATGGTTATGTTGGCCAAAGGCAATAGGAGTAAAGCAGTATGTATCAAATAAGAAAAGGTTTGACAGTAGAGCAGTGGACTATGTAACAAAATAAGCTGCGACTTGCAAGTTTGTTCAACATAAGATAGATTAAGAGAGAATTAGATAACTGATCTCTCAGATTCATTTAAATAGTTATAATTTACTTCAGTTATTAACTCATCCGCGCCGATGGCATCATTGTCGTTCTTCCATTGACTTTTAATTAAAAATGACTTGATTAGATTTGACTCATTATCCTCTACACATATTTTGTTATCAGTCCCTGTAATATACCTGCCTTTAAAACAAACCTGTTCGACAAATCGATCAAATGTTTAGATTTTCCCCTTGTAGGTTGGTTAAAAATAATTGGTTTCCTCAAGTTGATAAGTCTATAAATGAAATAGAAAGAAAAAGAACACAATTTCTTTAAAAATAATTGTAATGATAATATCCTTTTTTAAGATTAAAAAGTAGAAGTATAAATACCTAATTTTAAACGTTGACGACAGAACAGATCAAAGTTTCATAAAATGTGGCAAGTATGAAGAACTGAAAGTACCATAGAAAAGTTTCTGCTGCCATTTTGAAATTAATTTAGACGCCATCATTTTTGACCTTGTGACCTTGAATTTGGACTTATGTTATTATACCCTTTTTCCTGATGTTATGTGGCTGTGGCACTTTCTACAGTGTTGTTCAAATTCATGTATATATACAGTGCTAGATTATATTTGTTTCGTCTGTATTTCAGGGCATTCATAGTGGGTGTGGCTAGCCAAACAGGAGACGCTTGCGTCTAACAGACACCTGGTCTCATCTCTGGATTTCAGGGGTCCGTGAATGTCAAATGTGTTACATTGTTGTTGGTGCCATAGTCATGTGACACCAGTTACTTTCGTATTTTACATTAATGTCACAATTATTCCCTTTGCAGTGTGGAGTTCGTAAAAATAGTTCCCCGGGGAGGGCTTGACCTAAAGTGTTATTATATCCTTTTTCCTAATGTTGTGTGACTGTGGCACTTTCTACACAGTGTTGTTCACATTCATGTATATATATTTGTTTCGTCTGTATTTAAGGGCCTTCATGGCGGGTGTGGGTAGCCAAACAGGAGACGCTTACTCCTCCCTCCCGGGCACCTGGTCTTACCTCTGAATTACAGGGATCTGTGAATGTCCACTGTGGTACATTTTTGTTAGTGCCATAGTCATGTGACACCAATTACTCTCGTATTTTACTTTAACCTACATTTCAAACCTTGACCCGGGCTGTATCTTTCGAACCATAAGAAATTGAACATTGATATTTCACATGTAGATTCTTTATAACCAGAATTTTCATTTGGTGCCATAGCTTTTGACATTGACCTTGGACTTTGACGTACTTTTTAGAAACTTTGACCTGACATATCTTTTGAACCATTAGGAGTGGAGCTTTGATACTTAATACATAGGTTCCTCATGAAAAAAGCTTTCATTTGATACAATGACTTTGACTCATTGACATCGACCTTGGACTTTTTGCTACTTTTACAAACTTATGGTCTTCTGCTTTTGAAATATTAGAGATGCGGATTTTATATGTAGATTCATTGTGGCCAGGGCTTTCATTTCGTCAGGTTTTGAAATAACAAATTGCTTGAAATATAACCTTTTTCATAGAAGCGTCCCATACGGCGAGCTCTGACAAAACTTGTTTTATTTACTGTATTGAATGTCAATGGAAAGAAACAGAATAGAAATTTTGCTGGAAAGGGAAAGACATTTGACCTCGCTGTTGGGCAGAAATCACCAAGGAGATGTACAATAAATCTTGCGCCCGAAAACCGGTTAACCACACCATTTGTTTGGCTTTTGTCAAATTAAATGACCGTCCTAAGTCGGTATCGTAATTGCACTACAATCAAATATTTTTGTAATGTGTTATAAGTTCTAGTATATTATTTATATTCATGTATTGTATAGCTCCATGGTGACTTCTGCTTCATAACTAAGCCAGTAACTGCTCTTTTTTCTTTGGTAACAAGTATTGCAATACATGCATTGGCATTATAAAACTATTGATTGTACTACATATTCAATATATTGGATGGTCAATTAAGTAACAAACGGTACTGAGTTGATGTGATTAACTGATTTACGAACCTACCTACCCACTATTCACAAATGCAGTACAATCAAAGGACACAATAAACAAATCGTAAATAATCCTTCAAGAGATCAACGAGAATTTTATCTGAAGTTGAGAGATTGTCTCATCTAAAAAAATTTCGACAAGGCGATGATTTTAGGGTCATAGTGTCGATGTAGAGGACGTATGACAATTTTAGATCAAGGCAAAATGAAATTATCTAAATATCTGACACTCCTTAATTTGTAAGCTGGATCACAGTAGAAATTAAGATAAAAAATTCACAAAATTTCAAATGTTGAAAACTAATATTTCCGAAATTTGAAAAAAGAAATTGATTAAAATCTGTAAGAATTTTATAGTGTTTCTTTACCAGAGTCATTAGTTTCAAAGTGACTAAAAGATTGAAGTAGGAAGATAGACTGTTTGTATGTAATTTGAACCTCTGATAGACTTCGTTTAGAAATATTGGAGTAAAAAACGAAGAAGTACCGAAGGGTAAACCATATCTCATAGTCCATGAAATGAAGGGGACAATATCATGTTTAGTGTCATATTCAGACAAATGCGAATCCCAATAAAATCGAGGTGAGACCAGGTGCCCGGGAGGACTAAGCGTCCCCTGGTTGCATGCAACACCCGTGGCAAAAGTCCTACAATCAACCTTTCAAATCGAGGAGGTAAAGGAAGGAGTTTTGAGAGTGAAAAGATTAAGCCAACTTAGTATTCCAAAACCACGGACACAGGTGTATACAAAATCAGCAAAAAGAGAAAATTAAGCAAAAACAAATCAGGAAACGTAATTGAAACATCTAAATGGAGCAAAAAGGGTACAGAGAAGAATTGTTGAATAAAGATTACTCACAAAAATATTATCAGAAATTAAATCTGGCCTTATAGGTATTGCGAAGCAGTATATTCCCGAAGTGGAATTAATCAAATGCGGATCCTTAAAAATTCAAAAGAGTTATTAGAACATCTGAAATCAAAAAGTTTAACTAAAATTCACTGCATCAAGTCCTTTGACCTTTCGACTCTTTACACAACGATCCCTCATCAGAAAGTAGTAATTATACTTCGTATTTAGATATTATGTTTTCTTTCGGCATTGATGGTCAATTGAACACCTAACTTTATGACAAACGTGACGATTTCAATTTCGCTATCACAAACTTTCCTTTCATAAGTAGCAACATTCCATCATCGCCCGCATACGGCGTATTCATATCTCAGTTAATCCGTTATGCCAGAGCATGTTTAAATAACAATGACTTTGTTCTGAAGACTAGGCGACTTTCAGATAAGCTACTCAACTACGGTTATATATGTGCTAGACTGACAAAATCATTGAGAAGTTCTATGGTCCTTAAAAGACTCTAATTACACAATATGATATCTCGTTGTCCAGACTTTTAAATAATATTCTGGACTGAGACTAATTCTGATCATTTTACACAGATTTGACACTTTCTTAACCAGGTGTGTGTGTGTGTGTGTGTGTGTGTGTGTGTGTGTGTGTGTGTGTGTGTGTGTATGTGTTTATATGGAATTTACACGATCTGACTATTTCTACTGGGTATATGTGACAGGTGATGCTCAATCTCCCCGGGCACCTGATCTCACTCCATCAATGTTCACATATGCTCTACAAGTAGACATTTTTCGGTGTTTTCTATTTGGTTTTCATTTTCACTGATTTTGTATGTCCTTTGGTGTCATGATTTTTGGATTTATGCATCATTTTATCAATTTTACATTGTCATATAATGCAAATACCAAGAATAAGTATATTTATATTTCATCTCTTTACACTTCTTTTCGTGTGCAGGTCCCTGGTGATTTGTGTCATACAGTTTTGTCAAACGTCTTTTGTTTTCTCTTTTATAAAATGTACTTATATGCTTAGTTTTATTTTATTTATCAATCTTAAGTCAGTGAAAGAAATATTCATGAATACTATGGCATTTCAACAATAGGTAACGAGGGCCTGCAAGGATAATGGCGGTTTCTACTTGGGTTCGATTGGAGGACCAGCTGCCGTATTAGCTCTGAACTGTATTAAAAAAGTGGAACCTCTTGAGTACCCAGAATTAGGTAAAGTAATGAACAAAGTGCCATATAAAATGAGTGCTTCCAGATATAATCTAGTATTGCCGCCTATAATTCTAATCTAATTACATTTGAATTTAATATTGGAAAAGGGGGCCAGGTTGCGCAGTTGGTAGCGCGCTCGCTTCTCACCAATGCGACCCGGGTTCGATTCCCGGTGTTGTACGTGAGATGGTGGGGCTGTCACCAACCTGGTTTCGTGGGTTTTCTCCGGGTACTCCGGTTTCCTCCCACACAAACGACACCCTTACGCCAAGATCCGTGCCAACGAGCAAGATTTATATAAGTTGTTAACTTGTTTCTTAATCGTTGTAAAATAAATAAAGTTTAAATTTTAAATTTAATATTGATATTAAATATGGGAATCATGTTCAAGGTGTAGATCATAAAACATTTTATAAACTGAGTTGGTCATTTCGTTATGAATGTAGTTAAAAGGTTTTGTTTATTAGACATAATTATTCAATAACGTGCATTAGATAAGGAAAGATATTGTGTACACTAATTGATTGTAGTGATATATAGATAAGGATTTCTTTCTTAATAGAACGCATATATCACTCTTAAATCTAGTTTAGTATAATTCCAGATGTTAACCCTGTTAACTTGGACGAACAGATTTGATTTAACTATTACAAAGCGATTTCAAATTCTACAGAACATATGCTCAATAACTTAATGTTATAGAATATCAGGAAATTTTATTTGTAAAATAGAGAAATGACCAGATCTAGAACTTAAAGTAAAAATTAAATACGAAAAAAGTGATACAAGTTGCAAAGCTGAGTGAAGATATGAATAAAGACTGTGAAATTTACATTTTCTGCTTTTGTGTTTGTATGAGCAGTGTGTATTTGACAATACTTGAACTATAGATTTTGAAAATTGGCTGGACAGTCATCTATTTGAAATGACTGATTTGTTGATTATTGTTTTACGTCGCTCCACGAATATTTCATGTTTATGGTGAAGGCATCTGCCTGATGTATTGCATACAAATTAAGACCGTTGCAACGGACCCACCCCGAGCAGTGAGGGATGTTTTACATGCCACGCCTGCCATGACACGGGACCTCGGTTTTTACTATCTCATCCGAAAGACAGAACACCGGTGTGCCCAGGACGGGAGTCGAACCCGCGACATCTCATCTCGGTCACGAGCCGAAGTTATTTGAAAAAGTACTACAAATTAAAAAGCTGAAAGTAGTAATTTATAAGACTGAACAATTTTCAGGAAATGTTACATCTGCTAGTTTTCATTTAGTTTAGTTTAGTATAGTTTTAATACATATTAGACAAATGTTAAACTACACAAATGTCTTAAACTGACAGGAATGGAGGCTATTTGGAAAATTGAAGTAGAAGACTTCCCAGCGTTTATTGTTGTTGACAACAAGGGGAATGACTTTTTCAAAGAGTGGTCCGTGGACTGATAAAATTATTATTCATTTATAAACGAGAAATACAGCAAATACATAAATAATTCATTTAAATGGTGTAGCAGTTTATATACCTCAAATTAATGTTTATTGTTATAGTGCATAATGATATGTATCATATGTAGACTGGTGAGTATTATGACTCAAAGCAAACTACAATAACCTAAACTAATTGTTATATTAGACACTGACTGCTGCGAGTAAAATTATGTAAAAATATTAAAATATCAAGAATATTTATGCAGCTTTGATTTATTAAAGCTTATATGTATTCAGAGTTTATAGATTGTTAATAGTAATTATTACAGAATGACATACACGTACTTAAAGATTTAGTAATAGTGTATATAATATTGTGTATTGATGACTGAATGTGACTTTGGGAGATAAATTTTTAAAGCTTTTCTTAATTGTGATATACACATCAAGTAAGCTTTTCTACATTTGAACAATTCTTGTTTTCAATTTTGTTATATTCAGGTTTATTAGGTTTATAAAATGTTAACTTAATCCTGATATATACATACTTTTTAATCAGCAAATAGCAAATTGTGATATATATATATATATATATATATATATATATATATATATATATATATATATATATATATATATATATATATATATATATATATATAAAGCAGAAATAGAATCAGTGAAACACCTGGGAGTACTACTATGGACCTTGGATCTCCGAAGAAATACCTGTAGAAAATAAAGACAAATTAGACAAACATATAAAGCACAAAGACACTACAGTTAACAAGGCACCCTATATTTCACTTATATTCGTTCCCCGTCTGGGACTCGAACCCACGACCTATGGTACCGAATCACCTAGCTGTCATGCATCCGACCCTCTAACCGACTGAGCTACCCGAGCTCCACAAAAAATGGAGCTTTAATAGCCAATCATTAGCTAATCGCATGCATGACAACACGGCCGCGGAAAGTGAAGGAATTTACCCGACGTATATATATATATATCACTAGGGTAATTATGAAATATTTCTACCTAAATGTGTAATAACTACTTTGTATTACAAATATTGCCAATATGAAGGGTAAAATACGTATTTAAAAAATTTTTTGACTTACTTCATTAATTTCAATATTCATTGTGCTGCTTTTACGATGAGTAGGAAGGTGGGCGCCGGTTAAGCACACCAATTGAATGACTTTTGTTACTGCAATTGACCGTCCCAAGTCGGTATTGTAACCGCAACAATCGAATATTTCTGTAATGTCGTTTTACCTTGTATATTCTACTATTATCTTTTTTGTGTGCATGTCCTTTGTGATTTTTGTCATACAGCTTTGTTAGGTGTTTTCGTTCTGTGACGGACAACGATAGTCAAATAAAACCAAAATAAATTAAATCTGGGCACAAAGCCAAACACATAGGACATTGCTCAAAAGACTAATTTTTAATAAGCTTATAATTAGTGATCTTAAAATAACTACAATACACTACTTATAATCGTTATACCATTATAATCTTTATGACTTATATGAAATCATTTTGTTAAGCTAAAATTCACGCTATAGCCTCGCCACAGAAATTATTTAATCAGTATCAAATCTTTTTTCACCATAACTAATATTTTTATTAAAGCATGCGCTTATATTAAAAATCCGTTCATTGCTTTTCAGCATTATTATTATCCTCATACTTTTCCAATGAAGTTGGGGCAGGCGTGGTGTAGTGGTTAAGCGCTTGGCTTGCGGCGCCGACGATCCGGGTTCGATTCCCGGGTTGCGCCACTATGTTTAAGAGGTTGGTAACCTCCTGCTTCAATGTCGCGATATAACTGAAATATTGTTGAAAGCGACGTAAAACACCAATCAACCAACCATCCAATGAAGTTTTTGAATATACTTGATTTATTATTGCATGAAGGCCCGAAATACGGCAACCTGTCACATTTACATTGGGCAAGAATTTTTACATTAATATGAACGCTTGTAACGAACATGCAAGACGGTGGGCAAAGAACTTGACAAAGTCCCTGATTGGATTTTTCCACTCATGGACATCACTATTGTTGTCAACACCAGAAAAAGTGTGAATATCTCTTCTCAGAAAACGTAACATTTTGTTACCGGTCCTGTAGAAAAAATCAAACAGTTGCAAAGCATACAACTTCAGTGCATATAGATATCTTATTTTAGGCCACCAAGATCAGTATGTTGTGAAAAAACACTTTGATTAAAAGAACAAATACGCTGACGATTATATCATTAGGATGCTGAAGTTTCTAGTAGAACATATTTCTAGATTTTAACGAGGAAAAAAATTCATAGCGGATCGGTGGCATTCCACTTAGTACCAGTTGTGCCCTTACTCCTGGCTGACATCATTTTGTACTCATACAATGCAGAATAAGAAGAGAAAAATGAAGACATCTGAAAAAGCTGTATGACAAACATCACCAAGGACATGTACACAAAACATGATAATATCCCCTCCAGGCCTGTTTAAAACATTCCTATTTCACAACATATGTCAAAGCATATTCCTCTTGTTTTGTTCTGAGGGCAAGACGACTAACAAAACAAAAACGAAATCATAGCACGAAATCGTCACTGAAGAATTTTTATGCTCAATACACAGTTATTGTTCGACAGTATGACATTCCCCCTTCCCTGAATGTAAATTTGATGGATAAATCCAAACCATAAGTCCGAAAATCATGAAACCAGAGGACATACAAAATCAGTGAAAATTAAAACCAAGTGGAAAATAACAAAATATATCTACTTGAAGAGCATATGTGAACCCCTATGATGGACTGAGATCAGGTGCCCGGGGAGAGTGAGCATCTCCTGCTAGCTAGTAACACCGTGAATGTTATCAGATATTCTGGAACACGACCATATACATTTACGTCCTCTTACAGATCTGACATGCTACACATTTTACTTTACCACTGAATTCCGTGAAACATTGGCTACGGATGTGTCATGTTAACAAAAGACGCTCGATCATCCGAACGTTTGGTCTCATCTTATTTGGGATTTGCAGTTGTTCTCGCCCAAATCTGCAATGTTTTCATTGAACTTTGCAAAAAATATCGAATGGTATATTTCCAAGTTTATACCTTTCAGTAAATATTTCAAAACACATTAAATAGCTTTTTAAAAATTTTGTTTATTTAGTCGTTACAACACAAATATTTTTTCTCAGAATGCACATAAAACAACAATCAACGTTAGATATAAAATGTCTCCCCATTTATGTGGTTTTGGATACTTAATATGTGTGACCTGTTCAGTTTTACATTTCTAGCATTTCAAAAGTTAGAAGAATTTCATTATACGATAAAGTTTACATTTATAGATGTAAAGATGGTGATATTGATAAATCTTCTGAATGATAAAGAAGTCTAGTGGAAAATTCTATCACATGAGAAATATTGTTCATCTGGAGTAAATATTTGTTTATCAAAATTTTCACTTTTGCAGAATATGTGTTTAATTTCTCAATATTTTTATGATATTGAAATTAAAAATTGTTTTAAATTAGAAATATGTAGAAATGTTACGGATATTTATAAAATGTATTGATAATTAACTTAGGAGTTGTAACAATTCTTATGTTCTATTCATATTTGAATTTTAAAACAGTCATTTTTAAGCAAGCAAAATAATCAATGCAAAGTTATTTGAAATATACAAAACAAGATACAATACTTTCTAAACACTGTTGATTTTATAAACAATAAACAATTCATAAAATAACATTACTTCCAGATTTATGAAAATGTTAAGTTATCTAGGTTACACATTTCACACATGTTACATCAAAATACTTATTAACATACAACAGCGAATATGAAATATATGATAAATCATTTCACCCTAAGTGGGTTGGATGATAAATGTATGTGACTTGTTCAGATTAAGCAGTCAGTCAGAAATAAGAATATAATTTTAAAATAGTATATTGAGGTTACATGAAAAAACAAAGATAAATCTTGAAGTTCAAAATAAATACTCTGTTTGAAAAATCTATAGGACGTGTCAGAGAGTTTTGTTTCGTCTGTATTTAACTGCATTCACGGTGGTTGTGCCTAGCCAAACACGAGACGCTCACTCCTCCCGGGCACCTGTTCTCACCTCTGAATTTCAGGGGTCCGTGAATGTCTACTGTCTTACATTTTTGTTAGTGCAATAGTCATGTGACACCAGTTACCTTCGTATTTTACATTAAACGAAAATTCCACTTCTGTAAATCTACTAATTTGAGTTTATCTAGTGTGATTATTTTTTGTCGTTTTTAGATTAATGTAAGACTCCCACCCTTCCCCCACTACATAATTTTCCTTTCCCCCCTCTCCAGCCCCACTTCTCCCGCCCCTACCTCCTCTTCCCTTTCACCCTCTTGGACACCTCATATATAACATCCTTGTTAATTAATATGTGTATTGGGGGAGACTAAACGTCGAAAAGTGACGAAAAGCGACGAAAAGTGACGAAAAGTGACAAAAAGGAGGTAGAAAATGACGAATAGTGGCATCATATGCAGCGGCGGATTTAGTGGGGAGCCCGGGCTCCCTTTTCACCACATCTTTACAAGCAAAAACCCAGATTTGGCACAAAAAATGGCTGAGTAGTTCGACTAATACATATGAGCCCCCCCCCCCCCCCCCTTTCGGAAATCCTGGATCCGCCACTGATATAAATGAGAAATATATATATTTAAACAAACGTTACATATATGTTAGATGAAACCTGCATTCATATGGATATGGTCAAACTTGAAAAACAATTGAGGCTGTCTGCCGGTAATGTAATAATCATTACCGTTGTCCGGCTCTAACCACGTGGAGGTCTCCTCAAACTAGAGCCTTATTTTTTTTTCTTTCTTTCCTTTTTTTATTTTTATTTTCTTTTTTTTTTTTTTATTTCTACTGCTTTTTCTACTTCTTTCTTTTATCTGTTTCAATCTTTGTGTGCATTTATGTATATTTTATCCATATATTACTACTTTTCGTCGCTTTTCGTCACTTTTCGTCGCTTTTCGACGTTTAGTCTACCCGTGTGTATTTTATAGTTATTATTTGAAATATCTTATAGGTACATATGTAATAAAGCTATATATTGAATATGTTATTTTTGTGCTGAATGTTATACATATGTATACGCTATGACGTAATTCTTTGTTTATTTTTCATATATCGGTTATGAAATAAGATGGATTTCACATAGCTTACGCTACCAATTCCAATTAATTCACAGGAAGAAGCTCAGGAGACCGAAATATAGTGAATGTTGAATTTATTGTTTTTTGTTTTTATGTTACTTCCCTTCGAAGGACTTTTAAGATGTTTGAGATAGATAGATAGATAGATAGATAGATAGATAGATAGATAGATAGATAGATAGATAGATAGATAAAGGGATAGATTGAGGGTATTCTTGGAAATGATTTTGATATAAGGGGGTTTTCGGGAATATTAATATATCCCTGCCATCATTTAAAATCAAAATGGGAGCTATTGACTTTCTATTGAATTAAGAAATATCAGAATAAAATTCAAAGTCCAGTGTCCGACGTTGTTTTGCACATAAATTATGATAATGAATTGAGAAAATACGATTTCAATATTATATGTTTTAAAGTATGTCATAAAATTTCCTATCGATACTAAAGAAGTATTGAACTTTTTTAACGTAAATGTAAAAAGGAGAGATAAATAGCGACAAAACGGCAAAATTGAAAGGCATGCAAGTGGAATAAAACGCATAAATAGGATAGAAAGCAATACAAAGTATTAATGTCAACAATTAAGGGTTGATGTATGGAAGATTAAAGGTTCGTTCGTTCGTTCGTTGATTGGTGTTTTTCGTCGCTTTCAACAATAACCATCCTCTTAAACATAGTGGCGCAACCCGGGAATCGAACCCGGATCGTCGGCGTCGCCATCCGAGCGCTTAACCACTACACCAAGCCTGCTCCCTAAAGATTAAATGAAAGAAAAGTGGAGTGATATATGATATATTATGAATGTAAAAATGGAATAGGCAAATGAGTCAAAGTGTATATAGAACAATATTACACCATGTTAAAGTCATCGGCATTGCGTCACTAATGATAAAAGTGCATGTAGAACAGTATTAAGTAATGTTAAAATCATCGGCATTGTGTCACCAATGATAAAAATAGGACACCGCTAACGGGTGCATGATACACCCGCATCATGTTTTATGTGGTGGTAATGAATGGAAAACCTTTCCGACCCTGCCCATTTCCCCCCACCCCAGGGGCCTGACCCCAACTTTTAAAACCACATGCACAACTACAAGCCACATCCTTTCATATGACACCATCAAAATTTTTGTTCGCCCTTTCGTTAAGGAGGAGAAGCCTGTGTAAGCTTTTCCGACCCTGCCCATTCCCCCCCCCCCACTCCAGGAGCCTGACCCCAACTTTGAAACCCACATGTACAACTACAAGCCACACCCTTTTAAATGACACCATCAAAAGTTTTGTTTCCCCTTTAGTTAAGGAGGAAAAGCCCGGACAAGCTTTTCTGATCCCGCCCATTTTCCCCCACCCCAGGGGCCTGACCCCAACTTTGAAACCCACATGCACAACTACAAGCCACTACCTTTCATATGACACCATCAAAAGTTTTGTTCCCCCTTTAGTTAAGCAGAAAAAGCCCGGACAAGCTTTTCCGACCCCATCCATTTTCCCCAATCGCAGGGGCCTGACCCCAACCTTGAAACCCACATGCACAACTACAAGACACATCCTTTCATATGATACCATCAAAAGTTTTGTCCCCCTTTAGTTAAGGAGGAAAAGTCCGGACCAAGATGGATGGAGAGTTACACCGACAGACGGATGGACGGACGGATAGACGACAGCGGTATAGCATAATACGCCCACATTTTTAAATGCATATAGAACAATATCAATCAATATCGAAGAAGTACCAAACCGTTAATCATTCTCAAAGTCTAAGGACAGATACCAAATCGTGTAAGTTTCAAAAAGAAACTGTTGTGAACCACGGAATACTGAAAAATTCCGAGGTGAGACCAGGTGCCCGGGGAGAGTAAGCGTTTCCTGTTTCAAGTAATGTTAAAGGCATCGGCATTGTGTCACTTATGATAAAATTGGATATATCACAATATCTAGCAATGTTAAAATCATCGGCATTGTGTCACTAGTGACAAAAGAGTATAAAGAACAATATCAAGCAAAGTTAAAGTCAACGGCACTGTGTAATTACAAAAGTGTATATAGAACAATATCAAGTGATGTTAAAATCATCGGCATTGAGTCACTAAATCGTATATGAGGCTGAAGTGGAACAACAGACACAAAATCCTTATTGCATCGATTCCTAAATAGGTATGGCTTTCAATTTTTATTGAGATCAAATGACAAATTCATATCGAAATTAAAAGTAGAAATAGGAGACTGCCGTCCAGTTCTGTCACCCATTTGAGTTGATGAGTATCGGATGTCCATCTCATCACTAACCGATCATGCCCAGCGGTGATGAAAGAAGGTTCATCTTTAGTAGGCGATATCGAACACTCCTCAGCTAGATGTCCCTATATAAAATTATGTATGGATTAAACATTAATTCTACACGTGTGGATACCATGGGCTAATATTACAGCAAGAGTAAATTTGTATTGTCATTTGGTTTTCATGAGAAATTATGAAAGCAACAATGAACTAATTTCATTCACAATATTACCTAAAATACAGGCACACATTCACAGAATCTCCGTATAATAATCATACATCATTATTAAAAATCACGTATTTTTCTTCTCTTACCCTAACAATGAAGTCAAATTCTGTCCTAAGAAATCCGCTGAGAAGATTTGGATGTCCCTATATAAATCTTGCCGTCTGCTCCTGTACCTTGTTGTGGTAGTATGCATCTCACTTGACCAGTCTCCAGTATCTTGAAATATAAAGAGAAATTGTATTAAAGTAAGTTGCTAATCATTGCCGGATTATGTAGTAAAGCTATCAAACGTAAAATTGACTTTAACATTCTTGCGGTAAGAAGTCGGAAACTGTCCATGTTCCAAGATTTTATTTCACCTCCTCCTCCGGATAGTAAACTGTTGTCGTTCAAAATACATAAATACACTCTGAACACAGATAACTATCATTTAAATAAGCATTCGCAGACGACAGTTTATATTAATAAAGGCATAAGCCGATATTATAACATTGGTAACTGTAGTGAAGTCATAATCAGTATACAAGACTTAACATCTACAACTTTCAAACAAAGAAATAAAAAAGTGAAAAATAATAACATACAGACTAACCCACTCTTAAAAAAAAACGATTGTGAAATCAGTGGAAATTTCAAACAAGGAATAAAATTGAAAAAAAGTATGGTGGTAGTAACTTTTTGTTTCTTTTTATTAGAAATATGGTTATATCAATCTTAGCGGTTCAATTGATTTTATTTACAATATTAGTACGAAAGATTTCAGTGAATCGCGGTAAAGCAATATATCCAATATATACACTTGCTTTAATTTCTCATCTAAGATATGCAATTTTGATAATGACTTACAGAATGGGTACCCTTCATTATGACGCTGTGGTTTCCGTTGACTGTGAATACATCTTAATTATCCCTGTTCCATATCAGAAAAGAACCGTTTGACTTGACGATCCTGATCGTGGGCGGTCCCAAAAGGTGCCATTTTGCTGATATCGTCTCCATAAATCATTGACAGTGTTAATATGGACTCCAAACCGCTTTACCAATGATATTGCTCTGAGATATCTCGGTTTTTCAGCATCCCAATCATATCATCAATATTAATCATGCAATCTCTCAATCAAAATTTTATTCCAAAAATCAATGCTTTCCTGTTTCAATACAGTAAATACCAAAAATGAATACAAGAAATTACCACATGTTGCTTAGGCTCGAAATTCCAGAAAAGTCATCAAAACGTATCGAATGTGATATTGTGCTCAAACATGCGTTTATTAACTATGCCTTTAAGTATAGAGAGCTATCAAAGATTATTTTTATGTTTTCATTTCACTTTTAAGTATACACAGTTCCTTTTTCTGTTTGTATATATTGTAGCAGCTGTTATAGGTTTCCATTTGTTATGATTTAAATTACTTGATTATTATTGTTCCATGAAACTGTTCGATCTTAATATATTTATGCTACAGTAGTTCATACCTGGGAAAAGTCGATTGATGCCACTCCATGGACAAATATGTCGACTTCAAATATGTGATTAGTCGTTAAACTGCGCCCATCCCAAATTTTAATAAGTGCCTAATATGAAATAAGAAAGTTTAATATAAAATAAATTTTAAACACCGAAACTAAAAGTACACTGTCAACGTTTTAACAATTTCCGAAGCAAATCTTTTAAATTATAGTTGATTAAAATTTTGTAACAGAAGTAAAATTTTGAAATACTACTACTACTACTACTACTACTACTACTACTACTACTACTACTACTACTACTACTACTACTACTACTACTACTACTACTACTACTAATAATAATAATAATTTTAATATTAATAATAATAGTAATAATAACAAAATTGACAATGATATAAACAATAATAAACAAAACAAAAATAATGAATAATAAAATAAAATAAAAAATGAAATTATAAATAAATAAATGAATAAATAAATAAACATTAAGAAAATATATACTTATAGAAT
This sequence comes from Pteria penguin, assembly GCA_035048485.1. Lineage (NCBI taxonomy): Eukaryota > Metazoa > Mollusca > Bivalvia > Pterioida > Pteriidae > Pteria > Pteria penguin. The sequence goes on along the minus strand of CM068582.1, from coordinate 39,017,980 downwards.
AACCTACCGCCAGTCTAATCTTGGAAATGTGTTATTGTACTTACTGGAATGTTTGTACTAGCATATTGTCCAGATGCTACGAGAAATTCATTCGTATGAATGGCAAGGCTGCAAAATTAAATATAAACAAAGACGATTACTTTTTTAAAATTGTGATAGAATATTAAAATAAAATGAAGAATAGTGCTATGTATTTGAATTGCTAATACATGTAGATTAGTGATAATTTCCTGATAAGTTACTTGTAGAAATTTGTATAATGTATTTATAAAATTATCATTGTGACGCCAGTTACTTTCGTATTTACATTGCGGCTTTCATGTATTACATAGAAAATTGAAAGGCTATGGATAAAATGATAATTTCAAATGATTTCTATAATTGGAAGAAGTAATTCCTATTATCTATGGTGACTTTTTCGTACGGATAAGTCTCATATCTTCTTTCCTGTCTATTCTATATAGTGTTAGAGGCTTGGCTAGCAAAACAGGGAACGCCTACACACATATATGTCCCCTCGGTACATAACTTAACACATGGATTCCAGGGATCAATAAATGTCCACGGTGTTACATTAAAGCTGCAGTATTAGTTTCGCATTTCACATCATACCTATTCTATTTGCAATGTCGAGTTCGAAGAATAGTCCCCTTGGATATTTTAACTTGTGTGATTTCTTATAAGCCTATTCGGATATTGTTTGCTGTGATACAACCTATTCAGTATTGGTCTACATTCATTTTAAGCCCAGAGTTTGAATTTCTGTTTAGTCTGTACAATTTGGATATTCACGGCAAGTATGGATATTTTACTTGATATTCTTTTCCACTGGGCACCTCCTTTTATTTTCTCGTGTCAATGAATTTCCACCCGGTACGTTAGTGTGAGTGTCATGACTTTCGTATATTATATTATAATTATTAATTATTATTATAATAAATTAATTATTCGAAAGCCTACAGTGAGAGGCAATACAGGGAGAACATGTCTTGACATAAAACAGTGTCAAATCTGCAAACAAGGTACATGAAAATTACAATTGAATTGAAGCTCTCACGACTTTACACCATCAAGAGACAAATGTTGTATCACATGCACAAACATTGAATATGAATGCCATAAATAAAACCAACCATATTATGCCAATATATACTAAAATACCATGATATTTTGTTTGTATGTCCCAAGTAATGACGTTGTGAACCATTGTCTTTCTCGATATATCGACTGAAGACTGCTACAGAAGCCATATGATACAGCAGTTCACCTGTAAGGTGATACATCATTAATCCCGAAGATCTTTTCTTACCAGGATTTCCGTAGGTTTTATTTGTTAAAGTGTAGCCATTGAACACTTCAGAGTCTATATCGACTAACTTTAACGGGCATCCTCTTAGCGATTTCTGCAAACTTGTTATTTCTATAGCAATTTTTCGTTTAGTTGTTCTGACTTCTTCGGTGTTTTTTTAGTGCACCAGATGCGCATTTCAACAACTTATTTCTCTCAAGTAAAATTCATGGTAGAATGATTGGAATTTTGAAAGAAATGACGTAAAAGAATTTCTGTCTATCGATGTATAGACAAAAACTGAGGTACAAACTATATAATCCGCGAATCGCATTATATTTTGTTTCTGCCTCGGTTTTTGTCTATACATCGATAGACAGAAATCTTTACAGTCATTTCTTATAATCTTATTACAAGTATTTCAAACTAAAACTTTTTTCAAGAACGATTACATCTTGTATTTGAAACTGATAAATCAAATGTCGTGCAATAGTCTTACGTTAGCCAGTCAGAATCGCGGTCTCACCCAAGTTCATTCCCCATGAACCTAGAAAAAAGTCATTTCTTCTATTTACAATGCATTTTAAAAGGTTCTTTTTTGAAAACAAAATATCAAATTCCCCGTTATCAAATTGGCAAGGATCGAATTTTTCCTGAAGTGGAAAAGTACTTCCGCCACGCAATATGGTGCGTGTCTAGAATGCTAAAATACTCTATCTGTCCAGGTAATTTCTTTAATTGCTCAAAATTAACAGATGCATTAATTTCGTTATTACAATTCTTATACATTGTATTTGATTAAGTAAGCCCCGCCTCTTTTTATATTACTACGCATGTGATTTGCCACACGCCGGGTACTACTTACGAGTTGGAGTTATCCATCCTCTTTACATTCATTCAATCTCGTACATATATTATCTCTAATATTGATGGGGCAGCCATTAGATTGCAATTAGATGCAATCGTCACGTTTCTCATAGAGTGAGGTGTTCAATTGACCATCAATGTCGAAAGACAACATAATATCTAAATACACAGTAGAGGTACAATTTTCTGTGGTTTCCTCGATCTCCAGTTCACTTGGATAGATGATGCTAAGGTAATCTGCGAATGAAGGATTATTAATTGAAAGCAAGTCATCTATATATCTGTAAGTGAAACTGAAGCCAAGAGCCAATTGTTTCTTTCCTTGCGAAAGCAAAGACTGAATGAATTCAGCATCGTATGAGTAAAGAGATATGTCAGCCCGAAGCGGGGAACAATTAGTACCCATTTGAATGCCGACAATTTGTTGAGAAACCTTTGCTCCAAACACCACAAAAGTAATATCGATAAGAAAGTTCAACATTTGGATGACATCTGTTTCAGTATATTTATTTTTTGGAATCAGAAATTTCCATGACAAAGTAAGATTTATCATGGCCTATAACTGTTTGTTTGAATTTGCGGCTTTTTACTGGTAAATTTTGGATGATTTCCGCTTTTCATTTCTGATGTGGGATCGTTGTGTAAAGAGTAGAAAGTCGAAGGACTTGATGGAGTGAATTTTAGTAAAACTTTTTGATTTCAGATGTTCTAATAACACTTTTAAATTTTTTAGGATCCACATTTGATTAATTCCTCTTCTGGAATATACTGTTTCGCAAAACCTATGAAGACCAGATTTAATTTCTGATAATATTTTTGTGAGTAACATCGATACAGATGTTTTGGAACACTTCGAGGAACCAGCGATAAAGCACTGTTGGTAAGGATTTTTGTGCATTGTTTTGAAATACAGAACAAATATGGAAGTTCTAGATTTAATTTATTTGTGTATTCAGGACAGATTTATGATTTTCAAGTACTTCCGAAACCGAAAAGTTCGTGATGGTATAAGTAGGATTTCCTGGATTTGAATTTAATCCTAATTCTTTCACTAGGCTGTCAAAGTAATATTTCTTACAAGTAAATGTATAATTATTAGAAGATTTATCTGCTGGTGTAATGATATAATGTTCTTGGAGGAAGGTAAGTTCTATGACAACATCAGGATCTTTGAAAATAGATTCGAATCTTGTGTTTACAGTGCCTTGTAATTTTTTAAATTCTTGATCTCAGCAGTACTGCGATAGATTTAATCCATTGCGAAAGAGTGTCGACATGTACTTCCTCTCTTTTTGCTCATCGTGTAGCATATTCCTCGCACTAGTTGATAATATTCTCCACATTTTGACTCCATGTGAATGATCTGGGTTCTCTGTATTTTGGACCTTTAAGTAAAAGTTCTCTCAATTTGGTGTTTTTAACAATATCAAGGTCACCAGTAATAACATGGCGACAAGAAGAATATAAAAAGTTAGATGAGGAACATGTACATGATGGAGGATGGCATGCAGAGTTGCTAAAAGCAAGGCACTGCAGAAACCCTTTCTAATTATACATTTATGATGCAACTGATGGGTGTAGCTATAGCAAATTAATGGCGGATCTTTGTTTATGAAGTATGGAGGTATTTTCTCTAATACAGACTTATGGTTTAAAATGAATGAAAAAAGTAATGAGTTTATATTTCTGTATATTTTATTCAATTTAAGCGACTTCTTATTCAGTTAGAGATCACTCGATATATAGATCTATATCTAGAGCGAACCGGGGTTGTGTTTACGTGAAGCCCCAATTATGTATTACTTGAAGGGACATTGTCTATACAGAAATACAGAAACTAAATTTTACTCCGTGTGTTTCTATATAGGTTATACAGTCAATAATTAAATTATAATAAAATATCAGTATTAAAAGAGCAGAGCTGAAACCAAAGTGCCAAATAAATAAATAAATAATAATTCAACCGAAGTATCAATTTAAGGACAGAGTGATGCATGAAGGTAATACTCCTTAGTTTAGAGTGATTTACGAAATTTCATGACTGAAAATTTAAGAATATATTTCACGTTAGTACAAAAGCACTGAAAACTAGATTAATGATACCCCTGGCGACTATTAGTACACCAGCAGCGATACGGTTATAATATATATCATAAAATATATATGTTATAATTTTGTGTATCAGACGCGCATTTCTACATTTTATATCTCCTCAATGATGCTCATGGCAGAATGATTGGTATTCTAATAATATATATAAGTATATTTTTCACGTCATCACAAAAACACTGCAAAGTAGATATATGTCTTCGGGAACTATCAGTCCACCTGCAGCGGCATCGGTCTGGTGGTTATAATATATATTACAACATATCTTTATCCACTTTTTTGTTCACAGTTTATAGAAACGGAGAAGTTGCACTGGTTACTAAGTTTTCCTCTCTGTGGAAAATCGTCTTGATCGAATGTGTTGTAATGAGTTTATCTGAATGCTAAGTTTTAGTGTGGATTTAATTGCAAAAAATAGTACTCATGTTCACACTTACCTGACAAAGATGAGAGCTAGACATTTGAAAATGGACGGTTTGACAGCAAATTGATAAGGATAACTCTTAAATTCATCGTAATTTGTTTTCCGGAAATTACCAGTTTTTGTTTTGGTTGTAAGGAAACAAGTTTTTCCAGACTATTTGGTGCAAAACGGCAAATTCGCGGAATTAAGTACTCGCCAAAATTACGGAATCTACAGTATTCAAAACTGTTGTATTCATGTGTTTTTAAACTACAATATTAGGGGGAAAATAGTGGAAAATAATCTACAATATAAATTGGTTGGTTGGTTGACTGGTGTTTTGCGCTACTTTCAACATGTTCAACATGAAATAATCCAAAAAAAAAAAAAGAAAATAAATTCACAATACATTTGAAGTATATTTTGCAGGTCAGTACAGAACTGAAATTTGGATACCTTCGGGACTTAACAGTCAGTTGCGGTATTGATTCTGTGAAAATAATAAATATAAAAAAAACAAAAGTGTATTAATCAAGTGTTCCATATGCACACGTATAAAGAACTGCGCAAGAAGTCAGTAATTGTTCAACTGATAAATAGGTTCTTGTTCCCTCTCCATTATTTAGTATCTTTCAAAAAGTAGAAGAACGTCATACTTCACCTTCTAAAAATACCATTTATTACGTCATAAACTTGGGCATCATTTGTTTAATACAAGATGACGTTATCAAGTGAAAGTGTCTGCTATGATTTCAAGGATTCAAGCAAATGTAAGGAGCGAAATGTAAAATATTCCATGTTTATATTTTAAATATTGTGCCTATCATTATATCGAATGAGAAATTACATAAATTCGCTCAAACTTGTATAATGCGTCTATTACAAAATGAAATGTTAAGAAGGTGAAAATCATTTTTATTTATATATTTATTAATTTTCATCAATGACATAATTTAGCAGAATTGTAGCCAGAAAACCTCAGAAAAGTATGAAATTGAGGAATAGTAAAGCCCCCCCCCCCCCCCCCCCCCCATTTTCTTCAGATATAGATTTTCATTACATCTCTGCCTTGTATCATGAAGATATTTTCACCATTTACAAAATTCTCATACATTATTTGAACCAACTTATGATACGTTTGATTCCTACTTTCAGCTCTATATCTATTATCAGGCTGAGTGCTATAGCCTACAGACACATTGTTTATCTACCTATTGTTTTGTTAATCCTTTCTACAATTATCTAATTGATTTACTCATTTATATCACCAATCTTTTTACATGTTTTACTATAAATTCTCGATTTCCTATTTGAACGGGAGTTCGAAAGTCAGACTCGCTACTGACAACACCCGACTGGTCATTAGTCATTGAGTACGGATGTCAGAATAGATTCTGACATTACCGACTGTGTTATTAATGTATTTAGATCCATTGTTGTTATCATATTTATATTGACCTCAATTAATTATGTTGAATAAACGGGTTATATATGTCATCATATGTGACATAATTTCAAAGAATTTCATTAATGTAGTATGTAGATTATTTAAACATGGCCAATGCTTGTATTACTTGCTTAAAACAGTTTAATTTAAAGTTAATACAAAGATAGATAAAAAAAAGTCTATGAATATATGGTGCCCCTCTGCCCCCCCCCCCCCTCCTTCCCACCTACAACTTTTGCTACAGTGGCAAATAATTATTATTTCTGGGTCTCCTTACTACATCAGAAAACACTTTAGAAATGTGAAATCTAAAACTGAGGACTGTCAATCATGTGGTGGAGCTTTTCAACTTCACTGTAGAGGTGTGTCATCTCACTTCCACTATGCATATTACTTCAACTGGAGAACATAGACAAGAAATTAAAGGGAATTTTATGATGTAAATAATATTAAAACATTTTAGCAACCTATGTAAAAAGATTGTAAATAAGATATGGCCATCAATAGATATGAATTCCATCATAAACTATGCAGGGCCAGATCTTGATACTTCTATACCTTTCACTTAGGGGTGGGGTGGGGGCGGCTCCTTTGACGGTACTTGAAATAGTAATGCATTAACCATATCTTCAGAACTTTTATATCATGTTTTAAAAACATTTGCATTCATATTTATGGATTAATTGCATGAAATTTTAAAGTGGAAAAATTAAGAAATATATGAAATTAAAAATCCTGAAGATTTTAAAAAAAAGTTAATAAAATTGTTATTCATGGATGTTGGTCCCGAGGAGGCTGATACTGTACAATATAGGTGTGCATTACTGTTGAGAAGGCTTCCCCATATGGTGCAAACTGATGCAGAATAGGACCAATAATGAAGAATTCCTGTGAGCCGATTGGAAACTTGGTATTGTTGATTTTTAGAAAGACAATAAATATATATATCTTAGTTTTGGATATATATTAGCAACAGGCACTTATCTATTTATATGTCAAAATTATTATTATTATTTACTCTCAATTACATTGCCAAGAAAGGATTTCAATTTACATTCTATTAGCCATCTTCATGAATATTACAATGCTACATAAGATTTCTTAAATGACTTTGTTTCTTTGAAAAACAAACAAAAACATTTTATCTCAATTTTCATATGGAATCCCTGTATAGCACTACGCCTTGTCTGATAGACCTGAAGAACATATGTAATGTGATAGATGTAAAAATATCGGTAACACATTATGTGGAAATCAATAATGTAAAAAGACTTAAGGAACTGTAACACATTCAAATGTAGCTTCTATTCGGAATCTCTTTAGATAGAGAAACGTTTAGACGATCTCTTGTGTCAAGGGATTATGTGATTAGTTTGTTGACATTAGGACAGTAGAATCCCTCTCTTTTGTTATTCAACTAAAATCCCTCCGTATTTCACGTTTTCTTTACCTGCACTTTGTTCATTGAAAAAGACATTGATTATGAGTAAATTTAGAGTTATCTTTCTTAGAAAAAACTATATCCTTTCTAATTTATTTGCCCCTTATCATAAAAGCTAACACTTCTGAGTTATTGTTTTAAGGTCAAGGAGGAATATCAGTTAAAATTAATTGTGCCTTTGAGTTGTATAGGTAATTACATATATCAAGACAGTGTTTTATTTATGGATTTCTTATTTTCCTTTTCGGAAGTGCTAGGTAGATACGTACACATATAGACGATTAAAATAAAATTAATGAACAAGAACGCGACAGTGGTGGCAAATTTAAACGACTAAAGAAAATTTCTAAACGTGGCCTACATATAAGGAATACAAATAAGCGAAGTTTTCCTACTGATCATAATTACATCTCTACGTCGAACATTATAAGCGAGTCGTTGAAACTCAAAGTAGAAGATATAGGGTGTACAATGGAAGTTTCTGATGATACCGTAGATCAAAAGTCTCGGAGACATGGTAGGAGAGTAACAGAGTTATATCATTTGTCAAAAAATATGTCTTGTAAAATTTGCTACATGCCATTTTACCTGATCGATATCGTTCGAGCGGAGATAAACGGCCTAGGCAGAATTTTACATATCAGGTGTACTAACAGCATATGTAAAGCAGTTCACCCGGTGGAGGAAGAAACTGGGTACTTGATATAAATGCAAAAGTATCTTTAGGTAGTGTTATAGATATACCTATAAATTATAATCATGTTTAGGTTTAGAATATAGGAAAATGATAAATATTTTAATCTTGTGTTCATTTAAAATGAGTTGTTGAAAATATTATTGCTATCATAGAACTATTCATAACTTGATAATATGTAATAGCCCGAAGAGATCTAGTGAAAACCGAGGTTCTATGTCATGGCAGAAACACTAATTGATAATTAATAGAATAAATAATCAAAGGCCTGAAAGGACTGATTATCAAGCCATGTTAAGTGCAAGTGGGACAATGAGCAACTGTGTTGATTAATTCCTTTAAATTAACTATGACTGGATGCATGTGACAACAAGGGTATGATAGTAGGTCTCCGGACATTTGTCCTGGCAAGCTAAACACTAGAGCTGTCATAACGGGACAAATACCCCACGCGGCAAAAAACTTGAACATGCAATAATTCAGGAAGCTGAACATTTAGTCTTGCCAAAATCCAATCAGACATGAGTTTAGTCACCAAAGAAACAGCCACCTTGAACTATGCCACACCCTAAGGTCATGGACAACAATCCTGTGAAATATGATCTAAATCTATTAACCCAATAATAAGATATTGCCTGGACAGGATCTTTAACACTAAGTACACTGTCACTTTGATTGTTGACCTTCGGTCAAGGTCATGACACACCTTGGGTCATGGGCAGTAATCCTGTGAGATATTATCCAAATCTATTGACTAAATAAAAAGATACGACCCGGACACTATTTTAATAACCAAGTCCACATTGAACTTGACCTTTAAACTTGGGTCAAAGCCATGACACACCCTTGGGCGATGGGCAACAATCCTGCGAAATATCTAAATCCATCAACCCCATATAAAGATATGGCCCGGATAGTATTTTAACAACCAAGTCCACAGTAACATCCACCTTTGACATATGACCTTGGGTCACGGTCATGACACATCCTTAGGCAAAGCGCCACACTAAAAAGATATGGTCCGGACAGAATTTTACAACCAAGTCCACATTGACCTTGACCTTTGACCTTGGATTATGGTCATGATATATCCTTAGGTCATGGGCAACAATCCTGTGAAATATTACCCAAATCTATTGACCAAATAAAAGTTATGCTCCGGACACAAAGTGGCCCAGGATTTACTATCAAAGAGGTCTTAAGCCAAGGTCAAGGTCACAGTGACCAAAGTTTGGTACATGACACATCCCGTTCCCATGAAACATTCACATACCAAGTTTGATCATCCTGAGTTCTATGGTACATAAGTTATCAAGCGGACACGAATCGGGACGCACGGACAGACGGACATGGTGATCCCTATATAGGACCCCCAAACTTCCTTGGCGGGGGTATCATGGTAAATATTTCCAAGTCCTTGAAATTTGGAATCCCAAGTGTATAGAGTACATTAACGACTCTGGTGCAGTAACTCTCGTTACAACGGCCATGTCTGTATTTCTGAATTTTGCCGTTTAAACGAATTTAAAATTGCTGATATATACGAATTGCTGCTATTTCGTATAAAATTATATAAATCAATTAATAAACTTGGAGACAACTATAATTACGATCATTACCGAACTCTGCTTAATCACCGTGTTTTGCTTAATTTATATGTACAGTGTATGTAATGTATAAAATATTTACGTAGAAATACTGACTGTAGAATAAACATATTCCAGTTCCTGCATAATTAGTGTTTTATTATTTCAAATGAAGCCATATCAGGGAAGTATAGTTTAGTTCATAAACTATACATCCTTGGCCATATGTACAGGTAAACGCATGTGCGTTGTAAAAAAGCAAATAACAGACTAAACCGCGTGCCGGATATTTGGTGCGGTCAGCCGTGAAATCCATTGTCGATAGTTCCTAGATCGGCAGTTAAGGTAGTCTGCTGGTGTATAGAATTTTAATTGGTATGAAAATGTACATTTGTTCCGTTCTGCCGATGCCAGAAGGCGAATATGCCAGTATAAAGAACACAAATAAGAGCATGTACTTTTATTACTCGCAGATTTCGGAATATGCAGTTATTTCGAGTGACGTTGTAACAAGAGTGGACTGTATATACCATTGAGGTTTATTAACAGCAAATAATGCAAATGCAGTTCAAACTTCCAAAATTCAATTCACTGCTGTATCCACAGTTGCATACTCATATCTACGCTCAGAGTTCACAAATCGATCTTTAATGAAAACATGACATCATGTATCCTTATGCCTCAGTATCTAAGTTTATAAACAACATTCAGAACAATCTCGCATTTTACATGAAAAAGGTCGAGGATATCCGAAAGCATAAACGTCGAATTTGACCCTTGGTTAATGTCAAATCCTGTATATACCTTCCCATAATTTAATCATGAATCACAATGTTTACGTATGTCATTTACGTCACATTGCATATTAAACATTTCTACGAATAAATGTTTCAAGGCAATAGAAGACAATCAGGAAGTATAATTGCATTTCTAGAATGTAATATGAGCATTCAAAAGAAAGTACTATTTTCTTTCGCGAATGAGATCTGGCCAGGAAATGCGGCGAAGAGGTAAAATTTTTACGATCCCTATAGGCTCTCGATCATGCTTCGCATGCTCGATGCCTAAAAATGAAAAAGTTACTACTTATAAGGAATCAAATGTTAGAAGTACATGTACAAGATGTTATATTGATTGTCATATTCTGTCAACCAGCAACATACCAGGTTTGAATAATGCATGCTCGATGCCTAAAAATGAAAAAGTTACTACTTATAAGGAATCAAATGTTAGAAGTACATGTACAAGATGTTATATTGATTGTCATATTCTGTCAACCAGCAACATACCAGGTTTGAATAATGTCATTTATAAAACGTAATTTTCATCTACTGCCCTTTAGAATTCCCTCATAGGTGGTATAGTACTGAATTTAATTGAATGTCAGTATATTGTTCATTCATTTTAATTTAGGTATTAAAATTATAAAATGGCTAGATGCAAATTCTTTCAATTGCAAATATGCTGGACTATAAACAGATCAACTATTTTTACCGTGTGATAAAAATTATTTCCAGACTTTGAGACACTGAATTAAAAACTTATAAGAAAATCGGTTATTGGACATAAACACATTGAGAAAATCTATAATACAAGTATTTACTAAACGTAACGACTTTCGATTTTCTGTTGTAAAGTTTCCCTTACTAAAAGGTTATGTATCCAAACTCCAACCATATTGCAAATTTATTTCTATATTTCTTTAAATTGACTGTTGATTTCTGTTCTGTATTTTTATTCGGTTCGATTTGCTGGAGACTGTATTAATATTTAAGATATTAAGATCAAAATTCGAAAAAACTTATTTTCGGCAATATGTGTTTAGCGGAATCTGTCATCCCAATTTCTAGGAATGATCTAATATATAAAGGAATTCGGAGTGTCATTGGACTGGTATGTCCATGTCAATATTGTCAACTAGCGGGATCAAATAATTTTCTTCTTTTCTAGGTATGAATAGGCATTTTTGCAGTTCAACGTTCAGCGCTCTGGCTGTTTCCTCTCAACTTTTGGGATATTAATCTGAAAAACATGCGTTTTAAGTCAAATAAATTCTGTTCGCCTGCATGATCCGCATGATCATGTACTCTTTGATGCATATCGTTTTGCCCGACTTTTTCTTGTCAAATATAGATCCAGTTTGACTTCCGTACCGTGACTTAGAGCTTTTGCAACGTTTCCATTATCACTGTCATGGTCCTTATATAATTAATATCTATCAAATGCACCCTTGTATTGTATTATTAATAACTATTATTATTGTATTAAAGAAAATTGCTTCATATGCTATGCTTATCGTCAATTTTCCGTTATAGCACTGCATGAATAATATGTCATTAGCCTGTAATCTTTTCTGATACAAACAGTTATTGTATTATATTATTTTGATATGCTAAAATTATATATATATATTTAATGCATAATTTACAAAGAAAGTTCCTTGTAAGTGATTTTTTGACTTTAACTATAACCTTCATTATACATTTATAATACAAAAAATTAAATACAGAAAAATTCTTTATTGACATGAAATCAAAAATACAATATGGACATAATAATAAACATTATATACAACTTAGTATCACAGTGTTTTTCTTCTTATTTCTAACAAATCAAATAATGAATGCAGAAATGATACAGACAAACTATACAACACAAATGATAGTACCATCTAAAAATTTTATAATTAAGAATTTATGCAAAATTGTCTACATGAAATCGGTTTAAATATTTTATGATACTAAAGTGTTCATGCAGGGAAAATTGGGACCATGCAAGTGACGCAGTCTACAAATAATTTAGCCGGCGACAATTAACCTTAATAAGATAAAATTGTTGAAGGCCGGCGGCAACAATTAAAATAAAAAAAGCAAGAAAAAAAAAAAAAAGAAAAAAATGTTGAAAGCAAGTCGGTTTTACTATTATCTTTTTTCTTATTTTAATGATTTTATTGTTAACAATGTTATTTTGTCGTAAAAGGTAAACATGTATTTTGTATTTCAATTTTCCAAACACTTTCACTATGCAGAGATAGAAAAAAGAATATATCTATATTACGAGAGCGTACACACATATCACTTTATTTGAAATCGTATAGAACATTCTATTGAAAAAGTAAGCAATGAAAATATGGTATTAATTGAATAATGTAAATGTAAACAGTTTGAAGTATTGACTCAGTTTAAGATACATGGATTTGGTAAAGAAACATCGTCTTTCTTCATACAGACAAAAGGTATATATTATTTCAAACATGTCATTCAATAATAAATATAACTTAAATATCATTGTCATAAAGTGTTATATTCCTTTTGTGTATTAGATTTGCATATTTTGTGATGTTTCAGTTCCTATAGTCTAATAGAAATACATAAAACATAATGCATATATATTTTTAAGTTATATCAAAATATGTTACTAATGAAGTAAAATGGAATTACGTATTAATTTTAATGTATAACATCCTTATGTCCTTTTTATACATGGCAAGTTTTATAACATTTGGTTTACATATACAGTAAACATTTCAAAAATAGATAAAGTAGGAAATATTATTCTTCAAATGATATGTAGGTTCATGTTATTTATTTGAGAAGTATGAACGTTGATGTGTATAAATCTATGTCGTTATTTCTTCACTAAATAGCTGAATAACTCTCTGTATGCAACAATCTAGATTGTCGTCCTAAATGCAAAATCTAAAGCATCAAATTCTGTGCCTGGATTTGTCTACTACTCCCTAATATCGTGAAATATATGGTGCAAAGATGTTACTAGAAATTGACTTATTTTGTCTTTGCTCATTATATTTGTTTCGTCCGTATGTAAGGGCATTCACGGCGAGTGTGGGTAGGCAAACAGGAGACGCTCACTCCTCCCAGCCACTGGTCGCTCCTCTGAATTTCAGGGGTCCGTGAATGTCTACTGTAGTACATTGTTGCTAGTGCCATAGTCATGTGACATCAGTTACTTTCGTATTTTACATTACAGTGATTAAGAAACAAACGGTTTATTTTTAAAACAATTTCTTTTCATAATTCATAGGCCACTATTGCATGAAAATTAAATATATTCAATGACAGTCAACATATCATTTCAGTCAAATTAATCGCAATATTTCATAGATGAACGATCAAATCTCTCTTCACTACTGGCTAATCATGGTATCGACGACCGACCATTGAGCAAGTGCAGGATATTTCCCCGCACTGGACAAAATGTATGAATCATCGTACAAGAAATTGACCGCAGTTACACCTGTTGAATAAAGTTTGGTCCAACGACAGGCAGGCTGGAAAATAAAAAGATTTCTTGCACTGTTTGGAAAGAGTTGAATAAAAGTATTGTAACGCCAATGAACATTCCTGAAAGATTAATTTCTTTTCTTTGAAATTAGCTTGCCCAGATATGCTGTAATGTACGTATTATACTATTTCAAAGATTTTACCGATAGAAAAGTGAGCAGTTTTAACATTAATGATTTTCTTACCGAGAGCGTAGAACTAGGGTATTTGTATAACTTCAAACGACCTTTGTTGTCACCAACAACCATAATGTCACGAAAGTTTGACCTTGTCATCACTGTTAGTCCTTCATTATCCTCGCATGAAGACCAGGGACCTGTTATAGTAAAGTTTACACTGATTAGCCAATCTTAGATTTTTGAAGATAACTCAGCCCTCGGGCTTTGAGTCAGCCTTGATTTTGTATGAATAGCAAGCGTTGTGATAAAACTTTCGATAATACGTAGTACGTCTTTATTTCCCAATCACCATGGGAAAATTTTAGCCGACAGCTGGAACCGAATTGCGTTCCTCAGATTTTATGTCGACTGTGATATTAATGTACAAACTACCTTTCACGCTGCCATTTTTATAAAGACTTCATAGCTCAACAACAATAAATTACTTTTTCATTCAACAGTTGCAATCTATTTATATACACCAATCATTTAAAGGAAAAGAAATTTGATAAAGACTATCAACTGTGTGTATCTCCCCAATCAAGTTAAGAATAGAATAATAATAAAAGCTGTAAATTGTATCTGCTGGAGTTATTCTTCCTTCAAATTAAATTTTGTAAACATTTGTTTGAGTTATTTCTCTTCATTTACAGATGTTTGAGAGATTTCTTTTAAATTACAAATTTCAGATATGTATTTTCTTTTTTATGAGGCATTAAAATGTATTGAAACTTGTTAAAAATGAGATAAGGATTTAACTTATGTTATGGTCTGCTTATAGATGTCGTTGAACTGTTGCAAAATTATATAATTGTTCACATGTTATAAAAATGACTTTTATTACATTTCATGATTGCATGCTGTAGTTTTTGTATTGTCTGGTTTTGGTTCCATTTTGGTTTTTATCACGGCTGCGGTAACCATTTAGAAAGCACTACTTTTGGTGGCACCTGGTTTCACCTCTGGTTTTCAGGGGGTCCATGTATACACATGCTGTGTTGTTATAAGTGCATCGTTTACATTTTCTACTGTTTCATTTATTACCTTTGCGGCGTGAAGCTCTTAGATTCTTACGAAAGATTTAAGTTGAGTATTACTAAAGTCTTCTTTTTGTGTTACCAATAAACTCACCTTCGGTTTTCAAGGGTCAGTGTTTGTGTGCTGCATAAACTCTAGTAAAAAACTTGATACTCACAATATGAATTGTAAGTGAATTGTCGTTGTCATTGGACGATAATTATTTAAGTGGGGAAGATTAAGGCCACATGAACGTACCCATCATGGAGTAGTCAGCACAACATGTTTGCGATTCCCAGTTGCAGTCTCGAAGGCATGATGCTTGTTCACACTCCATCCGCTGGATGTTCCCTGAAAATATAACCCATTGTTTAGAGATGTTTGAAGAGTAAGTAACATATTAACATGCAAGTTTAGAATAACAAGAGGGCCTATGTTAGATCGCTCACCCGAGCACAAAATGCTTATTTACAAACATATGACAGCTCAGTTTTGGTAGAAGAATTGAGTACATACTTTCGATAAGATTGATAAAAAGCTGTGAAACGGTTAATGAAAAAAGTCGAAAAATATGTCAGATAATCATGGCTCTTGACTGCCACCTTGAATGACAGATTGGGTCAAAAGATACAATTTTGGTATGAAATCTCGATAACTTACTTCTTGTAAGTTTTCATGAAATTCTGTACAGTTCTTGCAGAAGAGAAGTCGAAAATAAGTCAACTATTCATAGCCCAAATTTGGTAGAGAACCATGGTTACTAACTTCTTGTAAGGTCCGGTGAAATTTTATGAAGTGATTGTGAAGAAGTCAAACAATAAGGTCCATGGCGGCCAACTTGGATTACGGAATTTCAAAGTCTTCACGTTTATGATAATATCAGTTTGAATTTTATCGTTAATTATCTTAATATCTAAGAAAAGTGTTTCTGTATCACAAATATTAGATTTGTTAAATTGAAATTAGGTGGGTATATTTCAGATATATATCTTTCAAATTCAGGGTTATCAATAGCTAAGATGTCATCAAGATATCTAGATATATCATTGAATTTATCAATCTGATCAAAAAGTTTATTGAATACAGCGCATAAAGTCCCTCTCATAACAATATAGAAATAAATCTGTTATAAGAGATGCACTGTTAATACCCAAAGGAATCCTAACTATTTGCTAATTAATCTTGCCATCCAATTGCACGAATATTTTATCCATAAAAAGCTGTATGGCTTTTCATAATTTAGCGCAAGTCCAGTAATTGTATGAAATATGTTGTTTGTTCAAAAAATATCCAGAGTTATTGAAAGTATAGAGATATGTACAGAGACGTCGTATATATGAAGAGTTTACGACGGACGAGGCGCTGATAAGAGCTCACTTAAAAGCTTAACATTGGTTAAGTTACTTACAGAATATGAGATCGAAGTCACCATCGCAAGTTTTCAAGTATTTACTATCTCCAGACCAGTCAATATTAGTAACGAAAGATTGGTGACCCTACAAATAGTAATAATTTACATTCATGTACAAGTACAATATTGTGAAAAAAGGAAGATCGAATGCGCGTGTTGCAAAGATATCGTTAGTACATTTAAAATAACATTCTATACTTTAACAAAGTTCAATACATTGTGCTATCAATAGTTGATAACAAGCGTTCATCTCTACGAGATACACAGAATAATATTTAAATGTTATCAGTTAAAGATATAAGGCAACATGTGATATTCCGACACAAAGAAACATTGCACACAGTTCTACAAATATTTAGATAGATACGTGTAGTTTAGTGTGCAATATATCTTAAAATCTTTGTGAGCAAGTCACGAGGTTTATATAGTTATAGGTAAAGGCTTACACGGAGAACAATGTCGTTTTTTCGATAGTAATGTCCTTCTTCATAAACGTAGAATATATGGATATGACCATCATGCGTTCCTACAGCTAACATACTACAGTCTGAAACAAATCTTAATCATCATGCCGTTTATTCATTTATAAATGAATTAAGTTGAGAACATAAACCAGGTACAATGTTTAATAATTAAGTAAAACTTACAAGTGCATTGTATTTAGGCTTGCTACATAACACAGAATGTGATTCCAAAGTTATTTACCTGAGTGACCAAATATTTGTATACATCATTTTGATATTATACTCATACTCTATATTTCTCCTAGTGATATGTTTCTGTTTGTCCTACTTACCCGGGGAATAACTCATGGCGTTGATCCGTGCCTTGCTGCATTGAACAGTTATTATGTGTTTGCCTATCTTCGAATGGAGGACGTAGAAGCGACCAGACACAGAACCAACAGCCACAAATCTACCTTTGAAATCCACTGCAATAGCAGATAACGGCGTCTACAATAAATAATGTATCATAGAATAAAGGCATTTTCAGAAGGAAGGTATTCCGCCGTGAATTTTCTCACGAGCTTTATGCTCATAGGAATGAAGAACTCTTCTGGTCAAGCTCTAGACTGACATGAACAATAGTTTGTTATGACTACTTCAAATCAAGTACATCTTAATAATCAATTATCATATCAGATTTGTCAGATTTGTGGTCTAATACTACATGTACTGTTTTTGGATGTGGTCCTAACATCCTGTAAATTGGAAAAAGGGCGTGATCAGGCTTCTATTTAGGAATATATTATCTTGTATTTGCACAACCATTATTATATTCAGGTGATCTATAGGAAACTTTTCAGGACTTGTCTATTTAGTCATACTGGCAAACCTATGGAAATAGTACATTTATGATGTAATCCAACACTGACGCCGTGACAGCCATCTTGAAAATATCAGAACTGGATTTTCTCTCTAATCTATGAATTAATTGTAATTTCTCCTGATTTACTTAAGAATCTATATAGAATATATAGATCTAGATATAAGATCTCTTGTCATGACATGACAAAATGGAGCGTATGTGAAATTGTTGTACAAATATAGCATATTAATTGAAAATGTGGATGCTGTTCACTTTGTATAGCTATAGCTTTGCTGATTGAAATACATAGTATTTGAAGTATGGAGAATGTACTTTGAACGAAGTTCGCTAACAAGTAGGAGCTACTCATTCACCGGGACCTATTGATCTCAAGTTTGCTCATGTAGTTAATGATCATGGGATCGTTTGCTAGAGCCTGCACTAACGTTTTCGATTTTCACGCAAAATAAAGTTCAAATGACTTTCAAATTTCTGACTCAGAGTTATACATGTCATAAACTTCTAAAAACTGTTGGTATATTTTACAGATCTTATTCAGACATTTTATCTAAATTCAGAAATGTGACTTTACATCAATAGGTATCCAGTTTTTTTCATCAAAATTTCTACATTGATTTAGTGTACAAACTATGGAGGGTCAAAGGTTCCAATAATTTCATATCGACGGGTTCTAAAATAATTAAATGCCTTTGACATCAACAGTATGACCCAGAGATCATTACAAAGACCGTTTACAGACTTTTACTTGAGCGTTGCACGCTGACTAACAGGGAGTTGGGAACTCTATGACGGGCTCTGTCCAAACCTTTTTAGAGAAGAAAATTGCAAGTCCTGGGTTGCTCGGGACTCTTACAAATCAAGGATATGAGCACGTCTACAAACGGAAAGAGCACGGTTTACTTACGTTGATGTCGCCTTACATATTTCTGATACTAGCATATTATTCCATAAACGTTTCGTGAGGAAACTTTTATTACCGCTCCTTTTGAGAAACTTGTTGATCCTTGCTCTTTGCATAGAGGATTATCCATACATTTTTAATTGCGTATCTTTTGATTGTGCTGCTTTTACCGTGAGTGGGAATGTGGGCGCCCGTACACCGGTTAAGCACACTATTTAAGTAACGTTTATTACTTTTATTGACCGTCCTAAGTCAGTATAGTAACTGACATATAATCGAATATTTTTGTAATGGTGTTCTCTGTGATTATTGATAATTATGATAATTATCATAATTTATGTGCATGTCCTTGGTGATCTGTGTCATACATCCTGGTCAGATATGTTCTGTCCTCTCTTTTCTTTTTAATTCTTATTATTATTCAGTTTCACACTGTTTGGGCTAATAAGTTGGTTTTATTCATCACCTTATTATATTGTTATTTATCCGGAAATGATTTAGCAAGTGCATGTAGGATGGCAAATGACTGAATGAATAAATCCTTAAGGGAGTCCCTTGCTTTCTAAAATGCGAGGTATCTGTCTGACCTTCACTGGAATCTTATGTGTATATTTAAATGAATCACAGTAATCTCTGAAAATGAAACTAATATGTACAATATTATAACGGAAACAAAAAACTTACATCCAATTCTACTCTCCATATCAATTTATGAGATTTGACTGACCATTTCATCACGCATTGATCATGCCCTGCGGTAACGAAAGCTAATTCTCCCGGAACTGGCGCTTCGCACCACACTTCGTCCGAATGTCCCTGCATAAATGTATTAAAATTATATTGTATATATATATATAATCATTTATAACAATTAAAGCCAATTACATTGTCAGTTTTTCATAGTTGGCAATGAATAATTTTGAAAGGAGTCATCATTTAAATATTTTAAGATATAAATCATCTTTAAAATACATTGACATAATCGGAAGGGAAAACACTATTTAATCTTCTTACATTTATTATAAATCTGAATTTAATGGGAAGTGATCCATTAAGGACGCATGATTTGGACGTCCCAACAAAGATTTTGCCGTCTGCTCCAGTTCCTCGTTGCGGTATTATACATCTCACATGACCAGCCAAGTCAGGTGGTATCTAATATAAAAGACAAAGATATGGTAGTAGAAAAAGATAAGTATTTAGTTAAAATATATCTGGTATAAGAACGTCATCAAAGTCTTCGAATAAATAGATAAGGAAAACGATATTATTTCTTAAATGATAATAATTTTACGGGCAAATTATCATTATTGATAAAATGTAACATTAATCATGTATAAACCTCTCTTTTTGACATAAATCGGAAACCATTGATGCTGTCCCATGACTTGATGATACTCCCTCCTCCGGATAGTAAACTGTTGTCACTCATGACACATAATGTGCTAACCGGGTTCTGAAATGACCAACAAGTTAAACTTCCAGATGTTAACAAATATGTTTCTAAATCCCTAAAACGTTCAAGTACAATTCAAAAGATATCATAAAAGTAAAATACATTTCCATTAGGATAAGAGAAAAATATATTCATGTCAGGTAAGCAAAGTTTGACTTAACTTCATAATAGAAAAGAATTATTTATATTTGATTCATAATCAAAATGTCACATATTATTCTACAAAGCAAGGTGCCCATTGCAGACTTAAATGCATATGAAAAATTAATGTGGTTAGTATGTACATTGGGCTTACTGACACGAATCAATGATGAGAGAATGAAATTGATATTTCATGGGGTTTTCTGCTTTTGTGATTAATCGATTACATCTTTTGTAATTATCCTTGCCGATAGATTCTATCATCAAATATATACATATGTAAATATAGGAATGATCTCCTTAATATTCTATTTATTTATCAGAAATATGGTTATGTCAATAATACAGTAAATGCTATTTATTAGAAGCGTTAATGAAAAGATATATACACTGTTATCGCATTAAGAGAAATCATTCAGTGCAGTTCAGAGACGCAATCTTGATAAAGACTTACATTGTGAGCACATTTCATGATGGAACTCTGGTCTTTATTGACTTTGAATACAAATTCACTGTCTCTGTTCCATACTACTATTGAACCGTTCGAGTCTCCAGTAAGCAAATCTCCATTTAATGTAAATGCATGAGAAGTTACCACTTTTGGTGTCCCTTCCTATGAATAGAAAAAACATTGTAAAAGGTGTACTCTGTTATTTTTACTGATGTTATACCTCCAGTTTTCGAGAATATTGTACATTTAAAAAGCTAAATAAAAAACTACCTACAGGAAACACTCCACTGAGTTTATCTCTGTATAGTCTGCCGTTGAATACTCTGCCATTTATTTCCACGATCTGATCCCAGAAAATGCGCCAGAAGTATAAGTGATCTGCTCCATACGTTATCAGTAGAGTGTCATCGTCCTTGTAAAAGCATGCGCAGTTCACGGCTTTATTTGTTGTCTGTCAGAATAGATAAATATAATTGTTTGAGTTCAACAAATATATTTGTTTAAATCTCCTTGTATGTATACTTATAATTAAGACAGTTATCATGGTTTACAAACTATAATTAATAATAAGCACCATGTTAGTTTCTTAGTTTTCGTGTAATGTGGTCTCAAAATCGTTTTACAATTAATTAGAAATTGTAGGACGTAAAATTAAATAGCAAACAATAATTCTGAGAATATGCAGTGGCTTACAGTGACATCACCACGCTTGACAGACATTTCTATGATCTGTTTTAAATATATTTTGCAGCCCTTTGATATAATTGGTTATTAGAATGAGAAATTGTTTTTCATTAGAGAAGTATGAAAAGTGCATACTGTAAAATGTAAATAGGTGATGCGGTTCTTTATATATTGATCTTGGAATAAGAAAGAAAGAAAAATTTTAATAGACTGAAAAGAATCTATATATCATGTTTTTTCATCTTTTTTTACATAAAATATCATGGTGATTATTGTACCAATAGTTTTGTCAATAACCTTATGACTTGCAGTTACTTGACAAAATATTGAAATTGTTAAACCTCAGTTTCTCATAGTAAATTCAGTATACCTGTATATAATTCCAATTACTAGCAAGTGACTTAAAGTATACATTTTACTTGTTTATCATTTCTTGGCTTGAGTTGTTTTTTTTTATTTCTATTATTTTTTGTAACATGTCGGTAGTTTATTGCATATTCACATGTTTGTATGAATTGCTTAAAATAAATATAAAAAGGAGTATAAAACAATACATTCATGTAATGATGTTTAAAACAACATTGCATGCTTGATTTCTATGCATGAATCGGTGAGTTCGCAAATCATGGAATTACAATATTAAGCTGTGTTTTGCATTCGGAAGTTGCATTTAAACAAAGTGATGAGTGAAAGTGAATAAAAGGTAAAAAAAACCCCATAATCTGGTGAAACATTCGATTGAATTTTCATAAAAATAGCAAAGTTTAGATTTATGGAGCAGGAAATCTTACTGACTAATTATCTGGTAAATACGGATACATACCTTCTGTAAGTGGACAATTTGGAAATTCAAAGAAATATCAAACATAAATAATATCGTTATATCTTTCAACATGTTATCTCGGAATAACTATGGAGAATTTCTCGATGTATATTCCGTGAAGTAGAATATGCATACATACTTTTCACAAAATAGTAATCAGAAATCAAATCTCACCTTCATTAGTACTGTGAAACAGTGTTATGTCAAAGTGGTATTGACCAACTGTGTATCCTTAAAACACCAAAATAGCTTATGGAACGCCCATAGTCCATAGGCACATTACATAGCAATTCCTTATCAACCATAAAACTGTCCGAAATAGTCAATTATGCTTTTACAGGTAAAATGGCAGTTGCAAATTCCATTTTATTTTTGTTGTAAATCTTGACAAAATTTTGACAAGGAAAAATGTGATTCTAAAAATAAGTACATTAAAACAAATATCATCAAAATGTTAATGTTTCTGACCTAAGACATTTTTGTGGTGTTTGGAGGCTAGGTATTCCGACAGTCTTCAATAGGCCCTTTCACTGTTACTGCGGGACTAACATTTTGATTGGCAAAATGATAAAGTTTTCCGCAAATGACGTCAGACACAATCAATTTTTATGATGTCAAACATTTTACGGAAAACATTATCATCTGCCAACTAAAATGTTAGTCCTACATTTACAGTGAAAGGGTCTTTGGGCACAAACTTGTGCCTCATTTCTCTTTGAAGCGTTCTGTATTTTGGGTTTTTTTTTAATATTTACTGAGCTGAATTTATTCAGTTTATGCTCTCGATAGGGTAAAAGCAATATGCTCTTCAGCACAACTTCACATACAACTTTAAAGCTTGCTTACTTTCGATTAATAATCTTACATTCATGGATTACTTAAGTATTATACGTCAAAGTAAAATGGAAATTAAGGAAACTACAGAGCGTAACAATTCTACCTTGTATCTGGATATCATTTTTATCTAACGACAGTAAAGGCCATCCGAACACCTCCTATGACAACCGTGACGGTTTATTTTTCAGCAATGCAAACCTCTATACTTTGTATTTACCTCATTGGAATTTTTTCACTGAACTTAAGTGACAGTTGTAGCTAGCAAGCAAGATATAGCTACTTTTCACGGGGATCTGATCTCATTTCCTGTTGGAAGTTCACTTTTGCTTCTTATTGGATAGTCTTTAATTTACTATCTGTTTCTGTTTTCATATTTTGATTGATGATTTTTATATCATTCGATTATATAATTTGTGGACTATATGGTTCATCGACCATCTAATACTTTTTCCAGTATATGAAGAATTGTAAAAAATTTTCCTTACCGCCGTTTTTGCTACACATTTTTCTCTTTGCCAGTCCCACACAGTAAGAACGTGCTTATCACTTGTGTCTATTGCACACATCAGGTCTCCCGAGCTCTGAAGGATAAAAAATTATTTTAAGAGCCTTAAATTTGTTATTCTAAAATCATACATATTAGGTAGATTTATGGGCAAATGGATAATTTGGGATAATAAAAGTGATGGCTGAATTTGAATTACCAGAATTTATTTAAATGTTAATGTATTTGGACATTGCATTCTCCAAATATTGATCTTTTTCGGAGAAATCTTTCACTCAGAAAAATTAAACTACTTTTTCTACAATATTATTTGCACTACGGATACATGTTTATCTCATATGATGACATTTTCTATCGCCTTTTAAAGTCTACATACAATATTAGTTGTTTCTATGGCAACTGGCAAATGTATAATCTATTTACCTCAGTATATTAAGATTTGAACATTTTTACTGTATGTCACAATCTAGATTACTTACATGTAATTACTATTCTAAAGCAAAATTACTACATGTAATAATGTAGTAGTTCTTACCTTATGAGAAAAGTCGATTGAAGCCACACCATGGACGAACATGTCGATTCCAATCACGTGATATGTTGTTAATTGGCGTCCGTCCCAAATCCGAATATGGGCCTTAAAACAAATTGAAGGGTAAGAAAACTAAAACTTCAGAGTAAACTGTAAACTTTTAAGAAAACTCCATAACTCACCCACCCCCATTTTTTAAACATTAATGATATAAATTGTTTTACAATGCTTCTTAAGATATATCTTACAGCTATAAGCACATTTTAATATGATAAAAAATGACCTCACTTTACTTGCAACAGGATGACATAAAAATGCAGAATGATCCCTTAATGAAGTTTTAATGTGTTTTTGTACTTACTGGAGATTGTTTACTGGCATATTGTCCAGATGCAACGAGGATTTCATTTGGATGAATGGTAAGACTGCCAAATGAATATGATAGGTATAAAATAGGTATAAAACGTGCAAGGTATTAATATATTATTTTTGTCAAGGTACTATAATAACAAGACTTAAAACTTAATCCTACATGTAAACCCTAAAATAATTTACATTATCTAATAAGAACAAATTTTCTATAAATTTATTTTAAAAATTCAACGATTCAAGATTCAAAATTCAAGAACGTTGTAAATATTTCGATTAAAGTGCTATTGCAGTACCGAATTAGAAAGAGCAATTAATTGGTGTGGTTAATCGGTTTATTGGTCTCCTTTCCCACTCACCACAAAAGCTATATAATCAAAGTACACACATTTAAAAATTTATGGATAATTCTCAATATAGATAGCAAGGAGCAACACGTTTCTCATGTTCAGAGGTCATTTAAATATAAAGACGTATAGTTATGCAGAGTAACACCAAGATCGAAAATATATAAATTGACATCAAATGAGTAAAGTGTGCTCTGCCAATCTGGAAGCGAGCTCAGACCCTTGATCTGTAGGGCTGACTAACAGTCAGAGGGGACGAGGTTCAGACCATGTCTCCTCTAATAAATGTTTCAATACGGCCCGTCATATTGTCCCTACCGTCCTGTTAGAGGATAAGGAGCAATGGGTAACTAAAGTAAACATGTAACACAGCCCGAAAGATACAAAATACATTACAAGTGTATAGAAGGAAGAGGATCAGAGCTGTACAAAATGTTACAAAGCGTTCAAATAAACTTTAAAATGCGCAAGACATCAGTCAAAGTGAACCTAAACAAATGAAAAAAATAAATTTTAATTGTACCATGATATTTCGTCCGTATGTCCAAGATAATGGCGTTGTGAATCGTAGCACAGTTCGTCACATCGGTAGAAGACAGCTACGGCGGCGATATAATACAGCAGTTCACCTGTAGGCTGATACACCATTAAACTTTTAGATCCTTCCTTACCACAGTAGCCGTACCTTAGATTATTAAGGTGTTCAAATGTAAATATGCACGAAGATACGTAGTTCTAACGTTTAATTACAACTGGTTTAGATTTAAAAATACATTTTATGAAATGGTATATTGAGATGTTGGAAAAAATAGGCTTTTGTTTTTTCTGGGGTTTTTTTTTTTTGCTTGTTTGTTTGTTCGAATGTTTTGTTTTTTTCTTTCTTTTTTTTTTTTGTTTGTGTTTTGGGGGGAGAGGGTGCCGTAATGTACTAAATCAACAAGTAAATGGGATTTTTGTATAAGATTTTCAAATGCGTGATTGTACTGTAACTTCTATATAATGGAATGATTTTGTGGCGACTTTGCATTTTAATTTGCATTTATTTTTCACAAATGGAAGGTATTGTTACTCCAATTTCATTTAATTAATATATCGTTATTAAAACTCTGCATATTATGTAAGGTAATGCAATGTATTTTGATCAATTAACATTGCAACGTAATTAGCCATTGGTGGTTTCATGTACCGTTTAAAATATTTTCATTCATATTTTCATATCAAACAAAACCAATAGAAGATTAAGGACACTGATAACATATAAGGAAAGGTTACAAAAATACAAATTAAAAAGCATCTTTTAATCCTAAATGGGATGAAACTAAGACTTTCAAAGGAGTGAGGATACTCTGCTGGCATACTTTTACCGACGCAAATCATATATATAATTGTAAATAACCTCATTCTAAAGATCCTGCTCAAAACATCATATAATATTCTGAAACCGGGACATAGCACTGATAAACAATGAAATGAAAGGATACACCCATTCAAGCTTTAGTTTCTTTCCCGGTCTACCTCCATCATCGTCTGGATACATAACAGATGGTGGAAAATAATCTGTAATATAGGCAGAACATAATTTGTTTTACAGAGCATAATTTTGTCTGTAGGAGAGAGAAAACAGAAGACATCTGACAAAGCTGTATGGCACAAATCACCAAGGAACTGCAAACAAAAAATGACAATAACATAATATACACGGAACGAAATTACCAAAATATTCGACTGTGCTGCGGTTACGATACCGACTTAGGACGGTCAATTGAAATAACAGACGTCACTCAATTGGTGTGATTAACCGGTTTATGGGCGCCCACCTCCCCACTGACCGCAAAAGCAGCACAATCAAAGGACACATATTAAAAGATTTAATAAATCCTCCATATAGAGAACAATGATCAACAGGTTTCTCAAGGAGAGAGGTCATAAAAAGACCCTTAATAACTGTAAGGTCAGATATCCCACATTCTCCTCTTTTCCAAGAATATTACATCTGCCCCTGGTGCTGGAATTGAAGGACATTTTGTAGTCGAAAGTATATATGTATATACACTTTGAAAAGCGCACGTCTATCCTGATGTACATTTATTGGCAGCTACATTAATCAACATATAAAAGATTAGATGTATAAATCGATGTTTCAGATCAATAAAGCATTTACCGAGTCTAGCAATACATTATAAAATATCAGCAAAAGAAAACATACTTTCTATCACATCTAAAATAAATATCTAAATATTTCTTATTTGCATATCAATGCACTATATATTGTTGAATCAATATCGAAGAAGTACCAAACCGTTAATCATTCTCAAAGTCCAAGGACAGATACAAAATCGTGTGAGTTTCAAAAAGGAACTGTTGTGAACCCCGAAATACCGAAAAATTCCGAGGTGAGACCAGGTGCCCGGGGAGAGTAAGCGTCTCCTTTTGCATGCATCACCCGTCACAGCATTTCTTAAGAAACATGTCAAAGTCAGGAGTTTTGGTTTCCTAATTGTACATACGAAAGTACAAACTGGTATACAAAGCCATGTTTGGTGTTCACTGAACAGGTCATTTAGTCGCATTCCAGAATATTATCAATCATTCTAGAAAGAGGCACATCATATTTTCGTACAAGATCCCCATAGCGACCGTAGATTGTCCTCAGTAACGATTTCAGACGTTCTTTGACATATTCCTGCATATATGTTATGCCGAGTCAATTACATTTCACAATATTTTTTCCGCATAGCAATTTAATTTCATAGTGTATGCATCAGTTACTCACATCTGTCTTTTCCTTTAAGTTGGAATTTGACACTATCATCTTTCATGTCATGTTGGTATAGAGGCAAATCCCGGCTTGTCAGCATTCCGTTGTGGTAGTCCATGTTGGGTACGGGACTAGCCGGTAAACCTGTTTCGTTTTCTTCTATCTCATTCAGATCCGCTACAATATTTCAAGGTATTCAACCCACAAAAAGACTCAAATGACAAAATAAGACATCAACAAAATAAGTTTTGTTATGGTTATTTGTTAAAGCAAAATGCATGTCACCTTAGATGATCTTGATGTTTGTGACTGTAAAGTTTGGGATTGTACAATATGAATTCCTTTAAAAGAGTTATCTCCCCTACACGTAGTTATAAATATAAAAAAGTAGAGTGCAAGAATACTGTACGGTGAACTACATTTTTCTTTATGAATATTGATAAATTACAATATCATGGAGCTTTTAACCGTGAATTTTTTTTTTAAGTTTGAACGGAATAACATGATTTTTAAGAAACCTTTCGGTACAAGGTTTTATTTTGTAAGATGATTCAAAATTATAAATTCATTTTAAAGATAAAAGTTGTATTTATTGAGATCTAATTATTGCATAGATATAGAAAATATATACATTTTAATTTTGTGCACCAGATGCGCATTTCGACAACTTATGTCTCTCCAGTGATGCTCGTGGCCGAATGGTTGGAATTCTCATATTATATAAATATTTGAAGAGCAGTATTGAAACCCAAATGACCGAAAAAGTGAACCAAAGAATCAATCTAAGGACAGAGCTATGCACGAGGGAGATACTCCTTAGTTTTAGAGTGATTTACATAATTTCACGACGGCAAATTTGAAGTATATATTTCAAGTCAGTACAAAAGCACTGAAAACTAGAATTATGATGCCCTCGGGAACTATCAGTCCACCAGCAGTGACACCGGCCTAGTGGTTATAATAGATATAGAAAATATATACATTTTAATTTTGTGCATCAGATGCGCATTTCGACAACTTATGTCTCTTCAGTGATGCTCGTGGCCGAATGGTTGGAATTCTCATATTATATAAATATTTGAAGAGCAGTATTGAAACCAAAATGACCAAAAAAGTGAACCAAAGAATCAATCTAAGGACAGAGCTATGCATGAGGGAGATACTCCTTAGTTTTAGAGTAATTTACATAATTTCACGACGGCAAATTTGAAGTATATATTTCAAGTCAGTACAAAAGCACTGAAAACTAGACTTATGATGCCCTCGGGAACTATCAGTCCACCAGCAGTGACACCGGCCTAGTGGTTATAATAGATATAGAAAATATATACATTTTAATTTTGTGCACCAGATGCGCATTTCGACAACTTGTGTCTCTTCAGTGATGCTCGTGGCCGAATGGTTGGAATTGATTACCTTAAGTCTTATTGATACTCGTTTAGCAATTATGACCATGATTTATGAAACACACCCTCCCTCTCTCCCTCCAAGAAAAAGGTTATGCTATACATCAATTAAGGAGATATCGTGTTTCATTTTAATGTTTAATTTTCGAGATTTCTTCCATACCTTCCAAGATAAAATAACCTAATTTGATTTCTATTCATTCATATTTTTCTCACATTTCAATAGCAGTGATGTGTTTTGACGCGATCTCACAGTAATATTTCGGGCTGTAATATATTTATATATTGGAACATTTTGCTTATATTTTCAGAAATGCCTTTTTGTTATGTTTTGAAGAGTAGAATATACGTAATTAAGAACAAACATAATGTGTTTAGAAAACAATGGAAAAAAAGATAGAACTCAATACTTATGTACCAGATAAAATATAATTGAAATTAATAAACTTGAACATTATTGGAGTTTCTCTTCAATTTTACTCCTGTTTAAAAGATCTATATTTCTGACTTTCCGAATTAACAAATTTTATACACAAATTGTTTGAGTTTTATGTTACAGTCAAACTCGTCTTTAAGACCATTAAGTACGTACCTGCTTTATACTACGACCTATCTCTGTTCATCTTTACTTATTATATATACTAATCAATCTGTTCTAAACAACATTTGCTTTAATCAGTCCTTTTCGATCTTCCCTTTGCTCTTTGGTAATTGTTTAGAATGGGTTTGACTATATTCATTCTGGTGTTTGATAGTTATGTGTTAGTGTAGGATAGATTACAATAAATACATACCCCAGGAATTGAGCACAGCCCCGTCGTTTGGACGAGCGAATCGCTTTTTCCCTCTGCTTATTGTACTGATTGAATCACTGCCCGAATTACTGCTTGGCGCTGGACGTTTATCAGTGGGATATAATTCAGCACCACATGCAATGAAATCGTCACAGTTTTTCAACTCATTAAAAAGCTGATTAAAGCTTTCGACCTGGAGAGACAATGTGAAATTTTAGTAACATCCAATAATACCAGTATTCAATGGATTCTGTATGTATTTGAAATTATGATTCTGTTCCCACAGGAAATGATAATTAAATGATAATTAAAACTGTATTGTTCGATCATGAATAAAATAAAAGCTTCGCTATATGATACTGTGTGTGAAATATACCTTTCTGTAAGGTTTTTTCTCTGTGTAAAGAGCTTGAATTTCCTCTTCGATCATGTCACCCATTGTATTTAAAAGATCTTCGAAAGTCTGCTCTGTTTTAGGGTTGATATATATTTTCTCCTTGCGATTACGATCTTCATTTTTGTAAACTGTTATCACCCTGGGCTTACTGTATTTCATAGCAATGAAATCGTTAGGCTTTTTGAATAGTTCCACTTCATCTTTGCGCACTCTCCCGCCCGATGGTTTACGATTGCTCCAGAACTGTTCCCTCGATTGTCCATATGAAATGTTCAAGTATGGCTTTTTCGTACTCGACACTAAATAGCACCTACCTGGCTGAAATTCAGTAACGCTCTTAATTTCCTTTCCACTCGGATAACCGAATATATACCTAACTCCACTCGTTGTCTCAATTTTGTCATTCAAATGTATTAATAATGATTCAAAGTTAAGGAATTCCTTAGGCGTGATGGATATTGTAATTCCTTTGAAATCCTTATCTCCATTACGGTAAAATGTTACTCTTTTTCCCTTGCCGTTGAGTGTTCTATGAACCTTCGTTTGTACATCATCGTTGTTCTGTACATCTTGAAGCTTGTTCTGTTCGTATCGACCTCTGACAAATACTTGGTCTCTGTAAGTGTCCGTGTGGGGTCGTTGGGAAGGGTACACATTAAACTCATCGTCACTGTACACGGGAATTTCACTCTGGAAATAGAAAGCCGTTATAATTTGTACTGATGTACAAAGTTACTAGAAATTCAATTTAATGTGAATTATACGGTGACACAAAAGGATCAGAAGCTAACCAATAGCATGACAAGACTTTTCCAATCATCATCAGCTGTCCCCGTAAAACTGCCTGAATACACATATTCTATATCTTGTAAATCATAGATAAAGTTTCTTTTCGTTTTTAAATCGACAATAACACTTCATCAACTACTACAAGACAATAACACTTCATCAAATACTACAAGACAATAACAGTTCATCAAATACTACAAGACAATAACAGTTCATCAAATACTACAAGACAATAACACTTCATCAAATACTACAAGACAATAACAGTTCATCAAATACTACAAGACAATAACACTTCATCAACTACTACAAGACAATAACACTTCATCAAATACTACAAGACAATAACACTTCATCAAATACTACAAGACAATAACACTTCATCAAATACTACAAGACAATAACACTTCATCAAATACTACAAGACAATAACACTTCATCAAATACTACAAGACAATAACACTTCATCAAATACTACAAGACAGTAACATTTTATCAAATACTACAAGACAATAACACTTCATCAAATACTACAAGACAATAACACTTCATCAAATACTACAAGACAATAACAGTTCATCAAATACTACAAGACAATAACATTTTATCAAATACTACAAGACAATAACAGTTCATCAAATACTACAAGACAATAACAGTTCATCAAATACTACAAGACAGTAACATTTTATCAAATACTACAAGACAGTAACATTTTATCAAATACTACAAGACAGTAACATTTTATCAAATACTACAAGACAATAACAGTTCATCAAATACTACAAGACAATAACAGTTCATCAAATACTACAAGACAATAACACTTCATCAAATACTACAAGACAATAACACTTCATCAAATACTACAAGACAATAACACTTCATCAAATACTACAAGACAATAACACTTCATCAAATACTACAAGACAGTAACATTTTATCAAATACTACAAGACAATAACACTTCATCAAATACTACAAGACAATAACAGTTCATCAAATACTACAAGACAATACAATAACACTTCATCAAATACTACAAGACAATAACAGTTCATCAAATACTACAAGACAGTAACACTTCATCAAATACTACAAGACAATAACACTTCATCAAATACTACAAGACAATAACAGTTCATCAAATACTACAAGACAGTAACATTTTATCAAATACTACAAGACAATAACACTTTATCAAATACTACAAGACAATAACAGTTCATCAAATACTACAAGACAGTAACACTTCATCAAATACTACAAGACAATAACACTTCATCAAATACTACAAGACAATAACACTTCATCAAATACTACAAGACAATAACAGTTCATCAAATACTACAAGACAGTAACACTTCATCAAATACTACAAGACAATAACACTTCATCAAATACTACAAGACAATAACACTTCATCAAATACTACAAGACAGTAACATTTTATCAAATACTACAAGACAATAACACTTCATCAAATACTACAAGACAATAACAGTTCATCAAATACTACAAGACAATAACACTTCATCAAATACTACAAGACAATAACACTTCATCAAATACTACAAGACAATAACACTTCATCAAATACTACAAGACAGTAACATTTTATCAAATACTACAAGACAGTTATAAGGTCCTCAAAATGCAACATTTATTATATGTAACTAACGATCCTTTGTTTTATTGTGCTTTGGGGGAGCATTTAGAGTTTCTTAGGGTGTTGACTTATGTGTTATATTATTCCTTTTCTGATGTTGTGTTACTGGAACTTGTATATAGTACTAGTCCATATTCATCTTGTGTTTTAAAGTGCCGACATACTTTTTATCGTTTTTACGTTTGATGGACTTATGGTAGGTGGTTGTCAAAGGAGGGATGCTTACTCGGTCGAGCTGCTCATCTTACCATTGTTATCGTGGTATTCATGTCTGTTTTGAGTATCAGATTAGCACTGCCTTTGTCACGTTTGTGGTTTACTTCCATGGCAGATCATTTAAGGAATCACATCATCATTTGAATGCTTAAATTATAATGTCACAGTAAAGTGTAACAATGATGGTAAACCATCATGCATGATATGTGATATGAAGTAAGATGTATATGTATAATTTTCACATGTATGTTAGAGGTTTTAACGAAATCAACACCGAGTTTAAATTCCATTCAGCAACAGGATTATTACAATCTTGGGCATTTTTTCTGTGACGTTACCCTGACAATCGTTTTATCTGTTGATTATTATCAACTGAAGAATTTGCTATTATATGACTGATGAGTCGTTGTAATCAATATCGAAGAAGTACCAAACCGTTAATGTAATATGTGTTTCATAATTGAAAAAACTGTTTTGTTTTATCTAAGTTTTGATGTTTTCAATAACCTTAAATCTCTATTGTTGCGAAAGAGAATATACATTGAACTACGGTATAAAAACGCAGATCAACATACCTAGATGAAGGGAAAACAGGTGCATTGTAATTTTCAATATATATTAAGATGAAAATATGAGTAGAAAGTCTGTAATGTTCAAATGAGTGAAAATTGGTAATACATACTAAGCTACATTCATTTCACACTTTATCGGTTGTTTTGATATGGTTTTATATATGGTTTACCCTTCGGTACTTTGATATGGTTTTATATATGGTTTACCCTTCGTACTTCTTCGTTTTTTACTTTTATCTGATCAATTATATACAACTATCGTTTATGCCTTGCACACTGACGTTTTACATAGTTCGAGATATCAAGCGGAAAGTCGCCGAATGTCGAGATCAAAACGTCTATAAAGACCATGTAGTTATAGTCTTATGACATTTATTTGTTTGTTTGGGGTTATTTTTTTTTTCATTCCTATAGTAATTAACATTTTATGAATGTCAACAATAATGCTAAAATTTGTTGTTGTATGACGCATAGTGTATTTGAAATCGTCACCAAACATGCTCGCACAGCTTTGCTGTTACATACAGCGTGGCATTATCTCGAAGTATGTCTAGAAAGAACATCCCTGTACTGTTAGAACTTTGAGATTGTGTCCCCTAGAACCCGTGATAAACGTCGCTCCTTATGGGCGAATGTTTTGTTATGAGTGAAAATCGCAGGAAAATCAGAACAAGAACTACGAGTAAAAGGCCGAACAGCGATATCACGAAAGGAAGAAAAAATTAAAATAATAATAATAAAAAAGTAACTAAATAAATAAATTAAAATATCACGTAAAATTTGTTGCGTGTCGGGCTTCTGAATAGCAACTCTTGTCATCATGCTCAGGGTATGTGATGGTTTTTCCGAGTCTTAATGTGAAGAGAACAAAGACAAAGACATCATCATCATCATCGTATTACTGTGTATCAATGTCAAAATCAATTTAAAGAATATCACATACACTGAACATCTCTAGTATTTACAGAATCTTTCAACACAAACACACACCTACTCACACACACACACACACACTTACACACACACACACACACACACACACACACACACACACACACACACACACACACAATAACGTTTCGCTTTAATAACAGTAGTTAAATAATAAAACATGTTGTGGATATGAATATACTTTATATGATTTATCACATTTTACCATTCATGTAATTTTTTACTCTTCACTTATCACAAGCTCTATGTGACGTTATAACACATCAATGGGAATTTATTCCCTCGATACATATAATCTCATTACATGACATTTTTTACGTCATATTGACAAATTATTCGCAAAATATATCTTTGACAAAAAAAAAAAAAACTATTTCTTAAAATCAAACGTTAAATTAACTGCATTCCTTGTAATTTCTCCCGAGAAATACACAAAAGTAGCCACATAATTTCCGTTAAGGTACGTGATCGTCGGATACAGTAAATATCTGAATACTGAGAAATGAAAGGCTGCATGACAGTGCGAAACTTCGTGATCATGTTAATCATTATAAACATCTGAATAACTCATTGTTGAAAATATTTAACAGATATTCAGTGTACAAAAACAATATAGCAATAAATTGGATATGTAATCCAAACAAACGAAATAAAACATCCTTCCCCAAACGCACACAATAACGACATCTCATATACATAAATATTTCATCTACACTAGCTTTACAATTGAACCATGAAATTGCATGCTTCTTGTTTATGGTGGATGGTTAATATGAAATCTGCTAGATCATTAGATTATTTTTGTCTCCCTTCGATAGGTAGAACTAAACAAAGGAACATGTTTTAAACTTGTTGCACTCATGTTAGGGTCATTGATAAAAAGTTAAGAAAGTTGATATTTTACGTTAATTTTTGCTTCTATGGGCATTGTAAGAAAAAAGAGGAGTTACTGGCTCAGTTATGTGGCAGAAGTCACCATGGAGCTATACAGTACATGAATATCAATAATATACTAGCACATATAACACATTACAAAAATATTTGATTGTAGTGCAATTACGATACCGACTTAGGACGGTCATTTAATTTGACAAAAGCCAAACAAATGGTGTGGTTAACCGGTTTACGGCCCCCCCTTCCCACTCACCGTATCAGCAGAATTACCATTGCACGGAAATTTGTGTAAGGTATGGATGACATATATCTTGATTTCATATTTATTTTGCTTCAGTGGAGTTTTGTTTCACATTAAAAATTGAAAGAGTACTTTAAATTTCTTTTAAGTTTAAATGAAACGTTGTTTTATTTGAATCGACCATGAGTTTGCCTTGAATGGTTGGGATATCGCATTCCTGTCAGCTGTATGCCATGATAGTATACCTTTTACAATACTGAATGATGCTGCTGCAATGCCTACCGCGATTACAATATAGAATAATATTAGAATCCCCTGGCGATAATACATGTACATGTTTTACAATATAGATCCAAGTACGAAAGTTATTTGTGTCAAGTGACTATGGCACTAACGACGATGAACACAGCGTACATTCACGCACCCCTGAAATTCAGAGGTGAGACCAAGTGCTCGGAAGGAGACACCGTCTTCTGGATTGCTAGCCACGTCCGCCTTGAATGCCCTTACATACAGAAGAAACATATGTAACTCAGCACTGTATGTATAAATGAATGAAATCCAACACTGTGTAGAAAGTGTCACTACAACATAACACCAGGAAAAATTATATTAACTCTTAAGTATACACGATAATATTTGAGTTACAGTCCATTTCATACTTTTTTTGCACTAACGTACAGAAATATAAAATTTTATCACTGACTTTATTCCACGAAGGAAACCAAAGACCCTAAAGTACAGAACTTTATTCTGAAAGCAAGAATGTGTAAAATCATTATATTGCATTAAATCTTTAACCATAGCTTTTAAAGATAGTTTATTCCATGGTTTTACAGCAGTTTTTCTTAAACTGCTTTGAAAGTAGTTCATTCTCGGCCTTTTTTATCATTCCGATTAGCATGGGATTTTATTCCTGTATCGACCGTCGTTTTTCAACCAATTAGGAGTTATAAGTCTAAACATAGTAATTCCAAACTTCCAGAATAACTTTCCTTTTCTTTTTTTCTTACTTTTATATAACCCATATATCAAACTGTTTGTCAGAATCTACTCTATTAGATTCAAATTCAGATGTAAACAACAACCCTTTTTCAGGGCATTAAATCTATACTTTAGCGAAATGAAATTGTTTAAATAATTTCATCCAATCAGAACTCTTGATACATTGAAATAGTAATCCCTTTCTCCCTACATCAAATCAGCAAGTCACGACTCTGGTTAATTATCATGCATTGGCCTATAGGTCAAAGAACAGTGATTAACGAGAGTCGTGATTGGCTGATGTGATGTAGAGAGGGAGGGACTACTATTTCAGTGTATCAGAGGCTGTGATTGGATGAAATCATTTGATCAATCTATAAATAAAAATTGATTCTACTGTAAAATCATAAATTTTTATCTCATTTCACTAATGTAAGAATTTTATGACCTAAAAAGTGGTTGTTGTTTATTTTGAATTTTAGGAAATTTTTGGGGTGACCCCCTTCCAGCATGATTTTCTCGAAATTAAGGTGAATAACCTGTGGTAAACTGTTAAAATTCTGATAGAGGAGGATCTGACAAACATTTTGGTATGTGGAATATGTATAGCTAAAATGTAGGATGTTGTATAATTCAACATGGGACCCTATCTGAAATGGAATTACTATGCTTTGAACTTTAACACGTTGCAAATTCTTATAGAAAACACACTTAATGTAGATAGTCGGTAAACCTATAACGAATCAATGAATTCAGGATTTTACAAAAGAACGGCAAAATCAATACCATGCGGTAATTGGCGACTCGAGGAAGAAAATTCCGTTTTAAAACGAGAAAAATAATGTCGGTTATCATGGTGACTTTGAGAAAGTATAATGAAAATGAAATTGTCCAATATATTTTCACATGAATGATTACGTGAAGAAGCTAAACACATTGTGCTTGTTGCAAATATATACAATTGGTATTATAATAAATTAATTAATTGTTTAAAAACTTATAGTAAAAGTAATTCTTGTAAAGTATATGAATTATGTTTAGTACATAAAAGAATTATATTAAGGTCAGAGACATTACAACTCTTTTTATAATGCCCAAGTGGTTTGATTTATAATTTTATATATTTAAATTTTATGACACACACATAACTTTATTCATTTTCCTCTATATTTGCATTGGTGATTCAATTCACAAAATATTTGATTCGAATACAGTTTAACACTTATCCGTAAAAAGAGAAAAATAATTATTTCATTCAAATAATAATGCTTTTCATGTTTTGTAATTCCATACACATGTAGATGGGGAGAAAATTACAAATTTATTGTTAGTATTTAGCATTATCATGACCAGACAAAAAAGGCAGTGCAGAAATGTGTATATGTGTAGTTTTATTACATATCTGTACCAACAAATTTCCTTAAGTTATCAAAAAACGTAGAAATGTAAAAATGATGGATAAATCCAAACCATAAGTCTAAAAATCATGAAGTTATTCTCAGTAAAGTTGATATACTTAGATATGATGACAAAAATATATTATGAATTAGTTTTCATTTCTTTTGCAAATACAATATTATTAATGCATACCTCTGTGTCAAAATGAATATTATCCTCGAAGGGCCGTTGCTTGAAGAAATATTTTGATCTGGGAGTTTGAAATTTTTTCAACATAATGTTCTCTCACTCCGTTATAAGTATCCACTTTATAAAACTATTCAGTAAAGGTTTGTCGTCATAACACTCATATAGAATACAGTTATTGAATGCTTTTATAATTTAAGAGATCGAATACCCAGATTATTCCAGCATCGTTTCGGATCATTACTGCAACATTTCTCCCTGACAACGAACTATTGTTATTTCAGAGACTTAATGCTTCAGTTACTGATAATTCATCATATGTGATAACACGCTAACTACTTCAGTAACTGTGGAAAGCACTGAAGCGAAACGACAGACGGAAATTAATTGATGGTTATGATAGAGATGGCGATAAACTCAATTTCATGCTAGATGGTTATCAACTTTGTTCAGATTTAAGAACAAGACCCTTAAATAAACATTTGTCAAATATGATTTTGAAATAAAACTACATGAAAATATTGTTTTCAAAGATGTAGCATGACATGGTAGATTTAAATTTCCTATGGGAACTCAATACATTTTAACATGTGCAGCGAATTCCTATGTTAGTTGTACAATTTCGTGTTTAATATAAAGGTCTCAATTAAGTTTTATCTGTCACTTTTAATCAATGCGATCATAAACTTAAGTACACTGAAGTTGAAATAAAAAGACGCAGGAATTCCTTTTGATAGCAAATGTACTTTATAATATAAGCTACGCAGAAGTACCGAAGTATTAACCACATGTCGAAATCCATGGAATGAAAAGGGCAATATAATGTACAAAGTAATATTCAGACAAACGCAAACTCGAATTAGATTGGTGTGAGACCAGGTGTCCCCAGCTTGCATGCAACACCCGTCGCAAAATTCCTGCAGGAACTATACTAGTTCAGGAAGTAAATACACAATGTATATATAAAGACACATGAGCACAGGTAGATGACAAGTACACTAAATCCGGTGTTTAAAATTCATCTAAAATTCCGGTGTCGGAAATGCACGTGAAAAATATGCTTATATATATATATATTAGATTATTCAGGAAACTATCGTCTTTCCCATAGATACAAATTGTACACTTTCACAACTTCTCGACAATATTGATAAATGTTTTTATAATATTCTATTTGGGATATTATAACTTTATACATGGAATTTATTGCTAAGCAAAAAAGAAAAAAAAAATACTATCATAAAAGTGTTTGAAAGAACACGAGTTAAAGGTCAAACTCCTACTGGACAGACTGATTAACAAAAAGACAAATAGACTGATATGTTACACACAGATTGACATGGCACAGAGTACAAACATAATTATTTAGAATACAATTTTACGAGGCAATCTATGTGAAGTGATTATGAATCATTATACATTTATTAGATTACGCGACACCGATATGCAACATGATGTATTTATGTTAAGCAACCTTCCTAGAATACCTAGGTTTAGAGTTGTTGAACTCGCATACCAGGGTTTATATTTTTGGTAACGATTTGAAAATGATATATGACTATTCTTAAATACAAAGCCACAAACCATGGACAAGTAACAGATAAGTTGTAATCATAGTATTGACAATAGTATTGTATAATTCAGAATGTATTACTCATAGAAATAAACATAAATGATATCTAGATAAATACTTCGATACATGTATTCCATATCAATGATTATATGTGACGACCAAATATAGATTTTTGTTACCTTAATAAGGTAACTATGACAAACAAAATAATGTTTAAACAGTAGAACTGACAAATCTAATATATATATATATATATAATAAAAACGCTTGAAACATTACCCGTGGAGTTTGTCGTCGTCTGTTTTCCTTTGCAGAAATGTCTTTTCCCGTCCACTTTTGTGACATAGACATGTTTAGTTTGCAGCACATTATACGTATATCTATATTGTTTCCAATGGAAACTTTACTCCTTCTCGACACGCTTATTACCCTCTATTGTACATCGATATCAGAAGCGTATGTCAGAGCATAATATTTGATAGACTTTCATTCCTTAGTTCTGTACTAAATTATGTATTAGCAAGCAGAGTATTGCTTAAGCAAGACATGTCCCCTATCGGCTCTCAAACTGTCATAAACACTTGTGTATCATTTAAATTGTAATAAAGGTCAAGATTAAGTTGTCAAAGTCATTGACTATATTTCATTAGAAAAGTTTAACAAACAAAAGTAATGTACATGCCATATATGAAATCTCTATTAACATTTCAAGCAGCAAATGCATTCAGTTGTAGAGATGTCCATTGATTCGCACGTCACTTTCTGAGGTTTTTTCTGACCCAATTGATTTCTATTGGGTTTAGTTTTACTAAAACATTTATGATTGAGAACTTCGAAACATGGCAATTTTTATGCGGTACACTGGATCGGACATGCCGAACACTACATATTTTGTCACATATGTTCTCGTTTATTTACCCCACGCCTACTCACATATTGTTTGTAAACCTTAACGAAGGATACCATATTAGAATAGGAAAAATAAATAAATAAATAAATAAAATAAATAATAAAAAAAAACAAAAAAAAACCCACGCAAAATATCGGATATCGGCTTTACAAAGAATAAATTCATTTTCAAAAATTATGTTTTAGATAACGGATATATAGGTGTGAATGCACCAGCAAGCAGATGTTGATTTATCTCGATTCAGGTTAAGTCGCCCCAAAGTACACTTTTTTTTTGCGTAAGATGTTGCTTTATAATGTTGTTCCTATGCTGTTATTCACACATTCAATCGCATTGTGGTGTTCATGCATATAATGAATCCACCTTAGTTTCATTTGCATACACAGTTATTTAAAAGATGCCCATGGATGTACTTTTAACCTGTGATTTGACAAAAGAAAAAAATGAAAATATAAAACTAAAAAATATAGGAAAGAACAGTATTTATGTGAACGTTTTCCAGTTGATGAATGCCATTTTATTATTTAAACTTTTTAAACCATGCGATCGAAATTTTTTCGTGGGTGTGCTTTTGTTTGTGTTTTTCTTTTTGTTTGTTTGTTTGTTTGTTTGGTTTTTTTTTTGGGGGGGGGTTGTTATTTTTATTTTGTATAAGACACGGGTTACAATGTTTGTACCTTGGAAAGGAAAGAATCATATCATAAAACAAATGATAACATCAGCAAATGGAGATCACGCTTCGTCTACTCGTTTGAATAATCGGATATTGGATTTTTTATTCTACGTATGTCAATGAATGGAATCAATTACTGCTAAACTAATAAAAAATTAAACAGAATAAACAATACACAGTCTCAGATAGCTGACCTGAACAACACATGCAGTATAGGATATAAGTAGCGTTTCACATAATGATTATCATCTGGTAACTGTATTTTCACTTGAGACGAACACTTACTAATACTGCATTTAAGTTCTTCATGATGCTTGTAATTTCGTTCGTCAATGATGATCATATCGAATGATAAATTGTGCAAACTCTAATGTGAAAATATAAAAGGATTTAAGGTAAATTACTGTAAAAATGTGATGAAAATGCAGTATAAACAAAATAATCCTTTCATATGGAATCATGAATCGGATTTGGAAATAAAAAGAATGCAGTGTAATTTAGATTAATTCAGTGAATTATTTACAGAACTGTATTAGAGCATTTTGAGTTTGAAAATGATTATAACAATAATGACAGTACCGTAAAATACGAAAATATCGGTCTTGTGTCAATGTATATACCACAAAGGGCATTCATCTATTCATGGAAAACACCCAAGAGTAGGGGGTGGGGGTGGGGGTAAGAGTCTCGGGTTTAGCTATCAATATTCGCAACGAACACCTCAAACAAACAGGTAACATATTCATAAAGAAATACTGCAAATAAATAATGAACCATTAAATTAGATGTAGGAAAACAACGTCCGGGAAGATTATGCATTTCCAATTTGGAAAAACACATCCACCATGAAAACCAAAAGCATACTCTCGACTTAATGAACCGTTAGAAA
Organism: Pteria penguin; assembly: GCA_035048485.1. Taxonomy (NCBI): domain Eukaryota; kingdom Metazoa; phylum Mollusca; class Bivalvia; order Pterioida; family Pteriidae; genus Pteria; species Pteria penguin. The sequence goes on along the minus strand of CM068582.1, from coordinate 38,975,580 downwards.
CTGAGAATATTATAAAGATGTCAAATATTATATTACACATGTAAAAATCTTAGCAAGAAATTACTGCAAAAGGATTTTAACTTACAAATGTTACCGTCCTAAACATTATCATTATGTAAGCAAGAAACATCACATACTACTGACGATGCGGTATACGTGTTTTGGATATGGAATAATTCTATCGATTATCTTATATACGGTGTGAATAAGGACCATGATGCCATAAAATATTCAGTGTTTCTGGATGAGTTTGCAGTGCGTCGAGTTCTGATCTATATTTTTATATGATTTGTTACACATAAAAGAATACTGTTTGAAAGTTTCTTCCATCCATGAAACATAAGCTTAATTTTTCCATGAATAAAGGATTAGTCATTTTTACTTTTTCCTTTGTAAGATGGTTGACACGAAATCATTTTAGTCATTCTTGTGTTAATAATAATAATTGACACGAATTTTTATCACTGTTAATTTCTTCATACTATTTTTCATCTTAACTCACATCGTCTTATTCGAACCTCAATCTTGGAATCTGATGTATTTCCGTGCAAAAGGGTACAATTACGAAATAATAATCCCTCAAGGGATAAGTTCCTTGTAATAGATACATGTAGTATTTTGATAAAATTGACTTTAAATATATATCCATATCTTGGTCTCCATCAACCTTTAAAAATTTACTGTATAATGCCATGATATAGTGTTTGATAATATAGGTTATTTTCGTCATAGAGCATGGTCAGATGTCTTCTGTTTTCATTTTCTGTTCAACAAACATTTTATGCAGCCCTTGAACAACTTCATTTAAGAAATGATCGAACTACCCTATTCTCTGCATTTGCCTTATCTTCTTGCTACATGATTAAATGTTTATGTATTTACCTAAATGAAGATCTGTTGTCAATTATACGCTAGCAGTTAAAGTAATACTCCTGTATATCATTTATCTCTGGGTTTTTCTCAACGAAATGGTATAATTTAGATATTTGAAAATGTGTAATATATATGCAATTCAAACGCAAGATATGTTAACAAATTATTATTTCATTGGGCACTAACGACGCTTTCTTCCAACAGACTTCTTTTGTATTGTTACTAGAGTGATAACATATGTTAACGTCAAAAGTCTATATGTTTCTCACTTATTGACATGCTGAATGTCATTTAAATAAAATCAGATTACACTTTGATAGTTGGTAACCCCGAGTTATGTTAAGAGAAAAGAGTGAAATTACTTCAATTGACCGTCTGTACTGAAAATGTGATAGTATAAAACATTCTATGTTTCAGAAAGTAAAATAAAATCCACCAATAAGCGAAGTCCGTAATATACATAACCAGAAACACTCACATTCTACACATTTTCGGCCATCTCGCTGGTTGGTTTAATGGTAAACTGAAATTATCTAAGCGCAATCTATGTATCTATGTTAGCTAGCAAAAAGATTGACCATTAATACAATTAAACCAATTGAGAAAGGCCAGGTTGCCGAACATTTGTGGAATGTGAGTATTTCTGGTTATTTATATTCTTTATTTATTTATGTTCCTATTTCTTTCCTTCAATTGCCTGTACGAGGCGGTTTTTTTTTTCCTGTAGATGATTCAGATATTTTTCACCATGCTAGAAATCTACCAGATAGTAAGATACCAATCTTAGCAGCAAACTTCAAGTATTGCACTGGAAAGCAATAAAAAGTTAATCAAGTAATAAACTTTGCATGTACTAAGTGCTATATTGAAACTATATCCATCGGTATTTGGCTTTATATAACAGCTGTTTTCCCCTGTATTTATGTAAACTGCAGAAGTTTAATAAGTATACTTAACCACACGAAATTGCCGTTCAAAGTCACTGCCACAACTGCACTACAATCGAGTATCGTTGAGATGTCTTTTCCTGTGCATATTCTTTTATTATCTGCATATGTCTATTCAGACTTTCGTAATACAATATAATGTTATGTCTATATTCCTGTCTTTTATATTTTACTTCATTTCGTTTCAGTCATGACTGACTAATAACATATATGCTGCAGATAATAGTTAACAATAAGGAAAACCCAAATATTCAAAAGTACATACTTTTGCATTATTAATTGTTTTCGTAAAATGAAATCAACGTTATCACTTATACTCATAATGTACTCCGTTACTTGTAAAAATGTTATATACATTTATATAACAAATTCCTCAAAATATATATAAACATATTATACTGCTTTTGAAAGGAAGAACAATATGCCTCTAAGTACATGTATCTTTCAACTAAAACAATTATATCAAGAGCTTTTTTCTAAATTCTACTTACACATATATCATCGGTTTCGACTATCATTGCATTCGAAAACATTGGCTTAGATCCTACTGATTCTATATTGCTATGAAAAGATTCGCGTCTCGATTCACTGACGTCATTGTCATGATTTTCAACCTCAGAATGTTGTTGCTGATATCTATCAGCTGGTGTTGTATTTTTAGAAATTCCCTCCTCATTCATGTCACTCAGGTTGGACTTCCTTATAGCATTCTTCAACTTTCTTGAATTCTTTCGTGAAAGTTTTATTTTGGAAAAATTAATTTTATCTTCGCCAATCCCAGAGTAGCGTCTGTAGTCTATTTTCCGAGAGGACATCTTCTGTTTGTGTTAAATAAAACTTCACGTCTTCCTCAAAGCACTTGCAAAATGCAAAACGTACATTGTGTAAGTTTCTATACCGTCACATTACAGGTCAATGATATCATGACTTTTCCTACCTCCAAAATCACTAAGCTTCATTGTAGAATGTCATGGCAACATTATGAAAATTCCTAAATAAATCAAAGCATATCGCAGTTCACAGTTCTATGGGAATAGTTTAATTATATTTTGTGATCGCATAAACACACCCATTTACCTATGGCATGATACATTTCTCTTAACAAGAGACTCAGTTGGAATTCCCATAGGAACAATATTTGGGTCATTATACAGGAGCGTTGGTACGTATTTTCCCTTAATCAATCTTTTTCATCAGGAAAATTCACAGGTATATTCGTGTACTGCATAAAAGAGTTTCTTAGTTATAGGTAGACGATAAGTGAGGATATATATTGTAACATAAAAACATAACCCTTACTTCTTTATTATTTATTTATTTAATCCTTAATTTAATTATTTTTACGTTGTCGGGAAGGTTTTTCATTTTTGCCTTTTACCATGGTGCACTATATTTAATTTAAAACGAAGAAGATGTGTTGAAATTTGATGTTTTTGGTTATGCCAAATTTTATGAGTCATGTTCATTCTTCGTGTATGTCCCACAGAAAAAGTGACATAGATTGCATGGCAGATCAGTTTCATAATTTAGTATACGTAAAACTTAAAATGAAATTACCGAGCTCGAACATGGTGCCATAGAGCAATAGAATATACGGACTTTCGAAGATAAAATCCGGTGTTTGAAAAAGAAGCACTTTAAAATAGGTAATTTATACTACCCCTCCCCCTTTCCACCGCCATAACCAACACACCCCATACCGCCTATCGGCTTGATATATCCGTCGTGACTAGAATCCAGGGTACTCATTTGGAAATTACAGAGGATATTATTAATAAATTTATTGACAAAAAGTGTATGCAAAATAAGTTTGGTATATACATATATATAGTAATGGGCTTATATTTGTGATTCAAGTATTTTTATTTTATATCTATGTATTTGGAAGCAAATTAGATCGTGTGATAAAATGTATCATTTTGCTGAAAAACAAAACAACGGGTACATGTTGTTCAATAGTTGAAGAATACTTGCTATACATGCGAGATCACGACTCATCAAATATTCAACGGTAATTACTGGCTTGTTCGTGGTTCAATATTAAAGAGGGCTTCTTCTGGACAGAAGTAATATTTCATTAATATTACATTTACACAGTGTTTGTTTATCGACACAAATGACATTATTTACTTGCAGTTTATTTAGGAAAATCCTCATCATCCTATAAATCCCTTTCATGTCAGTATTAGACATGCTAAGGGTATTGTTTCTATGATCCTTAAACTTATAATAAGAATGTTAAAATAAATCCTTGCAACAGAAATACCATAATGGCAACTATTTTTAAATCCGAAATATAAAAATCTAATCAAACAAACGTCCACATGAGTATTACTGCTTAAAACCGCACAGGAAGAGTAAAGTGTTTGTTTGTCATACTCCTATTGGTGCACCTAACAATTTGTATATCATGTTTATTAAAAAGATTCCTCCTTTGTCCACATTTCTATTGACAATTGACGGAACATTGTTTTGTTAACCCATATAATTATGTTAAAGAAATAACAATCAAAAATTGAAAATTAAAGATTTTGAACACAAATACTTATTACATTGAAAGAATCATTGTACATACTACAAACTCGTAACTTCCAAAACGTCTTGCTCGATTATAAACCTGTATTATATACTTTTGATCTGAGTCAAAATGACGACTCGAATATAATGAAATATGTATTTGCCGATGTACAAATAATGTACTGTAAAAAATGATATGTGAATTTTAATCTCTGCCGCCAAATTTCAAATCAGCACCTCTAGAACACACATAAACACACACACACACACACACACACACACACACACATACAGACACACACGAAGACAAACAAGCCCCTCCCAAAATCACAAAATCAAACTGAAAACCCTCAAAAGTCTGTATTTAGTGATGATCAAGCGTTGAAGGGTTTTCAGTTGCACACAAAAAACCTTGTGCAATTCTGAAAATGCTACAAGTCGAATTGATTAACACGCGAGAGTTTTATATCGGAATTGCAAAATTTCGAATGAGCAAATAGTTTGATTATTATTTTTTAAAAAGCGACTGGCAAAATTTTCCAACTGATTTGAATCTTTCCAATTGCTGACATTATGTGCTTTGGCTACATCTTTTCAAATATCTAATCTAAATACGCACATGTGCCTTTTATTATTTTCTGTCTGATTTAAGAATTATATTTGTTGTATCGTCAATTTTATGGCTTTTACCGAATTGCTTCATACAATATTATGGTGTAAGTCGACATGACATATAAAGCGCAATAACTCTTGTAAAAGTCAAAACTCACTAAGTCTTTTCCTGCTTTTTCCTCATCAAGGATGTTTATATTATGAACAAAGAGGTGGGAGATAATCGACACCTTTTCTGACTTAACATAAACATTGGTATTTCCAAGTGCCATAATTCCTGTTGACTCTTTGAAGATAATACTTTCTTTATTTTCAGGTGTAATCACGATTTCTAACATTGCAGTTCTGTATGAAGTAATGTCGGTCTTTTGTTCATGATATCAAAATCTTCATTTAACATTTCATATATAGAATTTCTATTGTTAAACCGATTACATTGTTCCATGTCGTGTTACAAATTTACTTTTCGTATTTTATCATATGAGAACGCATAGTGTTTCCATAGGTTTCAACTCCATTATGCATATCACTAAAGTTGCGTTGAGTGTCAATATCCTCACCAACACACAAACACGCACACACACACATACCTACACACACATACACAGTAAAACAAACATTCCCCTCCCCAAAATCATAAAATCAAATTTAAATCCCTCAAACGCCTGTAGTTAGTGGTGTGTACTTTAGATCAATTTAGTTGTACACAAAATCTTTGTGCAATTCTGAAAATACTACAAATCGAATTGATAAATACGTGAGAGTTTCATATTGGAATTTCAAAATTTAGAATGAGCAAATAGTTCAAATTTTATTTTTGAAAAAAGCAACCGGCAAAACTTTCCAACTGACTCGAATCTTTCCAACTGCCAATATTACGTGCTTTGGCTATATCTTTTCAAATACCTATTCTAAATATGCACATGTATCTTTTATTAATTTCTGTATGATTTAGAAATTATATTTGTGATATCGTAGATTTTACTATTTCATACATTGCTGTGATGCAAATCGACATGACATATAAAGCACCATAAGCCTTGTAAAAGTCCTAACTCACCAAGCTTCGTCCAGTCTTTCCATCATCCAGCATGTATTGTGAACTAAGAGGACGTAGATAAGCCGAAACCTTTCCTGACTTTACATAAACATGGGTATTTTCAAGCCCCGTAGTTCCTGTTGGCTTTGACTCTTTGAAGATAATACTTTCTTTATTTTCAGGTGTAATCACAATTTCTAACATTGCACGTTCAGTATGCAGCAATTTCGGTCTTTTGTTCATGACATCAAAATCTTCATTTATCATGTCATTGGTAAAATTTCTATTGTTGAACCGATTAAAGTGTTCTATGTCTTTTTGCAAATTCACTTTTTGTATTATATCATCTGATAACGCATAGTGTTTCTCATGCGTATCAATTCCATTATGCATATCACTGGAATTGCGTTGAGTGTTAATATCCTGGAATCTAGACGAAGTGGAATAATTTTCAAAACTCTCTTTTCTTATCACGGGATGTCTGTTAAGATTTGTATCACTATGAAGACTCCCGGGTAATTTTGTAGTACTTTGGATAGAAGACTTGTTCATTTGCAGTCTGTTAATTTCATTAGCTATGTCCATCTCTGAGTAAAATTTAGAGTGAGTTCCCCTTCTGATACGAGTATGAATCTTGGGACGGTACTTCAGTTTCTTGTCTACAGTTGAATTAGAAAATCTCAAATTGTATGAATCCCGTTTTTCCTCACCACTGATTTCATGAATGGTTTGACGAATGCCATATATTTGTCCTGCTGTGCTGGGAATATCGGATGTATCTTTGGTAAAAGTTGGATTCCTACTTAAATAAGGCACTTCCTTCCGACCATGTGAAGTATAGTTAACCTGTCCCTCTTCCTTACGTTGAGTTTCTGTGTATTTGTTGTTAAGATCATGTCGTATGAACGGTCGCACAGTGGCAGACAATTTTCTATGACCAGTATGTCCTCGATGGTATTCAACAGTGTTTGGTTTTGAAATCAGTGAGGAATTTTCATGGAATCTTTCGAATGAATTGTCATAATAGTCATGGCGAAGTCCAAGGTATTTGTTTTCATTTTGTAACTGTTGACGTTGATGTTTGGCGGCTGATTTATCTTTTACTTGTTCCTTTTCTCCAATATGAAACTCGCGTGATATACTATCAATATTTGTTTCAAAGACATCAGAAGGAATTTTCTCCCTTTGTCTACTATGGGGAAAAGTAAATTTTTTCAGATTTCTCTTCCAGAGCAATTCATCATATCGTCTACGCCGTCTGTATGGGTTGATAATGGTCATTCCTCCGATTTTATAATCACCGTTCATTGATTCCTCTTCTTGTATGTTAAGCTTTCCTCCAGACTTCTCACCAGTTGTATCTTTATGCTGAACAATGGCCTGCAGCTCTGGTGATTCATGTTGCACAACTTTATATGGTTCGAGTCTTTTTCTGTTTTGTTTTTCCGGTAACGATTCTTTAGATTGCCTTTCTTTTAACTGTTTTATCTTTTTCAGTGCAACTTCTCTAATCGCCGATCGTATTGATGACTTGTCTTTTGGCATGATTTTGCCATTTGGTATGTGGAGTCTCTTTCGTCTTGTCGTAGGAAGTACATTTTGTTTGGTATCCATATTTTTTGTCGAAGATATCACGTGTCCCTCAGTACTTCCATTACTTCTTTGGGACTGTTTCTGCACATGAATTTTATAATCGGTGACATTTTCCGTCTTGGGGATGCTTTTTTTATTCATATTGATATTACTGGACAGTGCCTTGTGATTAGTAAAATGTTTCGTCTTGAAAGGGTGTTGCTGTTTGATATTCTGGTTGGTGAAAAATGATGGATTTTCTGTCTTTGTTTCTTCCTTCCTTCCTTCCATATCAAAATGTTCTTTTTCATCTGATTTGGTAGCTTGCCGAACACGAGTTTTCAATTTTATTTTTTTACTGACGAGGTTCGACATCTTGATGGCTACTCTGCTTTTTTCGATGATGAGTTTTTTGTTCTGATCCGCTTTTTCGATTTCCGTTTTCTTCGTTTCCATCTTAGTTTTAAAATTTCTATGTTTTAAACTTTTAATGTAAATTTTGGATGCACTTCCTTTTGTCTCAACATTACATCATCCACTTCTATGATACCTTTATCATTGGAATATGATGTAAATACAAATCTCGAATTCAAACGTTGTCGGTTTTCGTTTCACCAGAAAACTTGTAACGGTTTTCAGAGTGTCAATGGAATGTTGTGTTCCCTCCTTAACGTTTTTTTTTCATTGCTAACCGTCTTATTCTTTGAATTCAAGACGGCCAACACTTGTAGTTTTAATGTATTTTCATGTAGTAAAACGATTACTACCAGTAAGCATCCCGAATTTCACAACATAAGATGAAAACTCACTTTATCCTCATTTCTATTTCTGTTATGATCCCGTAGAAAATCACGTCAATATTATATCTAACCCAAGACTGAATTGACCAAAAATATATTCAAGATTCATAAAAGTAATAAATGGCTACAACCTTTTCTTTATAAAATCAAATATACTTGTACTTTATTTTTGAGGAAATGAAGTAATTAAACAAATGTTCAATGCAAGCTTTAATGAAATTTTGTCCAAACAAGTAGTCGCACTTTTAAAGGTATGGAAGAATAATTTAATCCTAGTTGAATTCTAAATAATATCAAAAAATAAAACCGGATGCTGTAATTCGGATATCTGTTTGACCGGAAAAGTCCCATTTTACTTGGATTTAAAGAACTTCAGAAGGAACACGTTTGCATTGTAAACTTGTTACTCTTAAAGTACATTGATCTGGACATGAATACTGTGAAACAGAATTTCATATATGAATATAAAATGGTTGGATGAATGGACAATGAAACTTTAATGTAAACGTTTATACCACTATTTGATTTCGTCCGAATCATTCATTTTGAAGTTGAATGAAATGCATTCATTGACTTGAATGGATATTGTAGTTTATATTTGTCGACAATGCGAGAATACTGTAGACTGGGTTAAAGGTCATTATAGGGTAATATTTAGGATGGATGGCCTTAATATATGAACTTTTTGTGACGTCAATCTAGAATTTATAACTTGACCATAATAAGATTTTCCCTTGAAAATCATCATTATTTTCAGCGGGAGAAGAACCCGGGACATTTCCCCCAAGGGTCACACCGGCATCGCTCTAGAGCAGAACATAAAACATACGTGAACCGGATTTAAATGCTGTTTTGAAAACAGTTAGCAAAAATAGACTAACATCAAAGAGAATATCACTCATTTCTACAAATATCTACGTTTATTCTGTCATCAGTTATTACGATTTGTCTTATTTTCTTTAGACGGACAGCGGGTAGACAGACAGACAGAAATCACTATGAAACGGCGTAATACCTGGTCCAGTTATTCAAAAAGTTAATATACAATTAGTTGTACCTATAAAATCAGTATATAAATATCTAAATTACATTAATTCACTGATTAATTATGCTTACATATGCTACAAATCAGTATAACACATAAACGTTATTTCATTTCATTGAAAAAGAAAAATGAAGTGAAATCACTTGTTACCTTAGTTTTAGTACAAATGCAAATGTATGTTATACAAGTGCATACAACAGCAGGTTCATAAAAGAACGAATTTACATGTATTTGCTTCACAGACAATAAGCTTACTAAAGTGTATTGGTTGTCTCAATTATCTGACTTTTCTAACATAATTATGATTAAAAACGTCATTGAATGGATGTATAGTCTAGGTAGGTAAATGTCACTACACGATCAAAGTCACCTCGGGGCGACGTTGAGAATCAATGTATCTTTCAATTTTGATTTTCCCACATATATGGTGATACGCCATACGAGGTTATGTGTTCATTAACATTGTAACCAGGCATTGTGGAATCCGGGTTTATTCGTTTTAATTCGACAGAGTTATTAAATAATGAAATGAAGTCGGTTAACAATAAAACTATCAAACAGAAATAAAACCGTAGTGGTGTATCGATAGATGAAAATCACAGGGACAGACATTGAATTACACGGTTTTAATAAAGGATAGAAGAAGGCAATATTGATAACGATACATATAAATAAAAACCGACAAGACATGAAAATAAGCGTATAATCTAACAATGCCAATTATATGTAGAAAAAAAAAAAAGAAAGAAAAAGAAATATAAACGGGGGATGTGTTGATTTTGTTCAATCAGCAGTCATATACCTTTGCAATATCCACGAATCTTAAAATTTGATTGAATTAATATATCACTGTGGCGGATCCAAGATTTCCGAAAAGGGGGGGGGGGGCACATCTGTATTAACCAAACTACTCAGTCATTTTTGGTGCCAAATCTGGATTTTGAGTAATAAATATGTGGCGAAAAGGGGGGCCCTGTCCCCCCTCTCTGAATACGCCACTGTATCAGAACCAAATAACTACAAAAACATTTCATGAAGAGTGAAGAGGATGAAAGGAGGGGCAAATTCTTTTGGTTTTTGTCTACTTCGACTCCCAGTAGCTTAATATTGCAAAATCTGTGATAGCTAATATCTTTTTAAATGTATTGTACACGTACTTGGTACATGTAAAATCATCAACTGTAGAGGTGTTTTTATTTTATTTTATTCATTTATTTATTTAGTTTTGTCTGTTATTGCATGCCATTTTAGCATTATGGTTTTTTGACTAGGCGGTACTATTTGTGTATTTGAAGTGTAACAGGGCACCCTGACTATATACAATTAGATATCCTAATCATAACCAAACTTATCGTTTTCATGAGACGTACTTCCGACGTAAGTCGGTCTAATTAGGCCCCCGGAACCAATTACCAAAATCCCTCTGCTGCCGACGTCTATGGAACTTAAACGTGCAAACGTCCACTACTGCAATCCGACTGGCATCGGACGTGATCATAGCTGCTGCTTGCGACCTCGGAATTCACCTGATTACATTAGATTTATAAAACCCTCACAATGTTTTGTTTTGATTCTTGTTTTACGTCAAACCAAAATTATTGCACTTATTTGGTGACGGCATCTGCCTGATGCAATGTACAGAAATTTAGACCTTTGTGACCGACCCACCCAAACCAATGTCACGCCTGCCGTCACACCGGATCTCCGTTTTTATTGTCTCGTCCCAAATACAAGACACCGATGGGAGATTCGAACCCGATACCTCATTTCGTTTAAAGTCATACCAGAATGATGTCACCTATATTGTGGCAGTCTGTGTTAAGTTTTTGAAAAGTTGTATTGAATTTTTATGATATATTCTTTTTAAGGATCATCTGACCTCTATCATAATTAAGATATAATTAATGTTTTAATGGAAGTTTCCCAGGTTCATTGCCAGCCCTTCGCATTTGCCTCTATCAGGATTCGAACAAGATGGGAATTTGGAGGTTATAGTTTGTGTGCCAAGGAAGGACAATGGCGCATTATATTGAATAAGATACGTGCACCCTGAAAAATTCGTCAACAAACCTATATATTTAACAAAAATATTGAAAATTTGGATAAAGAAAAACATACCTTAGTCATGGATGGTAATGATTTTCCCGAATGACGTGAGTGTAGAGGTAGTGGCGGGAGAGGTACATCTAGGTCCGTGTAGATCTCCGACTCTGTAGGGGATACTGTCGTTTTCACTAGGATATATTTATCATCGTCACTGCTCGTCGGATAGTCAACTCGACGCTGAATAAAGGTTTGTTCTTTGCTCATACTTTTCTCTGAATCACCGTCTTCGCCACTAGAAACTTCTTGGCGCATTTTACGCGAATGTAGAAGTTCCTCTGCACGATTGAGAATGGATGTACGCTTACTTCGAGCTTTTGACCGTATAACCTCATCAGAATATCCCCCACTGTCCGAGTTAGAATCCGCTATCAAATAGGGTCTTTCGAACGTTTTTTGTCTCGTTGATTCATTGTAAAATTTCAAACTTGTTGCAGACATGTCGTGGTGTCTTTGCTTCTTTTCTACCTTATTTTGCGTACGAATCTTTACAGCACCGTTGATATTGTTTAAGTTGGGTTGAGGACCATTGAAAGTTATTCGAGGAACATCATCGAGGTAAGTATGATCTGCAGTTTTTAATTTTGATTTCTTATCTTTTCTTCTTACATTAACGTATCGGTTGTCTTCTTCTAAGCTACTATTATGTAAAATGTGTTTTTCTTTGTTTAAGCCGAGATATGTTTTATCAATTTTTTCGATTTTCTTAAATTTTCCAGTTTTCCTCTTTCTGCGAGACCTTTCGATTCTGGCTTCGTTTTCGTCTTCACTGCCAGATTTAACAATACTTTCCTCAAGTTCTTGCTGACGTCGATTTCTCCGATTCTGAAAGAAATAAAAGTTAATTCATACGTTAAATTAACAAATTCAAACATTTCTTCGTGCACTCTAAATCCCCCCTCCCCGCTTTTTTAAATATTAGATATAATGTAGAAAACATTTACCTTTCTAAAATATATTGAATGAATTCTTGGTTTTCTCACTTTAACTATACAATCAAACCGTACACTTTTCATCACTGCTGCTGGAGGATTTCTTCTCAAACTATCAACAAAGCAGCTAATCTAATAAAACCACAAATTATCCACAGCCAATCACGGATGGGGACATTATTTACAGCGTGACAAATAATCAAACAACGTTGTTTATACTTATCCCTGCCTTTCTCAGATATAAATGTCGAATCGTTTACTAGATTAAAAGAATAAAATGAACTTAGCGTCAGTCTTCGTTATGTCTCACCTTTGTTCGTTTAAGCCTGGCTCTACCATGGTCCCTGAGAATTTTGTTCTGTCGATGTCGTTCCGTGTAGGAGAGAGGGACTCTCGGGGTGAACATTTCTGTGATCCCCACAACCTTCAATGTATGAAATATTATCATGATCTCTCTAGATGAAGATTTATGGAGTTGAAGTCACCTCTGACTTCCATATGGGAGAAACTACCAGTAAAGAATGTTAGGCAATAAATATATATACGTTTGTTATACCCTTAACACAATATCCCTATATAATTCATAGTGATTACCGGTCCAATATTTTTTAAATTATTGGACTGATGACTTTATTACTCATCTCGCTTTCAAATCTGTCAAAACAAAGATGGCGTCGACGTCTGCCAGATTTCAAGAGGCCATTGAAAATGAGATAGAAGAATCACTTAATTCAAATTACAGTAAAAATAAAATATTATGTGATATGTTGTCCAAAGCCGATGGTATAACAAAACAATTATTGACTAGGGCTTCGTGCAATATATGATATGTTGCACCCTCAGATAAAATTTTTGTCTTCGGGTCCAACATATTATATATTGCCCTCAACCCCAGTCAATATTTGCATATTATTACATATTTTGAAAGTTTTATCACTAGATTATATAGAAAGTTTCCGGGCTGATATAAAGCCATAAATGCCCGCCAACTTCATATCAGCCCGGGGACTATTTCCAGTTACGTGACGTCATACTCATATTTGACGTTATACCATACGCAAACTAACATGGCGGACAGTACTATTAACGAAAATACTTCCATTTATAGAATTAAATGTAGATGGACGGTTAAATATGTAATAAAAAGGTTATTGACTAAATACGACGAAATATGACGCCCTCTGTCTTTGAGCGGATGCGGCCTTCGCAAGCTCGGGCCGCTTTACCACTCGAAGACCTCGGGCGGTCATATTTCGTCGTATTCAGTCAACAACCTATAAGTATTAGGCATTCTTTTCCACTAGGACAAATGTAGAATATCAATAATGTATATTTTATTCTTTCTGGGCTTTTTTCCTTTATACAGTAAGTGAACAAGAATATTAATTCCTCGCTCCGTCGAAAAACATAACTACATGTATACTTTAAGTAAATAACAAGAAACATTCGTATTTGTTTCCACTTGATGAAAGCCAAATGGCCGAAAATGTGAGGACATCTGAATGTTTTGTTATTTATTTAATTTACGCTTCGAAGTCTTTCACCATTTAATAAATCTTAATGTTCGTATTTATGTATAGCATATAAGTGCATAATCACAATCAATCTTAACTTACTCTTAAAGGCCCTGTCACACCAGGATTTTGGGCCTACGCATGAGGAACGACCAAGCAAATTTTCCAACATGTCGACGAACGTTGATGAACGTCGAGTAAGTTTTGTGGTCGCTGTGTGGTCGCTTTCTGGTCGTTCTTTGAACGTTGGAGGACGTTGGCATGCGTTGTGATCGCCGGAAAAATTTTTGCATGCACAAAACTTCCGACGACTGACCAGCGTCCAAATGTAAGTTACGTGGTCGTTGTGAGGTCGCTCGGCACACGCTAGACATAGGTTACTGTACGCTGTGCAGTCGTTTCTCATAAGTTTATAAACACGTTGCGAAGTCGCAACGACGGTGTAACGATAAGGGAGCGCATGCCTAACGCGTACACAACGAACATGTAGCGATTGTCAACGTCCTCAACGTGCGCCTAACGACAGCGTAACGACTTTGGTGTGTACCTAAGGTCTTGAGAACGACCTTAACGTATTGTTGATATTAAATGACTTTTTACTATTAGGTGAACGAAATATTTTATCCAAATTAAGGTTTGCTTATTAGTTTTTAAAATGGCGCAACCTGATTTTTCTCCAAGATACTTAAAACTAGCTATTTTATACTATCAAAACAATATCATGGATTTACTCTTTATATATTATGAGAAGGGGAGGAAGATCGAGATTGTTGTATTACAGACCCTCCACGGCCCTTCCCCCTCTTTTTGTTCTTTTAGGTGGCAACTTATCACCTCAAAGGCCAGTTTGATAGTGACTGAATAATGAATATCACGTGAGTTTTTGATTCAATATCGATAAGTTATCCGCACGTTGTAGGTCGCTGTCAAGTTGTTAGACAAACGTTGTGCAGTCGCTGGTTACGGGTTACGAGAACATTAACAGGTAAAATGAAAAATCGTTTGAATAATATCCATGCGTTGGGCACACGCCGTCATCGTCGGGCAAACGTTGATTATGCGTTACATGGACGTTCTGTGTGCGTTGGATACGTTATTGCATATTGAGTTTTCGGGCCAAATCCCAACGTTTGCCAGTGTGTTGCATTAAAATGAAGATCGTTACTCATGCGTTGGCTAAAACAATTCCAGTGTGACAGGGCCATAAGTTCCATAAAGCAACACAATTATTTATGTTTTTATTTTAGCTATCTCTTATTCAAATAAATGAATGTATATATACTTACATATTCCTATCTTGTATACATATTTAAGTATGTTTGTATTTTATGTATATCGTATTGCCTTAGTTACACAGTATTAGTTGTTATTCTGAACTTCATTGAATAGAGTATAAGGGAAAGATAGGGTGATGTCGGACACACGGGAGGAAATAAATTTCTCTTTCCTTCAATAACGATGGATGACTGCGACAAATCACATAAAGACATCAGGTAACGAGTGTTTTATAGGTGAAATTGATGGAAATTGGACTCCATCATCACGTTTTTATACTAATTCCCTATCGATTGAGTACAGATGATATAGAAGCTGAATTTTGATTAAGATATAAAACACAATGGCAAAGTGTCGTCGACATGGTCGTCATGTTTCGAAGTTGTCACGGTAACACTGAGTTTCTTGTAACGGTACAAACTTATGATAAATCGTTCATTGTTGACTTCAAAGTTATCAAGCATTTTTACTGTATTGATATACATGTATGTATTTGATTTGTAGTCCAAGTACAAATGAACTTTTTTACCATTAATAAAATGTATGAAACAAATGTATATAAATCTCTGTGTGTATATATATCTTACTTCTTTTATTTTAGTAATGACACGAAACACTATCTACATATATACCTGTTTACATTTGATGAATGTTTATTTAGCATTAGTCTTGTATATATAACGAAAGTTAGCGGAACTCGATATTGATATTACCAATAGAGAATATCATCTGCAACACTTTTAGAAGGACACATGGAGAGAGTTCATTTCCGCGCTGAGAGGAGTTTTGCAAATTAATATTTGACAAAGTGATGCAGTTGTTGTGTGAAGAGAAATTATAGCATTTGCATTGCTTGCAATTTACAGACTAAACCGACATGGTGGCAAAAAAAATTCTCCCTTCTGAATCATCACTCATATGTAGCAGAAGATTAAGAATTTCAAATGTGTGTGTGTGTGTGTGTGTGTGTGTGTGTGTGTGTGTGTGTGTGTGTATAGTATTGAACTGTATATTAATTTTATGTAATGAGGTGAGAATTTTATGATTTGAGGTTAATCTCGAAGCTGTATCCAAAATAAGAAAGGGATTTTATGTTTTATATTTATATTTTTAAAAACTTTCATTCCAACATTTTTTTCAGTCAGTTTTATTATTTGTGTCAAAAGATGATATTCAATTAATGTTATATCAATGCATTTAAATAAATAAATAAATACATTGTATTTCATATGAGAAGTGAATGAATTTAATTCCCTTAAAACTTTGTTACATCAATAATCAGAGCATGAGTTGCGCAGTTGGTGCCGTTCTCATTCCTCTAGTAGATCACCACCCCTACACCATCCTGGATGATCTACTATACACTAGAATATCCCCTTGGATGATCTACTATATAGTAGAATATTCCCTCGGATGATCTACTATATAGTAGAATCTCCTCTCGGATGATCTACTATATAGTAGAATATCCCCTCGGATGATCTACTATATAGTTGAATCTCCTCTCGGATGATCTACTATATAGTAGAATATTCCCTCAGATGATCTACTATATAGTAGAATCTCCTCTCGGATGATCTACTATATAGTAGAATATCCCCTCGGATGATCTACTATATAGTTGAATCTCCTCTCGGATGATCTACTATATAGTAGAATCTCCCCTCGGATGATCTACTATATAGTAGAATATCCTCTCGGATGATCTACTATATAGTGGAATATCCTCTCGGATGATCTACTATATAGTAGAATATCCCCTCGGATGATCTACTACATAGTAGAATATCCTCTCGGATGATCTACTATATAGCAAAATATCCCCTCGGATGATCTACTATATAGTAGAATATCCCCTCGGATGATCTACTATATAGTAAAATATCCCCTCGGATGATCTACTATATATTAGAAAATCCCCTCGGATGATCTACTATATTGTAGAATCTCGCCTCGGATGGTCTACTATACAGCACAATATCCCCTTGGATGATATACTATACAGTAGAATATCCCCTCGGATGATCTACTATATAGCAGAATCTCCCCTCGGATGATCTACTATACAGTAGAATATCCCCTCGGATGATCTACTATATAGTAAAATCTCCCCTCGGATGATCTACTATATAGTAGAATATCCCCTCGGATGATCTACTATATAGTAAGATATCCCCTCGGATGATCTACTATATAGTAGAATATCCCCTCGGATGATCTACTATATAGTAAGATATCCCCTCGGATGATCTACTATATAGTAGAATATCCCCTCGGATGATCTACTATACAGTAGAATATCCCCTCGGATGATCTACTATATAGTAGAATATCCCCTCGGAAAAAATCTCCCCTCGGATGATCTACTATATAGTAGAATATCCCCTCGGATGATCTACTATATAGCAAAATCTCCCCTCGGATGATCTACTATATAGTAGAATATCCCCTCGGATGATCTACTATATAGTAGAATATCCCCTCGGATGATCTACTATATAGTAAAATATCCCCTCGGATGATCTACTATATATTAGAAAATCCCCTCGGATGATCTACTATATTGTAGAATCTCCCCTCGGATGGTCTACTATACAGCACAATATCCCCTTGGATGATATACTATACAGTAGAATATCCCCTCGGATGATCTACTATATAGTAGAATCTCCCCTCGGATGATCTACTATATAGCAGAATATCCCCTTGGATGATCTACCATATAGTAAAATATCCCCTCGGATGATCTACCATATAGTAAAATATCCCCTCGGATGATCTACTACATAGTAGAATATCCCCTCGGATGATCTACTATATAGTAGAATCTCCTCTCGGATGATCTACTATGCAGTAGAATATCCCCTCGGATGATGTACTATACAGCAAAATATCCCCTCGGATGATCTACTATATAGCACAATATCCCCTCGGATGATCTACTATATAGTAGAATATCCCTCGGATGATCTACTATATAGTAGAATCTCCCCTCGGATGATCTACTATATAGCAGAATCTCCTCTCGATTGGATGATCTACTATACAGTAGAATATCCCCTCGGATAATCTACTATATAGTAGAATATCCCCTCGGATGATCTACCATGTAGTAGAATATCCCCTCGAATGATCTACTATATAGCAGAATATCCCCTCGGATGATCTACTATATAGTAGAATATCCCCTCGGATGATCTACTATATAGTAAAATATCCCCTCGGATGATCTACTATATATTAGAAAATCCCCTCGGATGATCTACTATATTGTAGAATCTCCCCTCGGATGGTCTACTATACAGCACAATATCCCCTTGGATGATATACTATACAGTAGAATATCCCCTCGGATGATCTACTATATAGTAGAATCTCCCCTCGGATGATCTACTATATAGCAGAATATCCCCTTGGATGATCTACCATATAGTAAAATATCCCTTCGGATGATCTACTATATAGCAAAATATCCCCTCGGATGATCTACCATATAGTAAAATATCCCCTCGGATGATCTACTACATAGTAGAATATCCCCTCGGATGGTCTACTATATAGCAGAATATCCCCTCGGATGATCTACTATATAGTAGAATATCCCCTCGGATGATCTACCATATAGTAAAATATCCCCTCGGATGATCTACTATATAGTAGAATATCCCCTCGGATGATCTACTATATAGCAAAATCTCCCCTCGGATGATCTACTATATAGTAGAATATCCCCTCGGATGATCTACTATATAGTAGAATATCCCCTCGGATGATCTACTATATAGTAAAATATCCCCTCGGATGATCTACTATATATTAGAAAATCCCCTCGGATGATCTACTATATTGTAGAATCTCCCCTCGGATGGTCTACTATACAGCACAATATCCCCTTGGATGATATACTATACAGTAGAATATCCCCTCGGATGATCTACTATATAGTAGAATCTCCCCTCGGATGATCTACTATATAGCAGAATATCCCCTTGGATGATCTACCATATAGTAAAATATCCCCTCGGATGATCTACTATATAGCAAAATATCCCCTCGGATGATCTACCATATAGTAAAATATCCCCTCGGATGATCTACTACATAGTAGAATATCCCCTCGGATGATCTACTATATAGTAGAATCTCCTCTCGGATGATCTACTATGCAGTAGAATATCCCCTCGGATGATGTACTATACAGCAAAATATCCCCTCGGATGATCTACTATATAGCACAATATCCGCTCGGATGATCTACTATATAGTAGAATATCCCTCGGATGATCTACTATATAGTAGAATCTCCCCTCGGATGATCTACTATATAGCAGAATCTCCTCTCGATTGGATGATCTACTATACAGTAGAATATCCCCTCGGATAATCTACTATATAGTAGAATATCCCCTAGGATGATCTACCATGTAGTAGAATATCCCCTCGAATGATCTACTATATAGCAGAATATCCCCTCGGATGATCTACTATATAGTAGAATATCCCCTCGGATGATCTACCATATAGTAAAATATCCCCTCGGATGATCTACTATATAGTAGAATATCCCCTCGGATGATCTACTATATAGCAAAATCTCCCCTCGGATGATCTACTATACAGTAAAATCTCCCCTCGGATGATCTACTATATAGCAGAATCTCCCCTCGGATGATCTACCATATAGTAAAATATTCCCACGGATGATCTACTATATAGTAGAATATCCCCTCGGATGATCTACTATATAGTAGAATATCCCCTCGGATGATCTACTATATAGTAGAATATCCCATCAAATGATCTACTATATAGCAGAATATCCCCTCGGATGATCTACTATATAGTAAGATATCCCCTCGGATGATCTACCATATAGTAAAATATTCCCACGGATGATCTACTATATAGTAGAATATCCCCTCGGATGATCTACTATATAGTAGAATATCCCCTCGGATGATCTACCATATAGTAAAATATTCCCACGGATGATCTACTATATAGTAGAATATCCCCTCGGATGATCTACTATATAGCAGAATATCCCCTCGGATGATCTACTATACAGTAGAATATCCCCTCGGATGATCTACTATATAGTAGAATATCCCCTCGGATGATCTACTATATAGCAGAATATCCCCTCGGATGATCTACTATACAGTAGAATATCCCCTCGGATGATCTACTATATAGCAGAATATCCCCTCGGATGATCTACTATACAGTAGAATATCCCCTCGGATGATCTACTATATAGTAGAATATCCCCTCGGATGATCTACTATATAGTAGAATATCCCCTCGGATGATCTACTATATAGTAGAATATCCCCTCGGATGATCTACTATATAGCAGAATATCCCCTCGGATGATCTACTATATAGTAAGATATCCCCTCGGATGATCTACTATATAGCAGAATATCCCCTTGGATGATCTACTATATAGCAGAATATCCCCTCGGATGATCTACTATATAGCAAAATATCCCCTCGGATGATCTACTATATAGTAGAATCTCCCCTCGGATGATCTACTATATAGTAGAATATCCCCTCGTATGATCTACCATATAGTAAAATATCCCCTCGGATGATCTACCATATGGTAAAATATCCCCTCGTATGATCTACCATATAGTAAAATATCCCCTCGGATGATCTACCATATAGTAAAATATCCCCTCCGATGATCTACTACATAGTAGAATATCCCCTCGGATGATCTACTATATAGTAAAATCTCCCCTCGGATGATCTACTATATAGTAGAATATCCCCTCGGATGATCTACTACATAGTAAAATCTCCCCTCGGATGATCTACTATATAGCAGAATATACCCTCGGATGATCTACGATATAGTAGAATCTCCCCTCGGATGATCTACTATATAGTAAGATATCCCCTCGAATGATCTACCATATAGTAAAATATCCCCTCGGATGATCTACTACATAGTAGAATATCCCCTCGGATGATCTACTATATAGTAAAATCTCCCCTCGGATGATCTACTATATAGCAGAATCTCCCCTCGGATGATCTACTGTATAGTAAGATATCCCCTCGGATGATCTACTATATAGTAGAATCTCCCCTCGGATGATCTACTATATAGTAAAATCTCCCCTCGGATGATCTACTATATAGTAAAATATCCCCTCGGATGATCTACTATATAGCAAAATATCCCCTCGGATGATCTACTATATAGTAGAATATCCCCTCGGATGATCTACTATATAGCAAAATATCCCCTCGGATGATCTACTATATAG
The DNA here is from genome assembly GCA_035048485.1 of Pteria penguin. Lineage (NCBI taxonomy): Eukaryota > Metazoa > Mollusca > Bivalvia > Pterioida > Pteriidae > Pteria > Pteria penguin. The sequence continues at coordinate 38,954,067 of CM068582.1, read as the reverse complement.
TAGAATATCCCCTCGGATGATCTACTATATAGTAGAATCTCCCCTCGGATGATCTACTATATAGTAGAATATCCCCTCGGATGATCTACTATATAGTAGAATATCCCCTCGGATGATCTACTATATAGCAGAATATCCCCTCGGATGATCTACTATATAGTAGAATATCCCCTCGGATGATCTACAATATAGTAGAATATCCCCTCGTATGATCTACCATATAGTAAAATATCCCCTCGGATGATCTACCATATGGTAAAATATCCCCTCGTATGATCTACCATATAGTAAAATATCCCCTCGGATGATCTACCATATGGTAAAATATCCCCTCGTATGATCTACCATATAGTAAAATATCCCCTCGTATGATCTACCATATAGTAAAATATCCCCTCGGATGATCTACCATATAGTAAAATATCCCCTCGGATGATCTACCATATGGTAAAATATCCCCTCGTATGATCTACCATATAGTAAAATATCCCCTCGGATGATCTACCATATGGTAAAATATCCCCTCGTATGATCTACCATATAGTAAAATATCCCCTCGTATGATCTACCATATAGTAAAATATCCCCTCGTATGATCTACCATATAGTAAAATATCCCCTCGTATGATCTACCATATAGTAAAATATCCCCTCGGATGATCTACCATATGGTAAAATATCCCCTCGTATGATCTACCATATAGTAAAATATCCCCTCGGATGATCTACCATATGGTAAAATATCCCCTCGTATGATCTACCATATAGTAAAATATCCCCTCGTATGATCTACCATATAGTAAAATATCCCCTCGTATGATCTACCATATAGTAAAATATCCCCTCGTATGATCTACTACATAGTAGAATATCCCCTCGGATGATCTACTATATAGCAGAATATACCCTCGGATGATCTACGATATAGTAGAATCTCCCCTCGGATGATCTACTATATAGTAAGATATCCCCTCGAATGATCTACCATATAGTAAAATATCCCCTCCGATGATTTATCATATAGTAAAATATCCCCTCGGATGATCTACTACATAGTAGAATATCCCCTCGGATGATCTACTATATAGTAAAATCTCCCCTCGGATGATCTACTATATAGCAGAATCTCCCCTCGGATGATCTACTATATAGTAAGATATCCCCTCGGATGATCTACTATATAGCAAAATATCCCCTCGGATGATCTACTATATAGCAAAATATCCCCTCGGATGATCTACTATATAGTAGAATATCCCCTCGGATGATCTACTATATAGCAAAATATCCCCTCGGATGATCTACTATATAGCAGAATCTCCCTCGGATGATCTGCCATATAGTAAAATATCCCCTCGGATGATCTACTATATAGTAAGATATCCCCTCGGATGATCTACTATATAGCAAAATATCCCCTCGGATGATCTACTATATAGTAGAATATCCCCTCGGATGATCTACTACATAGTAGAATATCCCCTCGGATGATCTACTATATAGCAAAATCTCCTCTCGGATGATCTACTATATAGCAAAATATCCCCTCGGATGATCTACTACATAGTAGAATATCCCCTCGGATGATCTACTATATAGCAAAATATCCCCTCGGATGATCTACTATATAGTAGAATATCCCCTCGGATGATCTACTATATAGCAAAATATCCCCTCGGATGATCTACTATATAGTAGAATATCCCCTCGGATGATCTACTATATAGCAAAATATCCCCTCGGATGATCTACTATATAGTAGAATATCCCCTCGGATGATCTACTATATAGCAAAATATCCCCTCGGATGATCTACTATATAGTAGAATATCCCCTCGGATGATCTACTATATAGCAAAATATCCCCTCGGATGATCTACTATATAGTAGAATATCCCCTCGGATGATCTACTATATAGTAAAATATCCCCTCGGATGATCTACTATATAGTAAAATCTCCCCTCGGATGATCTACTATATAGCAGAATCTCCCCTCGGATGATCTACTATATAGTAAGATATCCCCTCGGATGATCTACTATATAGCAAAATATCCCCTCGGATGATCTACTATATAGCAAAATATCCCCTCGGATGATCTACTATATAGTAGAATATCCCCTCGGATGATCTACTATATAGCAAAATATCCCCTCGGATGATCTACTATATAGCAGAATCTCCCTCGGATGATCTGCCATATAGTAAAATATCCCCTCGGATGATCTACTATATAGTAAGATATCCCCTCGGATGATCTACTATATAGCAAAATATCCCCTCGGATGATCTACTATATAGTAGAATATCCCCTCGGATGATCTACTATATAGCAAAATATCCTCTCGGATGATCTACTATATAGCAAAATATCCCCTCGGATGATCTACTATATAGCAAAATATCCCCTCGGATGATCTACTATATAGCAGAATCTCCCTCGGATGATCTGCCATATAGTAAAATATCCCCTCGGATGATCTACTATATAGTAAGATATCCCCTCGGATGATCTACTATATAGCAAAATATCCCCTCGGATGATCTACTATATAGTAGAATATCCCCTCGGATGATCTACTATATAGCAAAATCTCCTCTCGGATGATCTACTATATAGCAAAATATCCCCTCGGATGATCTACTACATAGTAGAATATCCCCTCGGATGATCTACTATATAGCAAAATATCCCCTCGGATGATCTACTATATAGTAGAATATCCCCTCGGATGATCTACTATATAGCAAAATATCCCCTCGGATGATCTACTATATAGTAGAATATCCCCTCGGATGATCTACTATATAGCAAAATATCCCCTCGGATGATCTACTATATAGTAGAATATCCCCTCGGATGATCTACTATATAGTAAAATATCCCCTCGGATGATCTACTATATAGCAAAATATCCCCTCGGATGATCTACTATATAGTAGAATATCCCCTCGGATGATCTACTATATAGTAAAATATCCCCTCGGATGATCTACTATATAGCAAAATATCCCCTCGGATGATCTACTATATAGCAAAATATCCCCTCGGATGATCTACTATATAGTAAAATCTCCCCTCGGATGATCTACTATATAGTAGAATATCCCCTCGGATGATCTACTATATAGTAAGATATCCCCTTGGATGATCTACTATATAGCAGAATCTCCCCTCGGATGATCTACTATACAGTAGAATATCCCCTCGGATGATCTACTATATAGTAAAATATCCCCTCGGATGATCTACTATATAGCAAAATATCCCCTCGGATGATCTACTATATAGTAGAATATCCCCTCGGATGATCTACTATATAGCAAAATATCCTCTCGGATGATCTACTATATAGCAAAATATCCCCTCGGATGATCTACTATATAGTAGAATATCCCCTCGGATGATCTACTATATAGCAAAATATCCTCTCGGATGATCTACTATATAGCAAAATATCCCCTCGGATGATCTACTATATAGCAAAATATCCCCTCGGATGATCTACTATATAGCAAAATATCCCCTCGGATGATCTACTATATAGTAGAATCTCCCCTCGGATGATCTACTATATAGTAAGATATCCCCTCGGATGATCTACTATATAGTAGAATATCCCCTCGGATGATCTACTATATAGTAAAATATCCCCTCGGATGATCTACTATATAGCAAAATATCCCCTCGGATGATCTACTATATAGTAGAATCTCCCCTCGGATGATCAACTATATAGTAGAATATCCCCTCGGATGATCTACTATATAGTAAGATATCCCCTCGGATGATCTACTATATAGTAGAATCTCCCCTCGGATGATCTACTATATAGTAGAATCTCCCCTCGGATGATCTACTATATAGTAGAATATCCCCTCGGATGATCTACTATATAGTAAAATCTCCCCTCGGATGATCAACTATATAGCAGAATATCCCCTCGGTTGATCTACTATATAGCAATTCATCCCATGATTCTTCACTATATATTGTATCAATTTTTATGAACAATTGTAGAGTATTTCTTGAAAGTGAAGATGGTTCGTACTTGTCCGTATCGTTTTTGAAGAGTATTGATAGAGAACTGTATCTACATTTGTCTATTTTTTCTCTGTAAATGCCTTCTCCATCTTCTCTTCACAAACTTACATAATTTTTAATTATTTGTTTTCTGTCATTTTGAATTCCATGCATTTGGTATTTTATGATTTGAAATGTCCCCTGGGGGATATTTTAGCATACAGAAGATAATCCGGGGGACGATCTGCTGTGGGGGAGATATCTGCTATATAACACCGGAACCCCATCGTCGATTTACTAATAAGACAACCCATTCATCCAACCGCTTCTGAAAACAAATAAACAAACAAACAAACCCCCCCAAAACACACCAAAAACAAAAACGAAATAAAACAAAACAAAACAGAAAAAAAAATAAAAAAGGACCAAAACCTAACCAAACAAAAAACAAACAAACAAACAAAAATACTAATAGTAATATTCGTAATAAAATACTAAGTTTTAATATTTTGATTAAGAACTTTGGGAATACGTTTAGCTTTACATATTGAAATTGATTGTAAAATAATGCGTGTGCTGTAGAAATTTTCCGGCTACACGGAGCCTGTGTATGTTTTCGCTATTGAAGTGTTAACAAAGGCAAAAGAAAATAATGCAGAGTATAGCACTAAAGATAGAGTTATGGGTTAAGTTCCAATACGAAATCTGATTTCAATAAAATATATTCTTTTACTTACTTACTTACTTACTTAATTAATTAATTAATTAATTAATTAATTAATTAATTAATTAATTAATTAATTAATTAATTTATTTATTTATTCATTTATTTATTTATTTATTTATTTATTTATTGTTTGACGCCAAATCGGATTATTTCACTTTTATGGACCAACCAAAACAGTAAGGAGTATATTTGGTACCAACTTCTAGAGCGACATAAGGTCTCTGTCTTCATTTCAATATTTTTAAACCAAGACTTGCATGTATGTCTAAGATTTTTTTAATCGGCATGATACTCTCCGTGTTGATTGCTGCTCATTTAATATCGTATTTCTCTGAATTTTGATGTATTAAAATGTTTTGTTTATCAATTCAAGTACATGTAGTTTAAGCGCCAACGAAAACGAAGCATGCATATGCCCCATACATGTGTGCTATAAAACATATAATGTACAGCCAGTGTCGTTAAAAAAAGAGAGATAACTCTAGAAATTAGGAAAGAAATGCAGTCTAATAGGGTCCGTGTTAATTTTTTCTAATTCCACCGAGAACTTTCTTTAACTTTTATTATTTAAATCCCATATTTTAGAATATCTAACGACCCCCACTCTATCAAAACTTAAATAGTTTACTATAGTTATAGGTTATCCATTTTAATTATGATAAAATCAGCTGGAAGGGTGTAATCCAAACACACATCATTTTCCTAATGCTAAAACAAGTTTCTGTTAGAGCAAATAATCGTACCTCAGGCTAATGATACTAAAATGTGTTATTTTACATCAGTATCATTTTTTTTTATTGTAGACTAAAATAAGTTTTGTATAACATGAAGCCGTCATGGTGCATGATACAATGAAATTGTAACTCCTACCCCACACCAAGCGACGACATTCATTGACATTGACCATGCTTTGACCTGTATAGTGGGTAATGAAAATACGTGTATATCTCATTCAGATATATCATTGTAAAGTATAACTAATAATAATGCCGCTGCTGCTGCTGCTGCTGCTGATGATGATGATGATGTTAATGATGGTGATAATAATAATAATAATAATAATAATAATAATAATAATAATAATAATAATAATAATAATAATAATAATAATTTATTTCACTTTATTGAAATATGATAAATATTAAGATCATGTAGTTTGTAAAAATATCTATTAGTTTATTTAGTAGATTAATCAAATTATTTATGTAATACATAATTCTAGTTCAGTTGCTGACTAAATGTAGAGATTGAGCGCTTGAATTGCAGAGCAGACAATCTGGGTTCAATCCCCGGATCGTGCCACTATGCTTAAGAAATTGGTTACCCCCAACCCCACTTTTAATCCCATTAACATATGAAATGTACTCACATATCCAGGTAATCTGTCATCCATTATTTCCACGTGTGGAGGAAGTTGCACCTTTTAAGAATATATATATATATGTCTGTTTTCATGAGTATAATCCCATCATTATAAGATTTGTGTTCAATTTCCGTTCAATTACATTTCTTTCTTTCTTTACGTAAGAAATGTAGTTACCCAGCAACATGTATAAAAATAAACCAAATTTGGTGTAAAATCCTCAAACAATGTTTCGATTTAAAATCACGTAAGTCATGATCCACAGTGAAATGTTTATACAATAGTTAAATCCAGGTTATACATCACAGTTACATCCAGCTTATTTAACTCCAACTCTATAAATACATCAAACAAAATAAATAGAAAAAAAATCCTCTTTTTATCTCCATTTTTCAAACCATAAAACGCGATCAAGAAAGTACACCATTTTTTTTGGGAGTATATAATTTACAAACTGTCTCATAATAAACGTCCCAATCCTTTGGATTAAAACGTTTTCCTGTATAGAAATCAATGCACAAGCATCTTTTGAATATATTGAAAGCAATTCTTCTACCTGTATTAGTATGTACAATTTTACGTTTATTGAAATCTTTCGATGCGCGAAGTCAACGGAGATTTTCAATGTAAAATATACTATAAAGACATTGCTCATCTTTTGAATTTCAAATTGAATATCTATGAATATATGTAATGAATTCTTATAGAAACGTCTTTTTCATTTAAAGTTTATTAAACTCTAAACACGTACTGAAACTATTGAAAGGAAGAATTTGGTAGAATGAAAAGCCCTGAATCTGTAATCAGTGTCTCGTTTTTGAAAAACGTACCATATTTGAATAATGGCATTACACGAATAATTTAAATCTTTTGTTGGCGTAGTGTATAAAAAGATAATAGAGGACCTCTGTGTCCTAAATCAACAAGGAGGTGCAGTATGTGGGGTTTAGGCGTCCTACAACAAGTGGTATGTACACTCAGAACGAGATTTTGCACTGCCTCGAATTCTAGATGTATCCCGTATAGGGTATTGTCGTAATACAGACATTGTAGAGTTGTATTTCATTTAGTGTCATCTTCAAAATGAATTAAAGATAATGTATGTCAGATTACTGAGATGTGCAAAATAAATAAATGCGAACATGTTTCCTCAGAACAAATATATGACGACAGCACAAAGTATGATAGATTCATGTATGATACCCTGATAGGGTGGGCACAGTGGCTATGGTTTTTCTTTTCTCCTGCTGTATAATATAGATCAATTAGAAATCTACACAAATCAACTATTTTCAAATGATTTTTGTTCTTTATTAAAAATCTAATAAAAGTTACGGGTGATAAACATACAATTGAATAAATTTATATGGATAGTAAAAATGACGTATCTATACAAAATGATGGCCCCAGTTTTGTAAATCAGCTTGTCAATACAAATATATTCAATCCAGAGAGAGAGAGAGAGAGAGAGAGAGAGAGAGAGAGAGAGAGAGATTACCTTTTGCTATTTCCGTGCACCGCTATATATCCGTTTTATTACATCCATGTCATTTACATCTTAGTTAAGATTTGAGCTATCCTCTCAATAGGGACTGCTAGGATTAAAAACCACGTTACTTCAGTTTACAACATTTCTTATTTATTCATACTCTTGTTATTTATTCATACTCTTGTTTTTACGTGTTAAATGATATTTAAAACAGACACGGCAAAACTGGTTAAAATATATCTATGACTTATTCAGAACTTTAGACGTTTAATAAGGAATTATCCAGAATCTGTCTTCATGCAGTGTCTCAAGCCTTCGGTTAAAGAAATTATAATCATTATAAATAAATAATGGAAACACTTCAAAGGATTTTCCTGTATAAGTCCTCATTTAATTTAAAAGAAATGTTTGTATGGCTTCCTTCCACTTTGTTGTTAATGATAGAATTAATTTGTCTGTGCTAACAATTTATAAAAGTTTTCATAACGTTTACTGTGGTTCTAAATGCGATAGTTAAAGAGAATAAAATTCTTTCATCACAGGAATAACTGTAGTCTGAAGTTATACTTCACAATGAAAATATTTACGATGAATGAATGAAAACACTCTGCAAGTTGAAATTACAAAAGACAAAGTTCCATAACTCTTACGGGCTTAAAAATGATTGAATGTACTTTTATCGTGTTATATCTCATTATCGCTATGCTAGCATTGTTGTTTCCACAAAATTCCCTCTTAAAAGAGTTTCCATTTCAATTGACGTGAAATATAGAAATATATATCATAAATATACATTTCGATAATTCGCATTAATGCTTACTTCGATAACAGAAATGGTGCCTTTACTAAGGGGAAATATGTTAAAATATCGATGACAGCATTGTGATATGAAACAAATCAGTGCTGGAATAAAGAAACATTCAAAACTCAATCCTATAACTTACATGTATTGCTACCTTTGTGATGAAGTGGGATGAGCCTTATATCTAATACTTTCTCCCGAAACTTTTGTATGTATGAATAATCAACAAATTAAACAAGGATTACAAAGCAGAGTCATGGTCCATGTGGAAATCGCTTCGAACAATTACATAACGATGAACTTGCAATGGATGTGCCACTTTGTATTGGAAGCAGTATTTTAAATCGGGAACGATGGATTGGAAGGAAATTAATACCATAGATATAAGGGAAAACACACCACTCGACCTTCATATCTAATGTCTTATTTTTGTATGTATTGACTATATTGTGCGCATATATATCTATTTCATTGTATTGTTAATTTTGTCTGTTGCATAATGTTTAAACATGATCTATTTATACACAAGGCAAAATGCATATATTGTATTATATTGTGTTGCATTTTTAAAGCTCCAATCACAATTTGTCAAAAGACAACATCCAATTCTAGTCACTACGGTGTCAGTAAACACAAAATGGACAAATCAAATACTAGATTGTTAATGTATCATTGTCTATGACGTTAAACAAAATACAAGTTTTACTTCGATTTTCATTGTACCCTAGACGTGAAATCACACTGTGCTCGTATTACACACCATTTGTGCATGTATTATAAAATTCATAGTCGAATTGTATATACATTCAATGACTAGAACACGATTTCAAAGAAAACATCTAGTACGATACTGGGCATTCTACAGACCTCGATTAGCCAACATCATGTCTGGTCTGCAAAAGATTCAATGAATCATGTACCGGTAGGGCCAGTAAGGTCGCAGTTACATTTATCTTACTTATATTTCTACTCAAGTCATATTTTACCTCCTCCTTTTCGTCTACACTTTTTAAAGACATCGTAAGGAACCCAGGAAAAAGTTTTTTAAAAAGTAAATGAGATTAAAAGAAATTGTAAGCGTAATATAACTGTTTTATGTGGGATGTTCTCTCAGGGTGCATGCTCTCAACTTCAGACAACATGGGCTTTATTTAGAGTAGGATGTGTCAAGTCATGGAGTCGGTATTCGTATCTCCTCTCCATAAGAGCTGATTTTTTGTGATATTATATAATGGCACTCTAACAATATTTGAGTTATATTCCTACGTGTATTACCAAGCACTCCTATTCTGTACAGCTGACGTAAGCGTAACGATGGTACCTTTCACCGTGTCAATGCCTTGTATTACGTATACGTGTTGGTTAAAACGATTCCAACTTGACGAAACAGATAATGCCTAAAGGTATTTATCAAGTAAGATATTTCTTTGCAGTTTTGTAATATTGATTTTAAAATTATATGATAGAGATGATTTTTACAAACAACATTTACATGAGATGTTAACGGTATCTTACTATAGTAACTTAATTTTGTAATTGTGTTAACGTTTACTCTCCTTATCCAAAAAATAAAATGAACCTTATTCAGTTTTCTTGTATATCTATATATCTATATCTATCTATCTATCTATCTATCTATATATATATATATTGTTGCATTTTCATTATGTAGATAGTTTGAATATTTTACATGAACAATAAGAAAGTTTCCATACACTTCAATGCCTTTTTAAGTTTTTAAGAACTTCAGTAACTGAGCCTTGTAAATACACGTCAATAAAGTATCTGTAGATCACTTTTACACTACCAGTACCTTGTATAAAGATTTAAACGAAGGTAATTTACCAAATACAATTACTCCTAATTAACCATAAGCATAACATTATTGAATATCAAATTAATCGAAATATGTACTACAGAAATTAATGTAAAATCGCCCTTGCAGACTTTGATAACCTACCTTTGGTTATATTTATTTAATCCGCCATCAGTTTACGTCAATAGAATCAGGGACTGAATTTCTAATTGGTTACCATAATTATATAATTCCCACAAACGTTGCTTCTTTGGCATAACTTAGAAAGGTATATATTCCCTGTTCAAAATCATAATGTAATCGTATATATGGATCCCCGAAATACATGATGATACTTAAAATTCCCTTCACAAAGCTTACCCGATGTTCTAAGACTGGATTGGGTATTGGAAGAAATTCCCATGGTCTATATTTGAATGAATGTTTACATATCTATTATCAATATTACTTTTTAACAATGTTATATGAAACTGTAGATGAACCGCGATTTAACATCCATACATCTATCGATTTCGTACCATGATACGCAATTTTCATGCCTTTGTGATCGTAATCAATCATGTTCGATAAATAAATGATGTTGTTAATTTTGTTTCATTTTATAGATCTTAATATTATTGGAATCTTCAGTGACAATTTACAGACCGAGATCTTATATTCATTACTAGTTTTAATCATTTATATTCTCCACGATGTACACTGTGCAGGACTATAATATTATCCCAGTATTTCTAATACATAGATGATCAGGAAATTAATGGTTACCAATATTTCTTGAGAGCAACATACACAAAACGAAATGTTTCGTAAATACGGACTTCGACTTCTTATACACCTAATATATCCCACACAGAACTCGTAATAACTCATTGATTGTATCTACTGACACCACGCTACAATGTTATTTATTTGTTTACTTCTATCTTTTATTTTATCTGTAAAATCAATTTCTTTCCTTTTTATCGTGTTAAAATGCAAATTTATTGTAATGCTATTGTACAGAGGAATACTGGTGCAATATTTAATGGACCAGGTAAAATGTTTCGACCAATGACTTTTGTATGGTGTTATATTCTTACTGTCTGTTGATCAACCTTCGGTTCATATAAGCGTGTAAAATTGCTATAGCGGTAGTATAGTTTTGTTTTGGGTATCATTTGACGTCACACTAGGATCATTTTAATTGTTAATGATATGGTGATACTTAGTAATTACACAAACCCTGTGACCGGATAATAATGCATTCCTTCGACAGGAAAAGCAAATTTTTCCACTTGTTTCCCGTGGGATTCAAACTCCGATAGATGTAAGGGGACACTGACATCTCCAATACAGAGTTATAGTCTGTTCAATCAACAAGGCTTCAGCTTCTTTTTGAAAACATCTAAACTGTGAGGAGTGTGACAATATAAAACAACAAAACCAGGAACACTCCATATCACATATTTTCGGCTCTTCGTCTTTTTCGTGATAAAAACAATATTAATAGAGAGCCAAGTGGTATACATGTATCGATATGCCGTGTATGCTACAGCGCAAGGCATAAAATAAGTCTATCACGTAGCATACATGGAAAATAATGGATCTTACTTAGCTCTCTATTTAAATCCACAGTCAAGAGGCCTAAACTCTCTGAAACTGATTGTTATGTTGTTATTGATTTATTCTAACCAGTGCCCTTCCCTTTGGAAGTCTAAAAGTGCTTCCTGGGATATTTTGTTTGTTTATTTATTTATTTATTTATTTATTTTTTGTTTGATGTTTGTTTATAATTGTAACTGGTTTTTGAATACTGTCATACTCAGATTATCTGATCACGCGAAACAGAGTTGGAGTAACAAGGTTAATGATTCACTAAAATGCATTATTTATTAAAATTTTCAAGGAAAGTCTTTGTCAAGAAAAGTATTTGTCCATTTTTCCAAAAAGCTATCGTATCATTTTTACAAAATTCAGAACCACCAACCACAGATTACCTATAGAAAGTAGCAGATGGATGTCTTTTGAACGATCTGATAGGAAATGTTCACTTTGTGACATAAATATATTGGGTGATGAATATCATTATTTATTTGAATCTAATTACTTTTCTTCTCAACCAAAAACATATCTTGAACCTTATTACTACATTCGTCCAAACATTATAAAATTTCAACAACTTTTCCGTTCAAATAACCTAGAAGTATTGTCAAAACTATGTAAATATTTACATATGTCATTAAGCATTTCTCTTAAACAATCAATTAATTACATAGACTTGTGTACTTGCGTATGTATGTATGTATGTATGTATGTATGTATGTATGTATGTATGTATGTATGTATATATGTAATATGTTCATACATTCTTTAAAACAATGAGCATATTATATTTAATATTGATATGCCTACTTAAATTTAGAATATTTGTTTGATGTTAACATAAATATTTGTGAAATTATATTCTATAACATCCTGTTAAGCATGCTTTTACTTTGTATCAAAAATGTCCTCGATATGTCATGTGACCTCGAGTGTAAAGTTCTGTTCTGTTTTGTTTGCTGTTTCTTGTTTGTTTTCCTCCTGTTTTTCGTTCAATTTTCATGATGTAGCAAATAGATATTGTTGTATCTCATCTGAACATCAAAATGAGTGTCATATACACAAGAAATGAAAACTGTCAATGCGAGATCTGTATTTCTCTTTTCTCTTTGACGAACTTAGATTCAAACAGAAAGTATGAATACTAGTTTTATTGCACCATATCTATATGCATTTAATATTAATCATTTCTAAATATTGCACACAACAAAGTCATTTTATATATTTCTGCTGAAATTATTCAAACAAATGAAAAAACAAGAAAAGGAAAACAATAGCAACTTGAAATATTTTGTCATGGGACATAATTTGTTTGTTTGATTCTGGTCACACCAAGATTGTCGCACTATATAGCGAGCATTTATGCAATGCACAGACTTATGCAACCGACCAACCTTAAACAGCGAGGGATCTTTAACCTGCTACGTCAGTCCTATTAAAACGCGACTTGTATTCTGTTTCTCTACGATACTTTCGATGTACAAGGAGAATGTCGTAGAGGAACAGAGTACAAGTCGCGTTTTAATAAGATTGCGTGCTATGTGTACCGTGGCACAGGACTTCAGTTTTCTATGTCTCGTCCGGAAGACAAGTCACCGACCAATCACCGGTGGGATTCGAGCCCGGGATCTGAGCACTTAATGTCCATCTGGATTCCAAAATTGCCGTGTATTAAATTACAGATTAACAATTTAATTTCACTTTTAATGTAAAACTTCCGATTTTGATTAAAATTCTGTGTTCTAATGGTATGGCAAGAGATGGCAATGTATATGAATAGATAAAAACATACATGTTCATTTAATACATATACAACCTAACTATTGGGTTTCATTTCACATAATCTCACTTTTCTACTGTCACATACTAAGAAACTATTGGTATACTTCCGGAAAAAGACCGTTTTGGGTTCTCTCATTCCGTCATCTTTGTTGAGGAGGATCTTGCAGAGTTCCCCGTTCGGTGTGAGTTGATGAATGTTATTTGAGATAAAGCCAGCAACATAAATGTTATCCTCAGTGTCTACCGATAAGCCCACTGGCCCCTTCAGTAGGATATGCGAGTAGCTGAAAACCTCTATCCCGTCTCGTCCCACGCACTATAAAAGGAAAGAGCAAAATATGTTTCTTCAAGGAAGATGCAGATTCCTTAAATGTTAATGAAAATTCTTGCAGTTCTGAATAACAAGTGATTTCATATTAGTTTCGTTTAATTTAGATCATGCTCAGTGTAATGATATAACCTTTTCTTAATAACTACTACTACAACTAACAATAACAATGATAATGTATTTAATCTAAGGCCCTGGTTTAAATCCCATTTTGTCGTAAAATGTCTTCTTAATAAACCTGTTATAACTGATATCCAATGCATTCTATAGACATTAATTGATTCTTGTGATCCGGTGTATCTACAAAAGTTTGCAGCAAAGAACCGAGCAAGTGTCAGTTTGTTGGTTGGTTGATTGGTGTTTTACGTCGCTTTCAACAATATTTCAGTAATATCGCGATATGGAAGCAGGAGGTTACCAACCTCTTAAACATAGTGGCGCCACCTGGGAATCGAACCCGGATCGTCAGCGCCACAAACCAAGCGCGTAACCACTGCACCAAGCCTGCCTCAGCAAGTGTCAGCAAAAGGGCCTATGTAAGCCACATACCGGTTAAATGGTAGAGAACAGCGAGATAATGATAATATTCCGAATTCTTGCATAGTTTATTGGAGACAAATACATATATTTTTTGATAAAGTTTACTTTAAGAACTTTGTTGAATGTGTGCTTATGAAACAAGATCTAATCTCTGATTAGATTAATTATTATTTTTATAACAATACCTCAGCCTCATGCTTGTGTGTGATGGATAATGTAAATTAATATTAACATACTTGTACAGTATTGTGATTCCAATCCGAGAAGAGAAGACGTCCACTCGGTGTTGAACACACATACCGGATACAGCCATCGCGCACGCGTATCACATGCAGAATTTCCCCTTTGAGATTGACGAGTTGAAGTTCAGGACCGCATGCGACTGCAAAGCGGTCGTCCATAAAACTGACGCCGTGGATGGTCTTTGTTTGTAAGGTAATCTCCTTTACTTTGTGATAGAAAAAAATCAATTAGTATAAATAGAGTCATTTACCTAATGTACGACTGTTTATTTGTAAAATCAATATCGTTTAATTCCGGTTTTCAGAGGATAATTTCAAGCGGTATCATTTTCAAGGTAAAAAAGTAGGGACATCCTTCTTTCCATTTCTCACGCCTAGTAAAACAAAAATAAAAAATTTGCATGTTCGTTTAAAGGGTATACATATACATGATTAAGCTAAGTATCAGCAAAAAGTACTTAAACCTGTGAATTTATACTTTCCCAAATTATTAATAATTTGTGCTTAAATTTGGACAGAGCGAAATTTATGTTTATCTTATTTTTCTTTTTCCTTTGTCTAGGATGGATTCCTGTATGTAAACAGGGCAATCTTTAACTTCTCTCCTTTTAATTTCCGACATTTGTACGAAAAAGAATAAGAGATGTCAAAATAAAATATGTGAAAAGATAAATGCACTAAAATCTTATGTTGTTTTGCGAGGAATTTCAATGAAAATGACAGGCCACATAGAACAATATCAATATTAATTTGGTATACCCCTAAAAATGAATATTCTACTTTCAGAAATACCTACCTGTCTGCATTTCTGTCGTATCAATGATTTCTATGACAGACAGAAAGGTGCCCGTTTTGCCTTGGACTTTACAACTTGGGAGGGAGACAGCAACTTGGGAGGGATTTACCACACATACGTCACAAGGTTTCACGGGCAATGCTTTCTCTGAAACAAGTTGACCAGCACTGTTGAACTGGAAAAAAAAATGGAATATTTCACTAAAATCTTATAGTATAGTATGAAAAATATAAAGAACATAACTGATGTATAGCTTAGTGACTATTACGGATTCACACAGTGGCGGATTTAGACAAGAGGGGCAGGTCCCTTTTTCCACCACAAACTTTTCTGAAAAGGCGTTTTGTAAGAGATAAAAATGAAGTTTGATTGGATAAATATATCACGAAGCTTGCATATACCTTTCAAATCAGGATAACTAGCTGTGAATATATCATTTGGATATCTTGAGGTGTCGGTAAATATGTCAGTAAGGTTTGAAAATTTAGAATTATAAAGTTGATACATGAATTCCATTCCATAATAATACCAAGCTGGTCTGCTTTTAGGGGAAACACAATGAGTGTAGAGTGAAATCCAGTAATTTGTAAATAAATCTGTAATTTTATACATGAAGGGACAGCATTTCTTCCTAATCTATGCACGGGCAGGCAGGAAGAGCCAGATTATTATTATCATATTTTGTGTGTACCAGGAGGCAGATAATAGTAATAATAATAATAATAATAATAATACATGTAATAATAATAATAATAATAATATAATGATAATATAATAATAACAACAACAACAACAAACACATTATTATTATTATTATTATTATTATTATTATTATTATTTTCCGAGAAAAGCAGAGAAAGAAATTTTCCCCAAAAAATCTCTGATCCATTCACCTTTCCCTCGCAGAAAATTAAAAGGACGATACCTGAATAGGAGACAAAAACCAAAATAAAATATCTAATACAACCAAACCTTCTGCAGTGAGTTTGTTATACGGTTTCCTATTAATATTAATCCACTATGGAGACAAATACAGCCTCCTATTGCGGAACTCTGGTCCTCACAAATGGCAAATCTATGTGACACCGAGGCGATAGAATCTCGCAGATCTTCGCTGACGTTTGAAGTCTCGGATTCCGGAATTCCGGAATCATTGAAAGAACTAACATACGTCAATAACTTGACATCTCCCAAATATCGTACTTTTTGTTTGAGTGTGTCTATTTTTTCGTTAATTCTGAAATCGTACTCATAACTTCTTATTTTATCCTCGGTACTGTGAACTAATTTTGAATAAAATGTCTGTATATCGGCCACATCTGAATCCCTCCGCTGTGACCAAAATCGACAAACATGTTCCAGTCTTCTCTGGTGCTCGAAAAGTGCCTTCTGTCTTTGTTCAAGCGCATATATTCGGTTTTGACATTCCCGTGTAGCTTCCTTGTGAATAGCATTCAGTTGATATCGAAGTTTGGCCTCAATATTATCTAAATGCTCATTTATTTCCATTCGAACACTCGAAATTTCTGATTCGATGGATTGTTTGTTGACCTCTAAATTCTCAAACTGTTCACGACATTCTTTTAACATGAAGGATAAATGGGATTGTTCTCGTTTGAAGTAATGTATAATGTCTTTAATCACCAGGTTGTCGTTTTGATTGATGTCTACCCTAACATGGCCTCGGTTTGGAACAGGGCCATTCGGAACATGATTGTAGTTCTGCCTCTCTGCTTCCGTGTCGGATGGAGTCGGTGTATGAGACTTCCGACCTGAATGACACATATGAATAAAAGGTGAGTATAATGGACAAATATGAAAAGCACACTCTGAAATATATATAATTAAATATGATGTATGTAGATTGTTTGATATATACTTCTCTCGTAAAATTTCAGTCCCAAATCATTATTCAGAACTATTTAAAATCTAATATAAACCTTTATTTCTTTACCGTAGACATGCTGGATACGTTCGGGTGGCGGGTTTAGAGATGTCCCCCCCCCCTTTTTTTTCGCACCAAAATTTACAAGTCATATATTGTTGAAAGTATAAAAATACTCGAATAATATGAGTAAGATTCCAGATTAGGCACCCAAAATGGCTGAGTATTTCGGATAATACTTGATTTCCAGATGTTGGCGCCAGTTAAGGAAATTCTGGGTCCGCCACTGACGCATTTTACACAATACATTAATGAGTTAGTTATCCCTAAGCGTAATGCTATTTTCATATACATGTATTGTATTTCATGGCGATTAGGTTAGTATTTCAACATCTATGACTTTAGTAGTATCACATTTATAAAATTGTATTGTATTCTATTCTATTGTAGTAATGGGTGACGCTGCTTTTTTATACATCTTTGATATCTCTAAAGTTAATTTAGTAAAGAGATTTCATGTGACATCGTCTGGTTTTGTAGATACTTGACTGTATATACATGTATATCAAATCGATCAATATTTGTTCAAACAATGAGCGCCAACCACGACATCTCAGATAATAATAAGACACTTCGTGCGTGCGGGGTATCAAATTAATAGGTGATGATTAAAGTATAGGTCACACTGATAAATCAGACATTTAAAGTGTACGAGGACAGAGGCATAAGCAGAAATATGTGCTGCATAAGAAAGACAATAAGATCAAAGATAGAATCTTGACCGCTTCTAAACCAAGTCAGGGATTTGTACATTAGATTAACAAGTGCTTGAGTACATGTGTAAATATGTTACTCAATCCAAATAGAATCAAAGTTTAAATCAATTTCTGACAACTTTCAATAATTCTCTACCTTGATCCTTTGAAAACGTTGTTTTGTCACGACTAATTCAAGAGAGGAATTTTAAACAGGCCAATAAAAATTTGAATTCTAAGGCGGATTATTCTTTACTTACGGCTTTACTGAGGAATGACTCTTAAATTAATGTTCTTTTAACGTATTCAATCAATAAAGTTGTCATGTTTTCTTGTTTAACACAATAGAGGGTACTTGAACATGAATAATGATCCACAGACTTTCGTAGGTTGAAGCCTAAACCCTACGCAACACCCCCCCCCCCCCCAAAAAAAAAGGAAAAGAAAAAGATAAATATGATAAAAAGAAAACGGGTACAAAGAATACGTACATAGACAAGTAAAATAACCATACACCTACCAATAAAGGTACAGGTAATATATTGAAAAGGTTTTTTATTTTATATGGAGGGCTCAGTGTAACTTATTTGACGGAAAGGGAGAGCGGTGAGTGGATAGATACCTAATCTTGATAGGTAAGTTTATGAGAGGAAAGAGAAGGCAATGGGAGATAGGGAATCCAAACGACATAGAACAGATATACCATTTACTATTTCTTTTAGGGTAATTTAAGCGGAGTTACGCCTCACGATAAAGCTAGGAAAGTTTTTTGTCCTATTAACCTATGACATAGTTGTAATTTGGAAAATTAAAACATAATTTTTCAATTACAAATATGTCATAGAACACTATGGTGAACACCCTTCATCAAAGTCTAAAATACCTTAATCCACGCCTGTCGTGAGATTATTTCTAAGCAAGTGAGAGGAATAAATGCCTTCGCATTTAGCATCTACTAGAGAGTACATTAACATAATTGCATGTAGTAAAATAAAATTCCTGTATGAGATTTCAGCATATTTCAAATTCCATGCTGAGAACTTTGAACAGATGGATAACTTGTAGTATTGATTGTAAATGTCGTTTTTATTACAAACGATAAAAGAAGGAATTGAAGAAAAAAATGTTCACGAAAGACCCGTTTTAAAACAGACGATTAAATCAAAGGAAAATAATTCATTACCTGACATATTTGCAAATATTGTCCTACGAACGAATAAAACAATTCCACACTTTTACCGTCAACTTTAAATCAGGTGTTCTTGACAACACTCCAAGACGGTGTTAGCATAAATTCTGTCACATGAAATTAGTTCCGGTAGATGGCAGTGTTTAGGAATGTGTTGCGAGATTTGTTTTGATCAGTTTAATCTTTGACGGTCGTTATTAAAGGTCCACAGTGCGTTCATCTTGACCTTTGTTACAATTCACGATCAGCAAGTCTATATAGTAGAGATGAAGATTCACTAGAGTCAGTGGTGTGTATAGTTGACTTTTCCAAGTGATTACTCATTAAGATAACGTGAAAGGAAAGCGATGCTACAATGACCATTGTCAATCAAAGTTTGAAAGTGTTCATTATGGACACTAATAAGAAGTAAATTAAAATTGTATTTACACAGCGCATTTACAGTTATAGGAATGTGTTGTTGAACTCGCTGTGACCACATCGGAAATCTTATTTTATGTAGACCCGTTAGTTGGTTCAGTAATTGGTGAACTAAACTTGACAATACAACGAGATTAATTATTCTTAAGTCGTTCTGCAGGAGTGGTTTGAATGAAAACTGCTTTATGTAGATGAATGGTAACACAACAATACTTACCGACACAAAAGATCGATCGATTAATCTCTCTACACTATTAACCTTCCTAGTCATAAAGCAATCTGGGGCGGATCCAAAATCACACCTGTAATGTTTCTTTCTTTGTTGATGTATAGCTTGGTCATTAGACACAGTGGAAGAGGCGTTTCCTTATTTTTCTTTTTCTTTTTCTTTTTTTTTTTTAGCTTTAACAGAAATGTATACCCCATGGCCAAATAAACAGACACATCTTGATTTATCGCATATAACATTGTATGTTTCATATACCAAGGTAATTTGTCAATAAAAATTAACGATCATAAAAACCATAGATCAAGTTTGCATAATTTCATTTTTTTTTCCTGATAAGAGGTAGGTCTAGCAAGTTTTGAAAATTGGACAAAAAGAACGTGGGGGAATGAAGGCAGTTGTTGAGACTTAACTCAAAGGCTAGATTTTTCAAAGAATTCCACCTTCATTTAAGACGACTACTGACAATTTTGTAGAATTAGCCGGACAAAGGAGGAAAGGGGGAATTTCAATTTACCTTACAGTCCCGCTTCGTTTCGCCTGTTGTGCATTACATATTTCAACTAGCTTTTAAAGTCAGACCTTAAGACTACCGAAGCCCCGGTGTGCCATGTAAAAATAATTCCAGACACGCTCGCTCGAGTTACTAACTTGTGCGCTCAAGACACTCAGTTTGCGCGCACAAGACACTCAATTTGCGCGCACGAGTTATACAACGTACGGTATGTGCACTAATTACAAAGTTGGGAGCACACGTTTCAAAGTCGCGCGCACACGTTTCAAAGTCGCCTACAAGAATTTTGCATCTTGTTATATTCTGGTATTTGACGGGAAGAATTATGTTAAAGCGTTGTCCATATCTCCGTTCGTCCTTCCATCCGTAACACTTTCCGACTCGTTATTTCTACATGAATTGCCAGATGAATGTCAACGTTGGTAGAGAAATTTCTTGTTGGAACATGAGCTGTGTTACGACCTTGATTCCAAGTAATTTCTCACAGGTCAAGGTCATTGTGAACTTTTGTGATTTTTTCCGGCTTATACATTCTTATGCATGTTCCGAATTAGTTCATGGGTGATTTTTTCCCAGTCCATGATCTACAGATGCCTGATCTGCATTTCTTCATACATGTGTGAAATGCTCCATGTGTCCTTCTGTGTGTCTATGCTTAGACCTGGGTCATAACACCAAGATCAAATTCAGCTGTGATTTTTTGGTGTGTGTGTGTATGCGGGTGGGTTAGTCCATGATTTGTATATAAGTGATCTTAGTTCATCCTAGGTAGAAATGTTCCGAATGACAATACAACATGCGCGGATACAGAGGGGGGCATCCGAAAATTTTACGAAAAAAAGGTAATATTTGGGCATTTTGGGGGTTGGACCCCCCTCGTCTAAGAGAAAAATTTACCTTTTTTGGTTGGACCCCCTGTGACAAAACTTTCTGGATCCGCGCATGTACAATATGTTACGCTACTCTCCACTATTCCCCTCTGTTATCGGCTCGATGCTGTTTTACATGATTCTTGTAGAACTGGGAAAAATCTCATTTCATGGAATAAGTGACTTACATTGTGTACCAAATTTAAAAGCCTATCTATTAAAATGTTAATTGGTGTTTAAAATCTGCTATATTAAATGGGATTTTCCCAGTATTACAGGACTCTTATTAAACAGCTTCGACCTGATAACAGAGGGGGAAAGAGAGTAGCGTTGCGCCCTTTGTATGAGAGATTGAGTCAGCGTTGGTAAAATATTTTGTCCGGTCGGTAATGTCTATATTGCCTGATCTTAGTTCATACTTTGGTGGAATGTTCCTTATACATGTACATGTAACTGTGAACCGTTAATGACAGGGAAACGTGTATTCCTTTTTTCACGACTTTGCTGTAGGTACCAAAATTGTTGGCATTGTGACTTTTGACTTTTTCCAGATTAGATGTCATGCTAGATATTAGTTTTTCGGAAGCACATCTTGTTCTGAAATGTAAGTATTTTAGGAATTCCAATCAGAATTCCAAACTCAGTTTTACACGTGAAATCTAAGACAAGAAAGGATTTAAAATTACAAGTCTCTGATGTGTAGTGGATGCCTGAGGTACCGGGTACTTTGGAATAGTAAGCATCTCCTGCTTGCATGTAACAACAATCACATATTTTGATATGTTGGTAGATATTACTTTTGTAGTAGATCCCATTATATCATAGACGTAATCAAATTATCAACAGTCTTCCCATATTTACACAGACTTTAATTGACTAACTCATGACTGGTCTTATCAACCATCACAATGTGTACTGCAATTCGTGGGTCACGATTGATATTTTCAGTAGGATACAGATTGTAATAGAACGTATCAATTATTGAGAGATATTAAAAAGTAACACGTGAAAAAGTATTTAACATTTGGTTTTTGGATGTTTCAGGGACGTATCCAGCAAGTTTAAAAAAAGGTGTGTCCTCATAAACCTCAGATCAAAATCACACTGGTTTTTCTCCCTCGAGTTTCCACCGACGGCGCTTATTCACTCGCATTTAATGATAGATGAGAAGGTGAGTTCAGTTTATCCAATAAGAAGTTACCGTATCTGCATGTACTGACATGGCTAGCTTCAATACTTTTTGCTGGTTGGTTGACAGATGTAAAAACAGCTTTCTCATTCACAGTAGTTGAGTACTCGTGTATGAATTCGCGAATTCACGATTTTTTTTTCACCAAAAGAGAATAGGTGAAGGTTCAAATTGTTGGCAATGAATATAAATAGAAGCATATAAATAAATAAATAAATAAATAAATATATATATATATATAACCTTAAAATGAGCGCATCTCAACTTCGTACAATAATCATTGAATATATTATTTTGCAACTTCGACGTGTGTCCTTCTGACTACGGCATCTCTTTTGTGATGTCTTATATTATGTCTAATCCAAATGGTAGTATAGGGCTCCATAACAACTATCTGAATAAAATTCATTTCTTTTATTTACATTCAACAGTTAATCTTTTTAAACCGAAGTTTATAATTATTACAGAATGTACGATTGTACATGAAGATTAACAATATTGCATAGTGGAGGATCCAAGATTTCCGAAAGGGGAGTACATTTGTGAAAGTTAAGTATTAGTCTAAATATTCAGTCATTTTCGGTGCCTTTTTTGGAGGCCAAATCTGGAGTTTGAATCATATTTTGGGGTGTTTTCAACCATATCATCTATTTGTGCCTTGTAAATTTGTGGCAAAAAAAAAAAAAGGGGGGGGGGGGGAGTCCGATATTTTCAGTACCAAAAATTGATTTATTTCTATTCTAATATTGGCCAGGCTACTGGTGCATGTATATAACATGAGAAAACATGGACGTTTCCGTCAATGTGTGCTCGGAGAATTTATGGTTTAAGAGAGCTGCATGGCAAATTATTGTGATCCAAAAATTTTGACCAAAGTAAAACGCACATTGTAGGGATGTAGGGAGAACAAGCATGAAAGATTTCTCGATCTTTGGGCATAACAATTTTTTCCAATGTTAACTTGTTAATGGATTTATCGTCAAAATGCCAAAAAAGTGCAAAGACGATAAGTTTGAAATTACTCACAAGTACATAAATTCTATCATCATCATTATTTATCAATTTAATAGTATAAAGTATTTACGCGTTCTCACTATGATCGTTGTTTTGCCACATCAACTGGCAAATTGATCCGCAAAGAACAGGGACTTATCATTATATCGAAAAATGGCATTGCGTCGCAACACGAAGTTTTCAGTTCATAACACGTCAGTGCGATTAAACATAAATTCATTTCAAAACTTCATCGAATGATCTGCAACCTTTAACGTTCTTTAAATTTTTTATTTAATTTTCAAAATACTACAACCATGCGCCTCAACAACGTTGCCTCTGGTACACGTATGTATGTAGCTCTGTCTTATTGGCTGCATCAAAAACGGGCTCGGTGTTCTAGATATAAAAGTCCAAGTTAAAAAAAATGTTGAAATTGTTACAGAATAAATAGTCTGAAATTTGAAATACATGTAACTTAAATGTATTAAAAGTGTTTGATTTCCTTCATTTTAATTAGGTGTGTACGTGTAGGTGATGTTAATCGAACAGAAACCAGTGGCGTAGTTCGGCAGTGAAAATTGCGGCGGGGGAGGGCACACCTTCCAAAAGTGAAAAGCAAAAAAAAAAAAAAAAAGTGTCCCCGGCGGCAACAAAGTCCGAAAAAGCTATTTTCAGCACAAACGTCACAGTGAAGGTCTCAAGGTCATTGACCTTGTCCGGTGTCAATTGAAAGGGCTTCATTAGTGGAGTATGCATGCCAAATATGAAGTCTATCTTTTACGGTTCAAAAGTTATGGCGAAGGTTTACAACAGCCACCAGACAGGACAAAAACAATATGCCCCAGATCTTTCGATCCGGGGCATAAAAAACTTCAGTTTGAATTTATTCCAATTTCTCTCTCTGAATGATTAAATAAAAGACGAATTATTTACTTTTAGTGCTTTAGTGGCTACTATGGCTACTAATCAGCAACAAAACATGTTACAGTGTGGTATTTTTTATTTCACACCTTTATGCACAAGTTAACTGGGTGGTGTGCACAAAGGTCCGTGGCTGCTCATCATGTTACAATGTTCCCACTTTAATACTTTCCAAAGAAAGCTTTACGGTGCTCGTTCTTGCTGACGATTTGTCTTGCAATTTGAATGTCAGACACGTTATCAGTCAGAGTCTCATCCGAAAGTCAGAGCACCGGTGTGCCCCTGACGGGTGTCGAACCCGAACCTGTTGGTCTCAAGCCGAACAACTCATCCACTGGGCAACACCTGCTTATATCTTTCAGATAAGGGCAAACTATAATAATGCGACTCTATTGCATAATCTCGGACTTGTATCATTCAAAACATAATACTACAATGGATGACATCAAACATATGCATAAGCTGAAAGATATTTTATTAGCGAAACTTTCTATTGTTGCAACATGTTTCGTAATCAGGATACATCAACACAGAAAAACTTATCCGTAATATTTTAGTAACGGATTAGAAATCAGACATTAAAAATATAAAAGAAAATAGATTTACTTCGCTTAAAATGTCTAATTAAGTTTATTTAAACTTTAAATGTTACTTTAAAAGTGGGGGGGGGGGCACAAACATGGTTGTCCGTACGTGCCCCCGCTACCCCCTTCTCCTACGCCCTTGGAAACGTTGTTTAGGAAACGAAGAAATAATTTAATACAGCTTTTTGCATTATAATTATGAATATCATTATCGTGCTTTTATTTTTCATTCCGTTGGTGCTAATTGTCTTTTTCATATTTCTTTACATCATGTATGTCAGCATATTACTTTGAACGTATAAAGTGTTTATCAATAGATAATAAAACATTCAAGGTGAGAAGGAATTACAGCATACGGTAATTTCTTCCACGAGACCACGATGTACTTTCGATACTCTGCATAGTTGATCCGCAATAGCCTAGTTCTTATCAGCAGTATATGTCCCGATTCCGTAATGGAAATGTTTATCAAATCAAGGTATGTAGTAGTTCTGTTGATATTTATAGATGACTCGTGTGGATGTATTGACTCTCCTTTTGATAAAACAACAATTCAAACAGTCCGGTTACGTACACTACCTGGCCCGTGACAGAACCCTAGCCGGCACATGGGGGATCTCAACGGTGAAATCCAAGTATTGGAGGGTAGATTATCGTCATTGGAGGAAGAAAATGCAAAACTGAAATTAATTGTAAACAAACTGGTAGTAACTACTAAGTCCATTCCGCCTATTCTGACAGAAGTAAAGAACTTGAACTCAGACTATGCTGTAATCTTATCAAAACAGACGTTTTTACGGAATGATATTGCTAACATGGCACACATTGACGCAGTCAAAAATGGCATCAAAAGTCAAATATTACTTATACAGAAGAGTGTCAATAAAGATACTGAAGACATGGCGATACTCAGCAGTAAGGTGGCAGCAGTGGCAACTTTGATGTACTGCGTGAACAAGTAACGAATGAGACACAATCTGGAGCTTTTGTCACTTCACACCCGGTGGCGCCACAGTCTACTATATTCCCTTTCGTTCCTGGTGTACCTTTTACTGGTAACAATGGTACTTTTCAAAGGGGTATGAACGTTTTGTACTGGTACATTGTATTGTAACAACTTTAGGCTTATGAACATTGTAAACGGACATTTAATCATAAAGATTATTCCAATTAAATCCCCATTATATTCAAAATTGCAGAGGACATTACCAGTAGGTCACGTCAGCAAAATGGATTGTTAAAATTTAGTAAAGTGTGAATTTTCGAATAACATGTCTGCCCTGATTAGAACATTTTGCTAGATATACATAATTCATAGTTGTGAGATATATTCTTTTCCTTCACAGATTGTTTAGAAGTATTCGTAACTAATAGTAAATCTGGAGTTTATGTCATAAAACTTCAAA
Source organism: Pteria penguin (assembly GCA_035048485.1). NCBI lineage: Eukaryota > Metazoa > Mollusca > Bivalvia > Pterioida > Pteriidae > Pteria > Pteria penguin. The sequence goes on along the minus strand of CM068582.1, from coordinate 38,927,622 downwards.
AATTCTCCGACAAGCTTCAAGTTTTATGGTGACCAGGGCTTGACGGTTATCCAGAGGAGAAGTAAAACTGACATCCACTTCTCTACTCCTTACAAGTAAGATCACGTCGTCAACAATGTTATATACATTTTAGCTCAATGATTTGTATCTTTGATTGATTTAGGAAGTGGTTATTTCTAATCTGCTCACTGAGAGTTTGGGCTTTTTTTCAAGTTGAAAATGTTGCATTTTTCAAATTTTGACAGCAGCGAGCAACTGAAACTAGACCAAATGCAAATTGTGTGCTTTTCACAGTCTCATAGGAGCATTCATTGTCGTATTTACCGTCGAAGTTCCTTCGTGCAATCCTACATCCTCATTGGGGTTACAATTTAAAGAATCGATATAAGTACTTCCTTTCGTTAACCCATTTCTTGTATGTGGAATGAATTGAATTTATTAAAATTTGTGTATTTGGAATTACGCTGAAATACAACATTAACATTTTGTACTTTTTTTACTGGTGGAGTAGAAATTTGAGAAGTGATTTCAAAATATACATTACTCAGACATAATATAAAATAATAAATATCTGTTTTCTGAAGTAAACTTTAAGTCTTAATGTACCCATATTTATATAACAAACTATTTACAAATCGAATATAAGAATTTTATTTTTCTTCTATTACTTCCTATAATAATCCAAGATTAAAGTTGGATATTCCGATTTTAATGTTGAAATTACCAAGATTAAAATTGGAATTGCCAACTTTAAAGTTGGAAAAACGAAAAATAAAAAAGTTTCAATGAGGCACTAATACGCCACCGTGCAATGTACCTGTCTTTTTTTTAATTTTTTTTTTTTTGACTAGCACTTTCTGTCAACCTCTATTCTTCTTCGCACATATTGCAAGATATCCTACGTTATAGTTGTAAATAATTCAGCACCATTGACGTGGTCAAGCTCTCTACATACACAGTTAACACTACCTATATAATGGAGGGTTCATGTTTATAACTTTTAGAGAGTGGGAGGATTACCTAGCAGGTTTCGGAAATACATCTGGGGATTACTGGTTAGGAAACGAAAACCTTCATTGGTTGACACAACAATCTAACTATAGTCTACGGATTGAAACAACGGCATGGCAAGGCAAGCGGTACTGGGCTCAGTATGATAGTTTTAAAATCGCAGATGAAACTGATGAGTACCGATGTCATGTTTTTGGTTTCCATGGCAACCATATAGCTCCAATGTTACCAGCGAATAGAAAAATGTTTGCTACAGATAATAGGCCTAATGGGGGTGAATTTTCAACATGGTTGCAATACCTACCTTCAATTTAGGTAGTGGGCGAACTTCACCAAAAACTTCTGTGATTATAACTTAAACCAACCTATAGGAAGATCTGAACCGTGCATAAGTTTTAGAGACAGATGTATGGCGTCCTCAGTTAGAAAAGTTGCTGTTTTGCAAGGTCAAGGATGATACAAACAGCAGGGACTTTACCCAGGAGAGCAGTGACAATTGATAAATGCATTTCACTCTTTCTATATCAAAATATATAATCAATGTTATACTGGTATTTAGATGACAATAGTGTATTTACAAAGTATCATGTATAGATCTACTTCCATCTTGAATAAAAATAAACACATTCGTTGTTAGTTTGCAGTGGCGACTACATGCTATAAATGTCGTTTAGACAATATTAACACACACACACACACACATACACATACATGTACACACACATACTCACACACACCTACACACACATTTTTTTTCAAACTTGCTATTTCCTTACAATATTTCCGAGATACAAGTCCTAGAATTATTTTTATATATTTTTCTGTTGGCGTATCAAATAAAACTTTTGTTAATATTTACCCGGGCTCCATTGCGTTAGGAATTACCTGGGTATAGGGACCGCTTTTCTCATGAATACCTACTCTAAAATGGATTAAATTAATTTGTAAGTTATCCATCTAAATAATGGTTTATAATTTATATTCAATATTTTAAGTGTTTATGAATAATATGTCTCATACCAAAAATTAAGGACTTTCACGTTTTATTTTCAGTAAGTGTAAATGTGAAATAACTTGAACATACTTAGTATTGAATCTCCTACGTATACCTATTGCATTGCGGGCTCTTGGACATTTATATGGATCAACTTCACTATTAATTTTTAAACTAAACACTGGGTAATTTGAGGTCTTACCACACGTTCCATACATCATTGTGTTGCTTTTTCATAAATAAATTGGCTTATCAAATTATTAAGTTATGAATGATTGAGTATTATGTTATTCCCACTCAAACAAAAAATCTTTTATGAGTGCTAAAGAACTTTTTAGCCATGGGAATCCCTTTCTTCTGATAGATATAATCTAATTAAGTAAGTGAACACAAATTATCACATATTCTATAGTAAGTCAGTAATATCATCGCGCACATTTTATAGGAGAATTGATCCATATATCCTTTATCAAGGATGATAAAAGAACTATAAGAAGAATGGTGTAACACAAAAAGCTACATGCTTTAACAAAACTGTCAAACAACCAACCATTTATCCCACCAGCTAAAAGCAGTACTAAACAAATACAAAGCACGCATAAGAGTTATTCATCTTTGAACGTTTTTTTTTTTAATCTTTATCTTTTACTATGAAGGGTAACATTTTGATGTGCATTGCCCGTTCACACTCTCTACCCAGGGTGATCGCTCCTTACTCTCGCTTACAACTCTGCCAACGCCTGAGGAAATATTTCGGTGTCGCATGGCAAATTTATAAGCTTATCTTCAAAGTTCAATTGTCTGTCTGTTATTTTCAACGAACTGTCACATTCTTTATAAGTATCATCTACATTGAATTCCAAGGTTATCTTTATTTTCAACCTAGTTTCATACGCATAACACACGAAATAATTCCAAATTCAAGATAATTAAACATTCATAAACAATAATTTACATTGAATTTAAATCATAATTTATATTAAATGGATCATCACATGCTTTGATGTGTATGAGAATATGCCTGTTTAGTGTTATTACAGAAACGAAAATAATTTTTCATTATTTTTTAAACTTCATTTAGTACCAATAAACTGTAATATTTGTTTTCCTTCAAAACTATTACTATAACGATATGCATTCGTTTGACAAGTGTGTAGTTTCGGAATATCAAGATACTTACATCGAATAGTAAAACATATTTTACTGGCAGATATAAGAATGTTCCTGTGTCTAGTGTCATATGTAATATGGATAATTTTTGATCAATTACCATATTCATTAGTCCTAATGAATATGGTAATTGATAAAAAAATTATCCATATTACATATGACACTAGAAGACTCTGTCCATTATGTAAAATTGACGTCGAAGACGAATTTCATTTCATGCTTAAATGTCCCGCCTATTCAAGTTTTGAATATTATTTAACAACGCCCTAATATCTGTAATTGAACAATTGTTTTCGATCGCTTGATGCATACGTTACAACACGGCTTTCTACAGATGCACAGCCAATATTAAACTATTTGCAAATACATGTATCTACTCTCGTTAAAAATCAAGAGGAAGACATTCTATACAAACCAAAAATGTCAATTTTCTAATTTTAAGAAAAGTACATTATACGCTATCAGGGGCGTAGATGCCTATACGCCAGCACGCCATGGCGTGCACATCACGGCGACAAAAAAAAAATTTAAAGTTGTATACCCTACAATTCGGTATAATTTCAAAAATTAGGGCATGTAAAACAAAAACTGTATTTTTCTCGTATGGCTGAAGTTATTAACTTCGCGTTAATAACACTTTTTGTTGCTTCAAACCCTCAGAGATATCAAAATAAAAAGAGAATTCTTCGTAAATAAAGTGGGTATTCCATAAATACAACCATAACCTGACTTCGCGCATGCGCAATTTAATAAAAAACAAATACGATGAAGGGAGACACCAAAAGAAAACAATTTCAGTAAATATTAACTTTAGTAGACTTGAATGCAGATTTTAAAAGTTACTTGTCAAGTTTATTCACCTCGTCCTCCATCAGTGTCCATGATGCGGCGGCTTCCGAATTAGATCACGTGATAAGTTGGTTGTAAACATTCTGTTTTAGACAGCCATATCTCACTTAATATGACGAATTTGGTCATAACATTTACAAGGGTCATTTTTTAATATGTTTTAGGCTTATATATATAATCAAAACAATTTAGAATAAATTAACCTATAATATGCACTGTACGCGAACATAGGGTATACAGCTTTAAATGTGATTCAAAGACACCATATCATATAACAAATCGTAAGTGTCAAATCAATTTGTGAAAACATTAATCTTTCTCAAAATCAAAAAGACTTTAATGTTAAGAGGTAGATTCAAGTTCAGCTTTTATTGTGTTCGACATATATTCTTCAATATTAAACGTCATTTCTTATGACAAAATAGTTTCAATGTTATCAAGATGTAGTCCAGAAAGCACGACTTTGCATTGAATTTACAAAATTTTCTCGAGGTAGACCCTCGAACCCACACTTGCAAGAGAGGGAGATCCCATCCCCCTTTCAGAGCTGCGCGGGCCTCGTGAGAAGCTTTATTTGCGTGCACACTGAATATTTCTAGCTACGCCCCTGGTTATCGATACTTACGATACCACTTGATGCTAAACAGCGGCTGCTTGTTATACTGATGACTTTAAACGAAGCACGTGCAATACTTACGTCATAAAATCGACCTTTCGAAGTTCTAGAAGCGGCGTGTTTCAAACAGACAACAACAGAGTACGTGAATTGTAGAAGTGAACAACTACCTCTAGACAACCGACTACAGCAAGTTCAATTATATTAGTTTGCATATTGTAATTAGTTAATATGGTATTTTAAAAAATAGGTAGTTCCGTTAATGTATCGAATTTCTCCAGTCTGTAAAGAACCGATACATACGGATACATGGTCACATACGAGGGGTGTTCCGAAATTATTGTTAACTTGCGCAATATCTCGTGGAAATAGTGCTAAATGAGCTTAAAACTACCTCATGGCGATAGCGTGATATCTGAAGCGTGGTATAGGTAAATTTCTCTCTCACAATTACACTGACCTTGGTGCTGTGTACATTGTTTTGTAGCGTACTCGTTACACTCTATATAAATATGGTTGGCAAGAGAGCTGAAAACGTAATTGAAATTAGGGCCTATATCAAAGGTAGGTCTCTACCTGGCTTAAAGGCGGTAGATATTCATCGTGAGGTGTGTGATATTTATGGGAAGGGTCAAATGTCATATATGACTATTTGTAGGTAGGTTGCTCGATTTAAGTCGAGACACCAGCAGCTGAAAGATGCTGCTCACACAGGTCGCCCTGCAACAACAACAACAAAGCATAACATTGAACGAATTTGGCAAATCCTTGAAAAAGATGCAAGGTACACTGTCAGGCAGTTAACTAAAATGACAGGCTTGTCTTTAGCATGTATTCACTGTATTTTAAAGAAACATCTTAAGCTGGGCAAGATCAATGCCAGGTGGATACCCCATTTACTAACTGACGACCAAAAGAGGTCCCGGGTTGACAAGGCCAAATCCTTATTGAAGAAATACCCAAAATACAGCAAAAAGGCTTTTGATAATTTGGTCACAGGTGATGAAACATGGGTGTATTTTTTCGAGCCCAAAACAAAATGCTCTAATCGAATCTGGGCAAACAAAAACGCCAGGCGCCCTAGCATTGCTAAAAGAATACGCACCGTGAGGAAGGTTTTGTATGTCATATTCTTTGATAACAAGGGTCCAATCATGCAAATCCCTGTTCCGAAAGGCAAAACTGTCACAGCAAAGTATTATAGAGACGTTGTACTTCGAAAACTGAAGAAAGTCTACAACCGCCGCCGCCCACATACAGGTTTGAAGTACCTCAGGCTCTTGCATGACAATGCGCCAGCACACAAGGCGCGTATTGTAACGGAGTTTTTGAAGGCAGAAAAGGTCACCGTCCTCCCCCACTCTGCATTTTCACCAGACTTGGCCCCCTGTGACTTTTTCTTGTTCCCCAAACTAAAATTTCACCTATCTGGAAAAAAATATAAATCAAGAAATGCCCTTGGCTCTGCCATTCACCAGTATCTTGTGAGTATACCAATTCAAGAGTACGAAAACTGTTTCCAAAAGTGGATTGATCGGTTGAAACGATGCATAAATGCAGAGGGGGAGTACTTCGAAGGACAGGGCAAAGTAAAATGATCACAATTACTTCTATCAAAAAGAAATCGCCAAAGTAACAATAATTTCGGAACATCCCTCGTATATATTGACATTTTAAGGCGCAACTATTTTTGTAAATCAAAGTGTTTATGGATGCTTATGTATTTTTTTTATTATTATTTCAGCATATTTAGACACCAAAGAGCAAGAATTTAAACAGATACATCAACATCAATGATATGAAATGTTTATAAAACGCATACCTGGCTAAATTTTTTATAACATACCTTTAGCAACATGCCAAACATCAAAGTAATGTGTAGTGTCAGGCATGTTCTCTCTAACAAACTTATTAATTTGAACATGTCTGTCAGTGATGAGGGTGTTGAACAGCTCAGTACTTCTTCTTAGGCCTTCCTTTTCCATATTTATACTACCCTTTACCTCATTGCTCTATAAAAGAAAGGTTCATGATTTATTAAGTGAATAAATCCATTCTATAAGACACTGTTAAAAAATATTGTTTATGTTACACTTAATTGCACATCCACCACAACTTTTGTCCATCGGTGTCGCATCTACCATCTCCAGCTAGGTTCACCGGCATGCCTGAGGTGGTTACTTTCTCGAAGTAGCTTTTTTGGTGTTGATGCCATGTATGTGCTATAGCTGGGTATAGGAAATAACGCTAGTACTGCTCGATATGCATGCAACATTCATAAACTTAAAAACTCGCAGCACTTTACTAGGAATAGATCCAGTCAAAAGAATGGCTGCCGACAGAAGGAGATTCCCAGCTGGTTTTCCATTAATTATTGGTTGACTGTACCAGTAATTGCTGCTTTGACATAATCCACATTCTTGAGCTACCTTCACCATGGTACCATTCACATACTGTATGGAAGCTATAGATGGCCTTGCACAAGAATGGCATGATGAAAAAAGCTTCATTAGCTAGGATTCAAACACAATAAATTTCCTCTCTTCATGTTCTGTTTGATTCCTATAATGCAAAATCAGAAATTAATGATTGATTAATATTGGGGTTGCTTGTCACTTAGTGTTTGATTTGATCAAATGTTAATTGTTTTTTGTAAGTTTACCTTGTGTTGTCATTCATGACTGGAGATTCATTGCCATTATCATCTGGGGAAAGTGGTGAAGAAGGTTCATACACTGAGTCACTCCTTTCTGATACGGGATAGGGGGAAGATGTAGGTTCGTCATAGTTCCCTTGTAATGTTTGTGTATTTTTGCCAATTTTTAGATCCACTTGAACAAAGGCATCCTTCATTTTAGGTCTGCTTTTAACAATAACATTACTATCTGTCTGACAACCTATAACAATAATTCATAATATAATAATGATATTTATAATAATATAATATTTCAACTGAATATAAAAAACCCCCAAAAATTTATAATAATATATTATTCATAGATTGTAAAAATGCATTTAAATACATGTACAGCTATGGCTTCACTGTTAGTGTTATGTTTATAATTTAATTCCAAATTTAGATAAAATGTTACCTTGGTTGATGTTGAAACAGATGTACAAGCAGAATGAGCAGAATCCAGTTTGACTTGGCATTTCCTTGACTTTGTTTTCCTTCTTATATTAACCTGGCATGAAAATGGCATTGCCCCAGTATTTGATATGGGTACATGATCAAGTAGCACCTGTAAATGAGAGAAAAGTTGTTGTGTCTGATCTATATTTCAAATGATATTATACCTAATATGTATTTAAGGCAAAGAGATATATATGTATTTCAGTTTTACATAAATGTAAAGAATATGCAAATTTGTTATCATTTTACCTGATCTGAATGCGTCTCATTCTGATTCAAACCAATATCCAAATCACTACCACTTTCATTTGACTGCACCTGTTCTTCGTGTTCAGCAATTATCTACATATAATAAATAAACTTGAAATTAAATGTTTTTCCTCTAATATTCTAAGCATTACTACAAATATTAAAAAAATTAAAAAAGAATATAGTGTAATTTCTCTACTTCTATATATCTAGTAACAACATTGTTGTTTTGCTAAAAACTCTGATGCAGATGTAATTATATTTGAAAGGGGTTAATATGAAATAATGAAAACATAACAAAATCAAGCACTCACCCTGGTTGTTTCTCTTTTAGCATATGCTCTCCTCGTTTTCTTAGGTGGGGAACACGGAAATGAAGCACTTTGTATGCCACTTGAACCTGGCTTGGGTTCCTTTTCAGGTGACTGAATAGCATGTATTGATGGACATGCCCCCTTATTCAACCGAGCGTGCTTTGGCCAAATCCCTGTTTGAGTTTTCTCAAACCGAACTTTAAATGAATAACAATCCAAAGTAAAATGGTCTGAACACAAAACTGAATATTTCGAAGGTCCATCCCAATTTTTTCTCTTCACGTTTACAAATTCGATCCAGCGTTTTTTCTGATATGGATCCGTTATACTGCGGAATTCGTGTATAGAAACGCCGTCTTTGTTGGTGTTTCCACAATTGGCAGCTACACATCGTTTTCCAGTACCACTACTAGTACCTCCTCGGTCCCCTCTTTTCGTTTTAATCTTGCAGAAAATCGTGTACGTGTTTATCCTTCTTGTAGAGAGCTTTCGACTGCGTTCAATGTCTGACGTCACGTACGGAAACAGCCGATTGCCTGCTGGTCAAGTAAAACCACAGGTGTGCTTAATTAGCGTCAGACACAAAGTCGGCTGTATCTCAACTATTAGGGGGTATTTTGACACCGGATTTTTTGCAATGAATTTATTATCACCATTCCTATCTACTATGATTTTATGACTTCGCATTGTTGGTACACTTTAAATGGGGAGAACAGTCAAGCATGAAAGATATACAGAATCGACTTGCCAAGAGAAGAAAAGGCTTACGAATGAGATCAGCATCAAACCAGCGAAAAACACTCTGAAGTTTCATGCAGACAAAGGGACTTTTCTTACCCGGGAGACCAGTTGTTATTGTGTAGGATGCGTGGAGAAGCACAGTACAGGCATCTACGTCTGGTTCGCCCTCTGGAAATTATAAACATGTCGATCACATATCGACAAATGGCAAGGTGATAGCTACCGAACACACATCGACGAATGCCGAATGTACATCGGCAAACGACGAGGAAATAAAACGAATAGGTGTGAACGAGAGGGACTGCTACATAAAATAATGCATGGTACATCGGACAAATTGTTGAAATCAACATGTGTGATGACGAAATCGAAATAAGCTTTATGGAAAAGGCCTAGCAATTTTACCGTTGGCCTCGTGCTGAGGACAAGTTGTGACAAACAAGAGATGACATTATTTGTTTTGTTACATCGTTGGTACCTAATAGGAAAACCTTCAGAAATTTCAAACTGGCTGAGGAAGAAAACAGCGCAGTGAGGCATTATTTGATAGAATATAATCAGATACATACGTTAAATAGCTTATCTTCATTAGCTAAAATTATATAATTTATCTTCAAAGGTTCTTCCTTTTAATAGGTTCAAACATCATGCAAATTTATCAACAAATGTATTTGATTAGTAAACCGGTTAACAATACCAATTTGTAATTTTCGTGACCGTCTTTATAAGGTATAGCAGCTTCTGTGTAATCGAATGTTTCAAAATGTCCCTCGTTTTCTCGTTTTATTTATGCTACAGCTGTAGTGGTCTTAGTAATAATGCCGTGTCATTTTACTTCTAACCCCTGTTACTTTGTCAGGCGATTCAAGTATGCTTATGTAAAGCTTGTTACATACGTTACCTTATCATTGGCACACTTATTTTGAGTATGTCTGTAAACATGGATGTTTGTACATTTCATTCAGTTTGATAGCCTCTCTGTGTATTACTTGACAAAACATGTATGTGGAATGAAATTCATTTATAAAATATTACCTGATCATAAGCAACATTTTTGGCGTTTTCTTCAATTTATTATTATTAACAAATATAAAGTGCAATTACATTGTTGAACTATTATAGCAAACTTGACAGTGTAAAATATTAGTTTTGTTTCTCTGAAGTTCAATGTGTTTTTCATTGTGAGAGTTTATTGCCTATTCTGTCAAGATAAACCCTCTGATGATTGTGTTAACCGATATTTTGGGACCTGACCATACAAAATAAGCATCTTACCTTGATTTGACATAATACGCATATACATGTATATACAGACATTTGTTCACCTGTGTTTCCGTCACCGGAATTTCAGGCAGGCAGCATTTCTTGCCTTGAATGGAAAAATTTGACTTCATGTTCCTGTCTCCTTCGTATGTTTATGCGTGTATATTTACGTATTTACCTCCTCGACTTGAAAAGTTGTTGCAGGACTTTTGCGACGGGTGTTGCATGCAACCAGGGATGCTTACTCCTCCCGGGCACCTGGTATCACCTCGATTTTATTTGGGGTTCGCATTTGTATGAATATGGCACTAAGCACGATATTGTCCCCTTTATTCCATGGACTATGAAATGTGGTTTACCCTTCGGTACTTCGTTTTTTACTTACAGAAGGATATTTGCATTTCTCAAAAGAAAATAAAACTTTTTAGATACTACATCCGTTCATCTAAAACAGATTCAAAATTTGGATGATCAAATTGAATTGGATGTTTCAAACTTGCAGTTAACACCTTAATGGTTGCAGATACGTAGCTAATTCACTCTTTCATAGGTTTTATGGCAAGTGCATGAAAATAGAACGTAAATAACGTATGTATCATGGTTGTTGTTTGCTTTCCTGAGTACTATAGTGAATGAACCTACAACTTTATTATTACAAAAATGGTACCGATAAAAATTTAGAAATAAAAAAGAGGGGTTACTGGCTCAATTATGTGGCAGAAGTCACCATGGATCTATACAATACATGAATATCAATAATATACTAGCACATATAACACATTACAAAAATATTTGATTGTAGTGCAATTACGATACCGACTTAGGACGGTCATTTAATTTGACAAAAGCCAAACAAATGGTGTGGTAAACCGGTTTACGGGCTCACCTTCCCACTCACCGTTACAGCAGAACAATCAAAGGATGTACATTTAACAATTTATCAATAATCTTCCATGTAAAGAACAAGGGTCAACATGTATCGCATATTGAGAGGTCATAGAAATATAAACACGTAAGGTATTGTAAAACACATAATGATATAAAAATATATGCGACATCAATATGATAAACCGTGCTCTGCCAGTCTGAAAGCGAGCTAAGACCCTAGATCTGTAGGAGTCAGTGGGGACGAGGTTCAGGACCATGTCTCCTCTGAAAAAGGTTTGGACAAGACCCGTCATATAGTCCCACCGCCCTGTTAATCAGCGTGCAACGTTCAAGTAAAAGTTTGCATAAGGCTATAGAGGGGCCAAATACACGACCTATAGTCTATCTTGATATATTTGGTGTTACGAAAAGGGAAAGGAAAAACGACAATACCAAAATTCATTTTTCCGTTTTTGTCACATCCTATATGGAAGTTATTAGTAAGAAAGGGCGTTTAGTTGAGTTACTGTAATACCTGCTAGAAAAAGCACACTTCTACTTCATTATCAAAATAACTTATCCAAGAAAGAAGAAAAAAGTTTTTATTCGTTTTTGTGCTTTTATTTAACACAAATGTGGTTAGAAATTGCCGGAAAATCGAGAAACGGCATTTCCGAGGTAGATCCATTTTCAAAGAAAAGAGTTGTAGCTTTACAATGATGTAACAAAACATTTGGAGATGGAAAGACCTTATTACAATTTATCACAATAGATAATGGAAGGACAATTAGTTACAATTCTATTAAATTGCTTGTACAATTTATTCGTCCATCTGATCGGCAGCTCAATGCAAGGGTACAACTATTCCTTAATATCGAATTCTGCAAAAATACGAACTTTCTAGCTTTAGTACATCATAAGATGACCATTGTCATGAAAAAAAAAATGTTTAGATCAGTGTACGTCTTTTTTTTTTCTTATTTTCCTTGTAGGTTAATGAAAGGAATGTTATGACAAATGAATTTTTCTAGTTTCAAATAACTGAAATATGCCACAGTTGCTATATCTTCAAAGTGCGTAAAATTTATTTCATTTATTAACTGGAATGGAATTCTCACATGAAAATTAAAGTTTTTAAAGTACTAATCTCTTTTGATCTTTCTTTTTGTGCTTCCCTCTAATCTGTTTAGGTTTCCTGTCTTTTATATACAACCTATAAATTTTACAGGAATATGAAAGGTCATGATGACACTGCATCATCTGTAATTGACACAAGAGCAATGTAAGAAAAATATTCGATTATAATATATTTTAGGTACCAACTTAAGATGGATCAGATTCGCCATTCAGCCGGAATAGTAAAGAAGTAAATAAATTCCCATAAAATCTGTATATAAAGTGCACATAATTGATATCTTTATATATGTTCCTTCTGATATGAATAAAAGGTTTCCGTTTATAACACCATACTGCTTATTATAGTTGGATGTAAAGATGATGGATTACTTAGTAGTCCCATAACATGAAACCGGGCTGCATAGGAAATCAACAGAAAGTTACAAATTGAAATCGGATGGCATACGAAATAACAGAAAGGAAAAACATTAGACCGGAGGGCAGACGATATTAACAGAAAATAAAAACATAGATGAATTGGGAGGGCATACGAAATCAACAGAAAGGAAAACCATGAAACCGGAGTGCATACGAAATCTACAGAAAATAAAAACATGAATGAATCCGGAGGGCATACGAAATCAATAGAAAGGAGAACATGCAACTGGAGTGCATACCAAAATCAACAGAAAGGAAAACATGAAACCGGAGTGCATACAAAATCAACAGAAAGGAAAACCATGAATCCGGAGGGCATATGAAATCAGCAGAAAGGAAAAACATGAAACCGGAGGGCAGACGAAATCAGCAGAGAGGAAAAACACGAAACCGTGCTGCATACAAAATCAGCAGAAATGAAAAACATGAAACCGAAGGACATCAAAGGAAAGGAAAAAATGAATGAATCCGGAGGGCACACGAAATCAAAAGAAAGGACACCCATGAATGAATCCGGGGGGCATACGGAATCAACAGAAAAGAAAAACATAAATGAATCCGGAGGGCACACGAAATCAAAAGAAAGGAAATACATGAATGAATCGAGAGGGCATACGAAATCAAAAGAAAGGGAAAACATGAAACCGGAGGGTTTACCAAATCAGCAGAAAGGAAAAACATGAAACCGGAAGGCACACGAAATCAACAGAACGGAAAAAACATGGAACCGGAGTGTATAAAAAATCAGTAGAAAGGCAGAAAGGAAAATAATGAAACCGGGGCGCATACAAAATTAACAGAAAGGAAAAACATGAAATCGGAAGGCATACGAAATCAACAGAAAATAAAAACATGAATCAACGGAAAGGAAAAAAAACCCCATTAAACTGGGGCGCTAACGAAATCAACAGAAAAGAAAAACATGAATTTGAAGTGCATACGAAATAGCTATATAGAAAGGAAGAACAAGAAAACAAACCGAAGAGTATTGGCTAAGAAACTTAAGTGAACACACTAAAAGGCATGCGATCAGGAACCCCATATTAGTCATCGTCTGCTTGCTAGCAACAGTTGGATTACTCGAACATCGAAAACTCAACCCCCCTTTTTCCCAGAAACTTGAAGTAATCATGCAGCCCGATTAACTATCTATTTTCATTTTAAACAGTAACACTTTAACTTTAAAAACCTGATCTTGCATTAACGAAGTGCTTTTGAAGGTCCCTTACACCTTAAGTTATCTTTTTATAACATTTACAAAGTGAATACTTTTAAACGGATTTCGCAAAAAAAATTGGGCACTATGTTTTAATTCCTTTAGAAAGGATGTATTTAACTCCCCTCGGAATACAAACTAAGATCTATAGCTATTTCATTTGGCAGCTGGCATTGCCTTGGTATAGAGTTTTATCTGTCAGCTTTTAAAGTCTTAAAAATGAAGTTACTTCAGCAGTGCATAATGGGGTAATTTGTGAGATGGCATTGTCATTGTATAATGAGACTACCATCTGTCAACTGGTAGTGTCTTGCTATGAGACTTTTGTCATAATAGCAGTGTCTTGGTATAATGAGATAATACAGCAAGCTAGTAGTGTCTGGTATAATGAGATTTTTGCCAGTTGGTAGGGTCATGGTATGATGAATTCATTTATCATCTGATTTCTCTGCTGGCAGTGTCTTGGTATAATGATGTTATTGTAAGCTGACAGTTCCTTGGTATGATAAATTATTTGTCAGCTGATTTATATGCTGACAGTATCATGGTATAATGATGTTTATTGTAAGCTGACAGTTCCTTGGTATGATAAATTATTTGTCAGCTGATTTCTCTGCCGGCAGTATCTTGGTATAATGAATATGAGGTTATCTTTCAACTACATTGTCTTTGTTTAATGAGATTCTTTCATGCAGGCAGTGCCTCAGTATAAAGTGATTATCAGGTAGTAGTTTTGGTATAATGTGATTATTTGTCAGCAGGCAGTGTGGTTTATTGAGATCCTTTATCAGTGTGACATTGTATAACGTGTTATCTGTCAGCTAGTAGTGCCCTGGTATAATGTTGTTATTCGCCTGCTGGTAATGGTTTGGTATGATGTGGTTATTTGTCTGCTGGCAGTGCCATGATATAAAATGGTTATTTGTATGCTGACAGTGTCTTGGTATAATGTGGTTATTTGTCTGCTGGCAGTGCCTTGATATAAAATGGTTATTTGTATGCTGGCAGTGTCTTGGTATAATGTGGTTATTTGTCTGCTGATAGTGCCTTGATATAAAATTGTTATTTGTATGCTAGCAATGTCTTGGTATAATGTGATTATTGGTCTGCTGGTAGTGCCTTGGTCGGGTGTGAATTTTTGTTTGCAGGTTGTGCCTAGATATACGTGGTTATATGTTTGCTGGTAGTGTGGTTTATTGAGGTCTTCCGTACTTCGATGTTACTTCACCACAAAATCTGACTCTTTTTGTTTTCTTTAACATCTTGTAACGATGTTTTCTACGATCAGCTGTCTTTATTCTTAGAACAAGTAAAGTTTTGTATGTTAAATTCTTTCTTTTTGAGGCTAATTGGAGGGATGCAGAATGAACTACAATTGTTAAATATAACATCAGAAGATGCTTTTCGCTGCTCCCCCAGGCAAACGGGAAACTATTCGCCACTGACAGCGATGATGATCTTTTACTTGGTATCCAAATATCTCAGTCTTGATTACATGTTATTTAATGTCGCGTAAAATGGCAAACTTGAGTGTATTTAGTGACGGTGTAACTATCTATTTTATTCTCACATTTACATGCCATTTCAATTGGAAATCGGTTCTACCATAAATTGTGATATCAATACTCTGTAGGACTATATTACCAAATAAAATTCCCGTAATGGGTTTTCTTATATCGTCAGAGAGTATTAACGATTAAATGTCAATTTTTATTTCATTAGTTTATGACGTGTTTTCATTACGCCTTCAGTTTCTCACCCATTAGAGTCATAAAGTGAGAAATAGTGTTATTTTGGGATTTACATCAAAATGTCCTATAAGATATTACCTTTTTATGGTTAGTCTTTAACAATGATCTGCGTATTTGAAATAAAGAAAATGAAAATTTCCGAATTTTATCGGGAATTAGAGAATGATATGATTCCAAAATATATTTATTCTTTATGTGAATGACCTTTTTCCAGGACCAGGGCTCCGATACTAACATATTAATATATACATCAAATCCATATTGCTAAAATTTATTTAGAATCTATTAACAAGACACTTCCTCGCACCACGCTCTCGTCTTTGAATGGTTTTATGAATCTCTTATGAGGAAACATGGTAATAAATGCGCTATCCAACTTATAACAAATGTACCTGTCGAATGATAAAGAAAATGAATAAAACAAACGAGCAGGATAAAAATCAAGAATCCGAAAGGCATATAAAATCTAAAAAGTCATACCAATTAGAATATAAACCAAAGTATATCTACTGAAATCCCAACAGGAAGCGAGATCAGTTGCCCAGGACTGTAAGCATGATTGCTCGAAACACCTTTTAGGTTCGTCGATGAGGTCTTGATTATGATTATCATTCAACATTCTTGAGATGTCGAATTGTGTGTCATAAGATCTTGGTATCGATTATTCAGCTTATTCCGCGGTGATGTTGATAGACTGCAAAGTGTAATCCCTACCCTCGAGACAAAGCCATTGCGGTTTTTAAATACTCTTTCATAACATTTTATATGATTATTTGACATAAGAATACGTTAAATAGGTTAAAATAGAGGGAAGGGATATATCAGTTTGTAATAAATAGGTTCGATATACTTCTTCAAAACTGATTAAAAATTTAGAATTTTAATTAAACGGTTTTTTTTGGGGGGGGGGGTTATAAAATACACAAGGTTTCTCACAAATGTTATTGTGTTTGACTAGACCTGTATCCCGAGTGGAGCAGGACAACAAAGTGGTCCCATCTTTTGAGACAAGCTGAATAGATCTTATACATCCAAATTGAAAGTATACAAACAAGTTTTCAGTCTTGTGTCAGTTGTATAAAATACAATAAGCAATAGAATGTACGTATTTGCAAATATTTTCAAGCAGTTTGTTGTATGTGGGTTAGCAAAGTGTGATCAGGTGGACCTTTTATTTATATTGGCGTAATTGTGTATATTTTGGCATTGGGACATCACCGTGTTTTTTTTTTCTTTTTTTGTTTTTTGTTTTTTTTTTTTTTTGTCTTCGGCAAAATATAAAATGGCGGGCAAAGAATAAAGTAAGGTTATCAAACAGTATGTATATTACTAATAGAGGTTGATGATTATTCCGGTCTAAGCAAACAAAAGAATTGAGAGAATAGGAGATTTGACTATTAGTATCTTTTCTAGTTGAACAGGTCTGACTTCAATTTAAGTTCTCGTAGAGGTTTTATAAACAGGGGGAATTCAAACTTGTTCGAATGTAGGACTATCCTTGTTAAAGGTATGATAGCAAGTGTTTAAAACATTTCAAGACCCACTGGCAGTTATCTTAACTAAAGGGGACACAAATAATTTTTTGAAAAATGCTATTTCTAAAGTTCCTACAAATGGAGCCTATATTAAATTTTAAAAAAGGATTGCTAAAATTAACAAAACGTTAGTTTCTAAAGCTTTCTCTCCCACAACCATTTCGTCAATTTCAACCAATTGTGGGAATAGCTCATCCTTGGGTAAAGGGAATTAAGTTTCTTCAATCAAAAAGCTACACTTTTGTCAAAGGATTGATAATTGTGGAATTGTAAAAATATCAAATAAATTAAAACAGATCCAGAACCCTTTGGCAAAATTTCAACCGAAGTGTAAAACAATCAGTCATCAGTAAATGTGATTCATTTTTTTTAAATGAAGAACTACAACCTGTATGTCTTCTTTAAAGGGAGATAAATAGGACTATTAAAAATTGAAATTTTTTCATACAGTTGCACGCTTATCTAAATGAAAGAATGTGCCCTCTTTATTGGGGAGATAACTAGTAATTAAAAACCAAAACTCTTGTGCACAACCTTGATTGAGAGGAAAAACAAAAGATATCATAATGCAGCTTTTAATGGCCCTTCCCAAAGTCGCAGGTATCCATGAAAATGTATCATACTGCTACTATTAATGGCTCTTCCCAAATGTCGAAGATGTGACACTATTTTTTCAGTGGAAAGTTACAATATATAGTTTGTATAATTCCTTTTGTATTCAGGCTCTGATGAGGGATGTCCCCTGGCCGATCGTATTAATATCCAGAATCTGGTATAGTGTACTTTTCCATCAAACGGCGACCTAACAGCAATTCCTGCAGTTTCCTGTTAAGTCGTTTTAGCTTGGGAATATCTTCTTAATTACTCCAAAAAAGAATCAATAGCTATCCACAAGTTAAATAATACAAGGAATTGTAGTTTTAACTTTCTGCACTGTCATCAATACATAAAGTACAATGATTAATTAAATTTGTCATTTTACTATGATGTTGTAGATTCCCCAACCTGAAGGACGGACATCTTATTGGATATGACAGAATGGCATGAGTAATTTACGGGATTAATGGGGATATGCAATAGGGATATTTGACTTTTTACATCCAAATTGTTATTCGAATTATATTATTACCCCGAACTTTAAGACAAGGTTTGTTAAGTCTTTTTAATGAATGTCAAGTAATTCTCACAGAGTTAAGTATATTTCAACAAGAGATCCCAAAAGACCTTAATTACTATTTTGAATAAACTGAACATAAGGAAGAATGGGAAAGTATAAGAATTTATAAATTAAGTAATCATTTTTTTCCCGAAATTTCATTACAGAATTAATTCCGCATTCATTTCAATCTTTAATTCATTTAATTCATTTAGTTTTTCATTCCGTACGATTTGTAAAAAATGTTATCTTTGTGAAGAATGTGCCCTCCTAAACCTCCTTTGTCACATTTAGGTGGATGTAAATGGAAATCTACAAAACTCGTAGGTGATCTCGAGTACGTTACTTATCTTTCTGTCGGTTCTTCAGAAGTCAGTTAGAGAATAATGTAAGATATTAATAATGAATTCCCCCTTTTCTTTTTATAATCTTGGAATAATTTTTATTAAAGTTTTCTCAAAATCTTATAAAATACTCAAAAATAATGCATACAAAAAATTTCTAGATTACGCATCATGGCGTCACCTCTTTTTGCAATTTTCCTGTTTTCGTCGGTTCTGCATTTCTGGTCATGATATCATTATGTAAATGAATGCAGGGGTCATTAGTCGTCATTTGTCGACAGGGGGTGTGTTTATGTTCGCTACTTCCTGAAAATGGAAATGCACGACGTAAGTACCTACCATTTATCCTAACATATACAAATATCTCCCATATTGCTTATTTCTGTTTGAACCCTGCAATAAAACTCCCAGATATATTTAAAACACATGAAAAATAAAAGACATTTTTCTATCTGTCAACTGTCAATGAATGTTTCTAAAACAGGAAATGACGAAGTACTTATATTTACTCATCTTTTCTAAAAATCTATGGAAACAAGTGAAGGTTATCTCTTCTGGAAATTTGTATCTATATTTTGATATTGGTAATCGGGTAAAAAAGAGTTCTCTTATGTTTTCTTTACACCACATCAAACAAACCTCAACAGTGGCAAATAAGGCTTTATCGTGATTATAATGATCTTTTGGCAACATATGAAAAAGTACTGAAAGAAAAAATTCCGATGGAATGAGTTGGTAAGCAATTTATTGTGCCGATATTCAAATTGAAGGAAAGAGTTAAAGGACAGTGAGAAATGTATAGTGTCAAATTAAGTCTGATGCAGTTATTCAGTGAAAACGGGAGGCTTTTTTTTGCAAATCAACTAATTGTTATGGCAGAGGTGGGCTCTGGATACTCTAGAGACCATAGACTTGGCGACAGATTATGCCATTCACTTGGGACTTAGTATTGTATAGCTCCATGGTGACTTCTGCCAGATAACTGAGACGGTAACTCCTCTTTTTTCTTTCATATCTACACTTATTCTCAGATGCAGTGTGGAGCCTGTAAAAAGGTTCCCCGTGTCTGGGTGTTTCAAGTGTTATTATTCACCCTATAGTTACTGACTTGGTTGTGTGGGAGTTTTCCCCAGGGTTTGTACATCCTTATCCCCCCCCCTTTTCATTAAAATGGCTTCAAATATAATAAAAATAAAATACAAATCTCCTAAAGTTATAATCACACCACTTAGATTGCTCTCTGTGTCCACTCTTCATATACCTGGTATTTCTTGTAGAAAATTATTCGGCACCACTAAAGTTCTTATTTCTCCACTTAAAAGTAGTTTCCCTATTAAACGTTCGATCTCATTTTCAAAACCATTCACACCTATAAATTCTTACAGAGCTGCCAATTCTATACGCAGAGGGTATTCTAAGATTAATAAGTGCAACACCAAGAAATGCAGACTTTTACTTGAACGTTGCACGCTGACTAACAGGGCGGTGGGGACTATATGACGGGCCTTGTCCAAACCTCTTTCAGAGGAGACATGGTCCTGAACCTCGTCCCCTCTGACTTTTAGTCGGGACTCCTACAGATCCAGGGTCTTAGCTCGCTTTCAGACTGGCAGAGCACGGTTTATCATGTTGATGTCGCATATATTTTTACACCATTATGTGTTTTACAATACCTTACGTGTTTATATTTTTATGACCTCTCAATATGCGATACCTGTTGACCCTTGTTCTTTACATGGAGGATTATTTATAAATTTTTAAATGTACGTCTTTTGATTGTTCTGCTGTTACGGTGAGTGGGAAGGTGGGCCCGTAAACCGATTAACCACACCATTTGTTTGGCTTTTGTCAAATTAAATGACCGTCCTAAGTCGGTATCGTAATTGCACTACAATCAAATATTTTTGTAATGTGTTAAATGTTCTATTATATTATTTATATTCATGTATTGTATAGCTCCATGGTGACTTCTGCCACATAACTGAGCCGGTAACTCCTTTTTTTCTTTCTTAGAGAGGTGGGTAAGCGTCTAAGCTTGAAATGGCCATACAACTTTATTGGGAGATGGCCTGAACTTGAAGCTGCGAAAACTCAGAAGCCAGGAGACTACTAGGGCTAAATGTGCTACAACTGCTATAGATAATTACTTCTAAGAGAACTTAATCTTAATGACCAATAATTTGTCAGACAGACATGCTGCCAAATCAGTTTGGACAAGAGATATCTTTCTACAGACCAGGCACTACTTAAAATAGTCATTGGATCCCGTTACAAGGCACAGACAGTCACATCACATCTGGACAGTTGCGGTAATTGGAGCAGCAAATGCACTGGAGAGTCATGTACCGCCTTTCTTCACTTCTCCTGGCAAGCGTTTGGTTGATTACTTGATGAATTATGAATCTTCAGGAGAGGATGCATCGTGTGAAACCTACGGAGTAGATTGTACCTCACAAACCCCGCTGGACAATACAACCAGATACCATCAGAAGGTGTGTCTGAAATCCTGCAGTCTCATTGGTCCACCACGACACCTTGACGGCCCAGTAAAACGACACCTAATATCGACAGTACGGGGTTATGTTACTTGTGTCGTAATATGGCGGCGTTTGAAGATGTAAATTATACTACACTTAAGGTGCTGCAAGATTTTAAATTAAGAGAATTTCAAGATTTTCAGAAACATGCTTTGAAAGCTTTGGTATTGGAGAGACGTGATTCCTCATATTTGTCAAAACAGAGTTCAAACACTTCTTTTCGTAAGTAGGATTGATTTGATTGGTTGTGGGGGCGGTGTATGATGACATGAATATTAATGAGTTCCGAAGGTTTTTGTTTTGTCCCATGTGTGAGGTACGATCTACCCCATGGGTTCACACGATGGAGATATTTTTGCGAGACATGAAAGAACATACTGTCAAACACTTACCCTTATGTAATGCCTTGGACGTGAGCTGCTTTGGACCATTTGAAGCTGCCTGGAATAGTGCGTGTCACACATATTGAAGGGAGAATGAAGGAAATGTCATCAATTATTTGTAAACTTGCAAGTAAGATGCCCACAATATACTTCTCACCAAACAGCATTTATGTAGAATTAAAAAAAAATGTGGGATCCATCCATTCGATCGAAATGTCATTAGTGATCACGCTACTGCACCTTCTTATTTAGTTCCAGAACGCCACAGTGCCTGATTCAACATCTGACACAGCTGGTCCTTCAACCTCTACCTCTAACACATACGGACTATTGAATTCAAAAGCATGTGAAAACGGCTCTCCAGCCACTACGTATTTAAAGAGGAAAGCGGGAGAATTACTCCAAAATGTTCCAACTGCGAAAGTGAGAAATACTCTTAGTTAAGTGGTAAGAAGTAAAGCATTGGTGACGATGGCATCATGTCAGAAATTAAGAATCATGTGAAGGGTCACACGTCAGGAAAGAACATCATTCAAACAACTCGCGAGTACAAAGAAACTAAAAGAAACTACTGAAACTTTAAAGTTTAAAGTATAAAGGAGGAGAAGCCCGACTCGGAGAAAAGTGATGAAATAGACACTGCAATATGTTCCGTATATCTTAAAGTTTAATCCAAATGAATTAGTGGCCAGTGGGTTTAAAAAGACCTTCATTCGGGCCCAGTGTTAATTATGTGATAGATGGGTGTACACGACCGTGAGAGTTTTGCTAAGGGAAGACAGTTTCACGTGCCCCTTTTACACTTCCAAAGTATAAGGGATACCCAAAAATGAAATACTGTTGTACATATTTTCATATTAATGGGATTTTATGCACATTCATTAGCCTTTTTTTTTTGACAATTTCTATAGTGGTATCTAATGACAAGAATGCGCCGTCAAACAGTAGATAGTTGAAATTTGTATTCCGGCGAAAACAAGTGACGTATTGCACAGACCAACAGAGGTAGGTGACCTCGTTTGATCACTCTGCATGCATATAATTATAAATGTAAATAGACAAATAGTTAATGACGACATCACATATTTTCTCTTATAACGGAGAAAACTGTTGAAACCTGCATTTCGTAAAAGAATGTACTTGTTCCTATGTCACCCTGTCCTGCATTTACTCCTTTGCTAGTAAGGAGACATGAGTTATACATTCTTAAACTTATTCGTCAAACGGTGTTTTCTTTTTTTTTTTAAGATTAAGTCCAAGAAGATCACAGAAAACGTAGCACTATGACTACAGCACACAGAAATATGCCTTGCGTTAAAGAAATATTCCTTTTTTGTGTTTCAAGAGTAAAATGTTATTATTAATAACATTACAATGTACATTAAATATTAGAATTCTGGGCTAATGTTAGTAGTATTGCTAATTATTTAGATTTCAAAAGTAAAAACTCCTTATTAATTATCCCTATTTGTCATTAAAGCCGGTATTAACTTTTTAATTCGTATGAACACAAACTTGAGATATTTGATCGTAATTTAGCAGACTTCAGGTTTTGTATAAAAATCTCAATATATTATATTTTATATAAGGTTAGTTCAACGAATTCTCTTTTGCGAAATGTTATATGTATACCTAACTTGTTTGTCATCGTTGTAGCAGATGTAATAGAATATTTGCTTCGTCATCAATATTCTGCTCCACGATTTTCAATTATCTTTGATAAATAGAACATCATAGAAGGAATGCTGTAGCAGTTCAGACATTTTCTATGATCTTTCTGAATTACAAGAGTACTAAAATACCTTGTATTGTGTTTCTGCATACGTCGGTATCGCAACTGCACTTTAGTCGAAAGATTCTCTGAGATTCTGAAGTGTGTGTTTTCAAATTATTACATTATTAACAGTGCATTTCCGCAGTTACTTCTATCATAAGGCTGAGTCAAATGTTTTTATTTCTTCCTTGCAGTTGCTTGTATCCTTTTTTTCATGAATCAGTCCGTTTGCAGAGTTATGATATGATTACTGTGATAAGATATCATGGCATTGTAAACGTCCAGGGCAAGCCCTTCACTATTCACTGTAGACCCACCATCGCTCATCAGAACAACCATCAGCAGTTTTCTGTAGTTTTTTCTTTCACCAATTCGCTCTGAGTGAAAATGTCGGATATTTCTGCATCAGAATTATCTAACCTAACAATTATTGGTGAATTTTAGAAAACTTAATTATAATAGACGTTAATTCTTGTGACAATCAAACTCAACCTCATCTTCAATCATCTGGTCTGTATACAGCGACGAGGTGAATATTTATATGCAGTCGTGAAAACAGGTAATAAATTTCTAATTGCATGCTTAAAATGTTTTAAGGGTTTGATTATCAAGAAGGAAAATTTAATTCACTATATGTCAGTTAAAATTTTTTGTCTCGGCGTAACTTTTACCCATTGCATTTCTTTGAATAATATTTCCTAGAATAGTTGGTCAGGACCCAAGTGTGGCTCATGATCTTGGATCAAGGTCACAACGCATATGATAGATATATCTTTTTCCGGGCCATAATGTTTTACTCCTTGTATGAATTTGAATAAAATTTTACAGAAGTGTTGCTCAAGGTTGCCCAAGGGTGTGTAATGACCTTGAACCAGGGTCACAGGGCATATAATTGATAAATCTTTCATCGGGCTATAACGTTTTGGCCCTTGCATGGATTTGTTGCCCAGGTTCATAGGGTGTGTCATTAACCAAGGTGATTCTGAAAGATCTAGCTTGCAGCGTTTATGTAAGATAAACACTTATCCGACATATAACTTTTTATTCTACTGCATACATGGATTTGATTAATATTGTACAGAATTGTTGCCCAGGTCCCAAAAGTGTGTCATAACTTTGAACAAAGGTAAAATTTTATAGGATAGTGTTCTGTGATTAGCAAAGACTACGCCACAATTTAAATATCAAGGCCAAAATATATATGTTTTACCGTTATACTTCCTATATATCTTAGTATAAACGTTGTTAATTTATTGAAATATTGACAGAGGTATATGGCAGCTCAAGGTCTATAAATCCTTCCTGTCAGGTTGAATCTGGATAATATTTGACACAATTATTGTCCATGACCCAAATGGTGAGCCATGACCTTGACTCAAAATCATATCTCCAATGTCAAAGTCACAGTGCACGCATTGTTAAAAGCCTTGTACGAATCATAGCTCCTTACTGCTATGTAGGATCTGGATGATATTTCACACCATCCTAGTTGACATAACCAAATAAATTCATTTCCTTTTGGGAAAGGATTTACTGTCAACCAAAGATTTAATTAATTACAAGCAATACTGTTATCTCCTACCGTAGATCTAATGTAACTACTTCACTGTTTCATTTGTATATAAGACACTTAACAATCAGTTCCGGATGCAGAACCACCTAGTTTTACATCAGTTTTTCTCCTCTTTTCTTAGAAAGCCTTGATGCTAGTAGGCAAAACAAAATAAAAATCAATAAGGGCTATTTACATGAAGTAGTTCGTAATACTCTCATACAATGTATAATAAGTGTGGTGAAAATTTCATCTTTAGTGCCATTTAGTATGGTAAAATAGTTGCACCAATTGTCAATGAGATCAGGGTGTAATTTGATGTTCTTATGGATGGTGTTGTAAATATTTTCCCAATGAAAGTGAAAACAATTGTAGAAGCAAAATCCTTTTGCATGTCTAAGTTAAGACCTTGGAAAAGGAGATTACAGTTTTATTGACAAATACCTCTTCTTTGACCCTGCTTGACATCTATCTTTTGTATGCTTCAGAGCGACACTCCTTTTCCTTTATTTAACACTTTTGTAACAATTTTTCTTGTTAAATCCATTTATGGCAAAATATCATTTTGCATTCTGAAAAATTAACTGTAACCACTGTGAAGGTTTATACATGAACGCCCAAGCAATGTATCGTATTTTCGATTATGCAGCCTCCGCTATTTTCCCATGTGTTTCTCCTCTGATTGCATAGTTCCTCTTGTGATTGACATTTAATTATTTCTAAGCTTTTGAGTGAATTATTTTACCAAATAACCATATGTCCCACTTTGATAAAATTCTGTTTGAGGGTTATTTGGCAGGGAAATTGCAAAGATATTTTATAAGTTATGTATCTTTGTTGTTTCTGTAAGAGCACTGTTCCACTGGATATTTATAATCAGAATGGCATCAATGTCATATAGTTTTATATATATTATTTAGATGTGGTCTTGCTAATCAGTAAGCATCAGGGTCCTTTTTTTATTAAATATATATACATAGGTTAATGCTAAACCTTTGTAAAGTTGATGAAAAATGTAAGCGGAAGTTCCACAATGTTACAGGCCTCTAAATAGAACACTATTAAGATTTAATGAAGTTGCTGAAAATTACATACATATATGTATGTATGTATGTCATAAATTAAACACGTACCAGTATCGCACTTATGGATTTCACAAGCTTACAGGCTTCGGCAGACATATCCCATTAGCTTGTGTAGAATAAATTACATGCTTATTGCAACACTTCGGTTTTTTTTAAATTCTGACTTTGGCAGAAATGAATGCATCATCGGACGTCGTTAATTGTACTTTGTCTCATCTGTGTTCACAGCTTTACTTATTGCTTCACTCGGCATCTTTATGGATACAAACTTTACGATTATAAACCCCTACCTCTTTTATTTTCATTATAGAGATAATTGAGACTCACATATTTGTAGTATTTTCGTATTTTATGGAGTCTTACACTGAAAAAGTGAACAACAAGGAAACTTACTTTGAGAAGAAAGTCAAATAAATACATATATCCACTCAGAGATTGTGTGAATTTCCTTACATGATCTCCCTCTTAGTGACCGTAATTGATAACATGGTCTATGTTTGAGATCATGACACACCTTTAATCAAGGGCGATAACATACTGAAGAATGAATGAACAATGACATATATTTTGTGAGATACATGTATTTATAAGCTATGTAAATCAAACACAGATGTTCCATCTATGATATGAGAACGTGATGTCTTGATTAAGTTACAAGAATAAAGCCACCCAAAACAAAGAACAGAATCAATCTACTCCATATATCCATGACTACTGATGGGGTAGTTCATAAAAGGGGAGGAGCGAAAATAAACTTTTCAGTTAAGTCAGTGAAGGCAATAAGATATAACGTTGACAAAGCAAAGGAGAATATATATATATATATATATATATATATATATATATATATATATATATATATATATATATATATATATATATATATATATATATATATATATATATATATATATATATATATATATATATATATATATATTGCCTATTATTGGCTCCCTAAACTGTATAAAAACCCATATAAATCACGTTCCATATCAAATTCTAGTCATTGTTCAACTACCACTTTGTCTCAATACATCACTTCTGTATTAACAGCTGTTAAAGGCCATAATATTAAATGTTGTAAAGTGGATTTTGAAAATAGCAACCACAGTTACTTTTCGACTATGATAAATTCTGGCCAAAGAATAGATGAACTTAATTATAGATATATCAATCAAGTGAAGTTTCAACTTTTGAGTTTTCTACCTTCTATACTTATTTACGTTATGAGTTAATAAAACAAATTGTTGTCTGTACTATGCTGGTGTTTGCCCAGAGGGTCCAAAACATAACTCTGCACTTCTAATGACTGGATTTTTTTCTAATAAACAATATAATTCTTACAAGTACTGGATTTATAAGCCATCATTTTTCCAATTGACAATATTTATGTGCAATTTAACGGCAAGATATATAAACAAATAATGGAATTTCCTGTGGTAGGTACATTTTCCAATTAATTCGATTTGCTAGAGCCTGTACTGGCGTTTTTAATATTCATAACAAAAATATACAAATAACTTCTAAACTTTTGACTCAGGGTTACAGATACCATAGACTCAAAAATACTTTGGAAAATCCTATAGATTTCATTCACAGCTTTCGTAAATATTACTTTTCAAAATTATGTGTCCAACGGCATCTCCACATTTCTACGGTGATCATTTATATAAGCTTAGAAGGGTCAAAAGCTCAGAAGACTTCATCGAATCAAGCTTTAAAATAGTGAAACGCCATCGCCGATATGACCCAAAAATCATCGCTCTAGAGCGTTGCATTCTAAAAGGGCGGTGGAGACTATGGTGAGCCGTGTCTAAACCTCTTCAGGGAAGATAAGGTCGTGAACCTTGTCCCCATTGACTGTTAGTGAGGACTCCTATGGAACAAGGGCTACACTTAATTTTCAGGAAAGCAGGCAACATAGACTCAAATGACGTCACTTTATATTTCAAATAGTATTTTATCATTAAACATTTCTTGTGTGCATGTTAAGACATCTCAAATTGGGTAGCTGTTGGATATATATATATATATATATATATATATATATATATATATATATATATATATATATATATATATATATATATATATATATATATATATATATATATATATATATATATATATATATATATATATATATATGTTCTGTCGTTTTGCTGAGTGGGAAGGTGAACTGTATACCTGTTCACCGCACCAATTGAGTAGCGTTTTTTCAGTCGGCCGTCCTATGTAGTGCCTCAACTTCATTACAATTGAATGTTTTTGTGATGTCTTTCTAAGCCGTTATTGTTTGCTTTATTGTCTGTGATGACTTTTGTCATACGGCTTTTGTATACACCAAAATGGACCAGCTGTAAAAGAATAATAAGAAGACATATTTAGATATCAAAGATGATAAGGATGTAACAGAAAAAATAAAATTTATTCTTGTTTATTGTTACTCTGAGCATTTAAGAATTAATAAATCACAGTTGCAAAGTTCGGCATAATTCACATCAAAGACGATGAGGGTCCGGTACCATAAACTGAGAAAATACTTAAGGAATAATTTAAAATTTTCCGTTCAACACTGAATTTTTAACTGGGATTTGGATTGTATTGAGTTTTATTATATTGACAAATAGAATTAAACCATTCTTCATAACAGTTTATTTGAACATTTGATAATAGAATAAATTAAAGTGAAATGATTGACTTAAGTATTTTATGTTTATTTGTAAATTTCTGGCGCTTGCCCAAGATCCTAAATGATAATGCTCTGTCTGAAAATTCATATACATTCACCAAAAGCATGCAAAAACTGGCAAAATGAGGCAGATATTCAGACAGTAGCTGAGTTTGGCAGAAGAAGTAGGATAATTATTGACTAGATGACTATCCAGGATGATTCATCACAAAGAAAGACAATAAAAATCTTGTCTGGATAGTTGACTTAGATAAAATCAACAAAGACATAGACTTAATAAAATATGATGAAAAAAGTTCAGTTGTATAAGTGATGAGGAAGGTTAATTTGAGAGGGGTCAACAATCTATGTGTATTCCTTTTACAAATAAATTGCATATATTATGACACATTTAATCAGTACTTAAGGGTTGTGATCATTTATTTACTTTACAGAAGTATATCAAATATACCATAAGATATGCATGTACCTAGTGAGCATCCTTAGTTCACACCCACTGTGAGTCCGTAGGTTCCACGATGTAAAGAACTTATCTACCAGGTCAAACCCTTAGACATATATAAATTTATGCATTAAATGGTGTATATTTATTTCGCTTTACTACATATTTACTTAAATTGCATAAAAAATAAAAAGAACATCGATGTGTCTTAATCTGACTGATCAGGATCCATAGAAGTACATACATTATGTAATGCTTCTTTTTAGTTTTACGTTCTCCGCAGTCTCATTAAATTGCCATTGCTGATTAAAGTGCGGTGAATGAGTAGTTTAGAAAGTATGATCTGCAAATGCAATTGTCAAGCTTATACAACGTGATTGTGTAATTGACTTGGCATTAGATTCTAGAACTGAGGGCAATAAAGAATAGACTTTATCAGAGTAAACATATTATTTTGGTATGCATAGCACGAGATCTAGTTCATTGTAACCTGGCTTAACATAGTAGTGAGACACTTATAACTACAAAAGTCGACAAGACGCGAGTATAAGCGGTGGTCAATACCCGCTCGGTGACAGATTATTAGTGTTACTTGACATTCGATAGGAATATATTATCATATCAATTCTCTGTATGGTTGTTCTTAGTGTCTACTGTAATTTATATCGCGCTATATTTTCTGTGTTGCTTATTTTTCTGATGTTACAATAGTTGAGTATGTCTCTGCTCGAATTCAATGTTCTGTATTCTGTAAATTTTACCCAATTCCTTTAGTGCGAGTATACCTATTACCAAGATTAAATGAAATGTTACGCATTCGTATCAGTGGTCATCTGAATTTATTGTCACAATGTAAATACTGAAGAGATGGGGGTATATGGCTAATACTGTTACGTACATTTTGAACATTAAAAGAAGCCCATGAGATAAAGAAATAGAGGCTTCCGAAAGAACTATACTAACAAAGTAGCAAACTTTATTAATTTCAATATGTTTGTAAAAAGATTAATTGACTGTGATTAGCAAATAGATGAGTATACAACTGTATTTCTAACTATGTCCGTCTTTGGCTCTATTTATTGCAATTTCAGATTCTAGTGCAATTTCAGACTCCTTTTTCAAGAATGTTAACCGATATATTGGGATCTAACCATACAAAATAAACATCTTAACTTTTTGACTATACTTGAATGGGCACTAACTGTGCTCCGCTTCTAGCTGACATATTCCTTTACTCATACGAAGCTGAATTCATTCAGTCTTTGCTTTCGCAAGGAAAATAAAAAACAATTGGCTCTTGGCTTCAAATTTACTTACAGATATATAGATGACTTGCTTTCAATTAATAATCCTTCATTCGCGGATTGCCTTAGCATCATCTATCCAAGTGAACTTGAGGTCAAAGAAACCACAGAAACTAGTAATTCTACTTCGTATTTAGATATTATGTTGTCTTTCGACATTAATGGTCAATTGAACACCTCACTCTATGACAAACGTGACGATTTCAATTTCGCTATCACAAACTTTCCTTTCATAAGTAGCAACATTCCATCATCGCCCGCATACGGCGTATTCATATCGCAGTTAATACGTTATTCCAGAGCATGTTAAAATTACAGTGACTTTGTTCTGAGGGCTAGGCGACTTTCAGTTAAGCTGCTCAACCAGGGTTATATATGTGCTAGACTAGCAACGTCACTGAGGAAATTCTATGGTCGTTACGAGACTCTTATTACTCCATATGATATCTCGTTATCCAGACTTTTAAATGATATTCTGGACTGAGACCGATTCCGATCACTTTACACAGATTTGACACCTTCTATACCAGAAGGTTACCTACTTCGGAATATGGAATTTCCACGATCTGACTCTTTCTACTGGGTATATGTGACGGGTGTTGCTAGCAAGCAGGAGATGCTCACTCTCGCCGGGCACCTGATCTCACTCCATCACAGGGGTTCACATATGCTCTTTGAAGTAGACATACTTTGTTATTTTCCATTTGTTTTTCATTTTCACTGATTTTGTATGTCCTCTGGTTTTATGATTTTTGGACTTGTGCTTTGGATTTATCCATCATCTTTACATTGACATAATACGTATGTATAGAAATATGTTCACGTGCGTTTTCGACGCCGGACTTTCAGTCAGGCAGCATTTCTTGCCTTTAATGCGAAAATTTGACTTCGTGTTCTTGTCTCCTTGGTGTGTTCGTGCGTGTATATTTATGTATTTACCTCCTTGACTTGAAAAGTTGTTGCAGGACTTTTGCGACGGGTGTTGGGTGCAAACAGGGGACGCTTACTCCTCCCGGGCACCTGGTCTCACTTCGATTTTATTGGGGTTCGCATTTGTCTGAATATGACACTATGCACGATATTGTTCTTTTATTGCATGGATTTTGAGATATGGTTTACCCTTCGGTACTTCTTCGTTTGTTTACTTTTCTAGCCAATTTGGTATTTATTTATCTCATGAATAATATTTTTGTGCAATTCGATGGCAAGATATATCAACAAATAGTTGGGATTCCTATGGGTACTAACTGCGCGCCTCTGATAGCAGATTTATTTCTTTATTGTTATGAGAGGGATTTTATGGTTTCTCTTCAAAAATCAAAACGTTTTGACCTCATTGACAAATTCAATAATACTTGTAGATATCTGGATGATATTTTGGTTATCGACAACCCTGATTTCGAACAATTTATCTCAGAAACCAGAGCTCACATTGAATAAAGCTAATACTTGAGATAAATCTACACCTTTCTTAGATTTAAACATCAAAATTATCAACCACCTAATATATACTAATATTTATGATAAACGTGAGGATTTTCGATTTCCTATTGTAAGTTTCCCTTACTTGGATGGCAATGTTCCTTGACTCCCATCATATGGTATCTATATATCTCAATTAGTTCGATTTGTCAGAGGCTGCACCGATGTTTTGGACTTTCATAAACGAAATTTACAAATTACTACTAAACTTTTAACTCAGGGTTACAGATATCACAAGTTAAGAAAAACATTCGGCAAATTCTTCAGATCTTATTCAGAACTTCTATCTAAATTTGGAAATATTTCTTTTCAACAGTATGTATCCAATGGAATTTCCCATCCTTATTTTTACGGTGATCTCGTATATAAACTAAGGAAAGTAAAAGGCTCCGATAACGTTATTTTATCATGTAATAAAATAATCAAACGTCTTATAAATAGACAATATGATATTGAGATCATCAAAAAGACTATAGGTCTTGTATTTGGCCCCTCTACAGCCTTATGCAGACTTTTACTTGAACGTTGCACGCTGACTAACAGGGCGGTGGGGACTATATGACGGGCCATGTCCAAACCTCTTTCAGAGGAGACATGGTCCTGAACCTCGTCCCCTCTGACTTAGTCGGGACTCCTACAGATCTAGGGTCTTAGCTCGCTTTCAGACTGGCAGAGCACGGTTTATCATGTTGATGTCGCATATATTTTTATACCATTATGTATTTTACAATACCTTACGTGTTTATATTTTTATAACCTCTCAATATGCGATACCTGTTGACCCTTGTTCTTTACATGGAGGATTATTTATAAATTTTTAAATTACGTCCTTTGATTGTTCTGCTGTTACAGTGAGTGGGAAGGTGGGCCCGTAAACCGGTTAACCACACCATTTGTTTGGCTTTTGTCAAATTAAATGACCGTCCTAAGTCGGTATCGTAATTGCACTACAATCAAATATTTTTGTAATGTGATATATGTTCTAGTATATTATTTATATTCATGTATTGTATAGCTCTATGGTGACTTCTGCCACATAACTGAGCCAGTAACTCCTCTTTTTTCTTTTACTCTACTCTTCAAATATTTATATCATTAGAATTCAAATTATTCAGCCTTGAGCATCACTGAAGACACATAAGGTGCCGGAATGCGCATCTGGTGCACAAAGTTATAACGTCGGTATCTTTTAATATATATTATTACTGATGAAGATTATGAAATCATTACGTCAGCGTTTACTATATGTTTTCCTAACATGATGAAATATTTTGGGGTATGAAATCTGTCAAAAAAAATCTAGCAATGAAGCAAAATGCAGAAATGTTTTGTAAATAGCCAAGTAGACAATAAAATTGATTTTTATCTTGTTGAAAAGAATAAGTCAACAGTTTAATATTGATGCTGATACTGCTTGTCCGAAGACCTTGTAATGTAGCCTAATCATTGGGTAATATGCGTAAACCTGAACTATTATACAACAAACATCATTTCTACCTGTTGTATAAGGAGGATAGAAAACAGATTTGACATTGCTAGTAATGATGATGCTATTATAACTTTAATACGGGAAATACTTTTTTTTACTTTTAGCAACACCACCCTGGCCCAAAGTTTAGTGGTGCAGTATGCCATGTTTTCTGGGACAAAATAACGCTTTACCTGACCAAAGATACATAATAAGCAAAAAGATGAAATAGTATAATACAATCTTAATATTTATCTTGTAATATTCATCTTATTATCTTAACAATTCCTTTATTATTTTAACATATACCTATTCAGTTTAACCTTTTAACTATAAAAACTGCACTTGAGGCCTAACCCTCTACGGAGCTCTCTCTATATATATTTTCCGTATACCTTTTTCCTGCAGCTGATACCTATACAGACGCCGTGTGTTTTGTTGTTAGAGAAGATTATAGGTGGACTAAGTGGAGTTTATACATTGACCAAGGAGAGTTAATACACCAACCGAGTCAAGCTTATGTACAGATCAAGCCAAATTTACGCAAATACAATGCGGATATAATGCAGTCACCCAGTCAAATATATAGATCATCTTAGCCGAAAAAATACAATGACTTCATACACCCACCTTGCTTAATTTAAACGCCGACTTGTGGAGTTTACATGTCGACCTATCCGAGTACGAACCTAAACACGGTCCTATTCGGTCGGTATCTAGTGTATACACCAAACTGGCCGATTATCATAATGACGTACATGTATCTGATTTTATATGCAATCCTCGTTGACTTTCTACGCGGCCATATTTGAGTAATGCGCCAACCTAGCCCTGTTAATATACGGACTACTCTGATTTATAACCTGACTTAGTTGAATCTACACTGACCAAGCCGATTTTCTCAACCAGTCAACCTACCTACCCAAGTTAATAAATTGAGCCTACCGTGTTGCACGTTGACCAAGGCGAAGTCATAAGTTGAACTAGCTGAGATAATACAGTGGTCGAATTAACACACTGACGTACCCGTATTTATACGTCAACATAAGACTCACTGATCTGGCCAAACTAACACACTAATCTCGTCGGGTTAATACACTGACTTTACAGTGTTTCTACCCCGATGTTTTGTCTCAACACAGCCATGTTTACATGTATACACCGACCTAGCCGAATTATTACATTGACCAAGTTTTTATACGCCAACCTTGCCCAGTTAATATAGGAAGATAATTAAGTTTATGCATATGGTCCTTGTCTAAGGTTAATCGGAGCCTGAATGTACATAAGTTTTTTTACAATGCGTACATGGATATAATAGAATAAAATGAGAGTAAGTGCAATTACTTATTGTTTTAATCTTTAAAAAACATAGTTGTGTGTTTTAATATGTAGATATGTATTGCCGTCATACGATTTTTATGTCAGTACATATATATTAAAGAAAACGATAAGGAATGCGTATGTTGTGTTCATATTTTCCATGAGTCATGAGCCATGCCATGGCCATGGGCTCGAAACTTGCTCGAGATATGCCATCATTTGACCACTATATATATTACAATTCTTGACAGTATAACATGCCTAGCGGTTAATTGGTGTCACTTAAGTTTATGCAGTTTCACGTCGTATATTGTTTGAACTGACATGATTCCAATAATCACTAAAAATTTGTCATATAGACAATCGTCCATGTTAAACCATCGGATGTTACATGTAACTATTATCTGCTGTAAAGGTCTCTCTAACTCTAACTAATATGCACTTAACAATACGGCATTCATATTGAAGAAAAGTAAACTTTTATTAACTTATATTTACAGAATTAAATGCACAACGAACAAATATGATAATGATATAGACATAAACACAACTCAAAATGAAAGACATTGGAAATCATTGATTAGAAAATCTGAAAGGGAAATAATATTCAAAATAAATCAAGTCTACTACATCTAATGAGTGTTAGCTTTTTGTCTCATTTTGGAGATCATAAATCTATGTTCTTAACTATTAACAATTCTTTGACCATTTTTGCCATTATACTAGCATGCTTGTTACATTTTTCCAATTTATGTGTTACACAATGATTCAAACAAGAATTATGCAACTGTTACCAAGTTGTAATTAAAAACTTAGTATTGACCATGTCTACCAGGAATTGTTGTGTTGTGGGATGCACTAATAGAGGAAAGATTCTAAGGAAATGGAGTAATCTCCTCTGTTAATTGCATCACTGTAACAATGGAACTGCATTTGTGAGCCACCATTCACTTTAATTCCTTTTTCCACTGTAACAAATGATAAATATTCCCGGGGAATTTGGATAACAAATGTAAATCGTGCACACTAGCAACCAAATGAAGATATTCGCGTCCGTTCTATACACTCTGAAGATGGAGCTCCAACGCATAAAAACACATATCCCACATTATAAATGCACCATAAGCAGAAAGTTACAGAAGGTAGGCAACCACCTAAAGAGAGAAACCATCCCCTTCTCTTTTTTGTTTCTTCCATCATGTAAAAACGGAAGTTTCCTGATTGCAGTAGTTCATGTTAGATCATACATTTACAGGTGAACATTAGATACATTGTACACCTGTAAATGAAAGCAAGGAAGCCTATCAAGACCATGGTTATTTAGAGTATTGTGACACTTGCATATATACACAAAACTAAAACAGCAAGTGAAAGAACTGATAGAAGAAGTATCGCACTGTCATAAAGAAATTAAAGATTTAAAACTTAAATGTCATCTAACGTAACAGCTCTTTTAAATAATAACAATAAAACTAGATTTTATACAGGTTTTCCCAGCAAAGCTTCATTTGAGCCTATACACACTGCTCTAAAACCATACATTCAAAATGCTAGATATTGGAAGGGCCCCGTCTACCATTGTACTATTCTTAAATATAGACTTTTTAAGAAACAAAGAGCATCCAGAAAATTGACAGCCAGGGAAGAAATGCTACTCACATGTATGAAAATTAGACCTCCTTTGTTAGATGAAGACCTTGCAGACCGATTTAAAATATCTGTATCATATGTTTCTAGAATCTTCATGACGTGGGTTCAGATTCTAAAGAAATTTTTAGTAATTCTTATTATTACTCCTCAGATAGAAGTGATTCGATAAAACTTACCCCCTTCGTTTAAGAATCCTAAATACTCCAAAGTTAGGCGTATTATCGACTGCTCTGAAATATTCATTGAAAAATCTCACAATTTCAAAGTTCAAAATCAATGTTAGAGTGAATATAAACACCATTATACAGTGAAATACTTGATTAGCGTTAATCCATCAGGAATGATAAATTTCCTATCTAAATGTTGGGGGTGGGCAGACTAACGATAAACATATTACTCTGAACCCTGGTTTATGGATATAGTTGAACCCCATGATGCCAGACAAAGGATTCGGCATTTTGGTAGAGGAGTTTACGCAGCTTCAAGCATATCATATTCCTCCTCCCCTGGAGGACATGGAGATCGTCAGATGTCTATTTCAGATGTGGCAAAAACCAAGAACATATCCAATCGCAGAATTTATAAGAAGAATAAAGTTTTTCATTCTTAAATTTGAGGTCCCTGTTACTCTAAGTCAACATTATACTGAAAGTGATGTAATTGATGAGATTTGCAACCTGTATCCACCCTTAATATAAGGTCACATTGTTCTTGACAAATAGATCTAGTCATGATAATAATAATCAAAGGTACATATTTAGTTTTGTACATCATGTGAAATTCACATTTATTATTTTTAATATCATGGTGTGGAACAGAGTACAATATAATGTACAAAATTAAAAATGTGTCAGATTTACATTTTGAAAATCAACAATGTATAATTGTAATTATCTTTGGTATGGACCTTGTAATGCCGTAAATATACATTTTACTATATCTAAATAATCAAACGATGTAGCTCTATATGTGCATTTCAAATGAATATCTTGGTACAAATGTACATGCACTCAACTGAATGTTCATAATCTACACTTGGCACAGTACCATGCTGACATACTTTTCAAAGCAATCTTTGTTATACCCACACAATGCACACACAACAGATGCTTCGATGGTTCAGGTCAATGACCTTATTGTATATATACGTATTACAAATAGGACAATAAAAAATATCACCCTGCTCCTGGTATTCAACCTCCATAGGTTCCTCATTCTGGACACAAAGTAATGAATCCTCCAATGTTCTGTGTTTTATATCTGGTAAAACAAACATTTCATAAAATGTTTTACAACTTTGAAGTACATGTACATTTAGGTAAAATTCAGAATCAAAATGTACACTTTCAAAAAATGTACCATTACAAGTACATACATAAAATTCGCATCATTTCCTGTGTGTTATAGCCATTTTACCTTGAATCTATGTATAACAGCTCTGGTGCTTCAGTGTAGGTGGGTTCGATTTGTCAACCATGTTGGTATCTTGCACAGACAAAATGATAAACATGTAGGACATTTTGGTATGAGTGGGCACTTAAATTCAGCAACACCATCAAACACAGCATGAACAAGATGCAAGTAAATCTGGGCCCGCCCCTTAGTAAGGATGATCCTGATCTATGAAAATTCCACATGATTGGTGTTTCTTGTAAAACTTCTTGTAAAATTTGACCTTGCAATAGACTCTGTTTCTCGTCCATATTTTAGAAATTTTACATTTTCATTTACAGTTTAGTATCCCATTATTATGCAAAATAATGCAGAAATATCACATCTTGGTTTTTTGCCGATAGAATCCATTTTTGTTTAAATAGAATAGAAATTTGACGATTTAATCATATTCTTTCTAATGACACCCCTTTTTAGGTTACATGATTGGCCCACCGTACTCTTATTGATGGTTTTAACTTCAGCTGCAGACAACCGTTTTACATCATTTGCTATAAGGGCTTTAATAGTATAATTGTGAATATTAATCACCTCTTATTCTTACATAGTTACTCAGTCCCTTATTGCTAGTCTGCATCCCTGAAAATCAGATAAGAAATTTTATCAAAACTAGAAAATATATCATAAACTATATTTATTATTATGTTTAATTAACTATATAAATATTGCCTCAATACGAGAGTTTCTGCCCAAACGATACGAGTTTCAAAACACGGCCAATATTGAAAAACACGGCCAATATTGGAAAACACTGCCAATATTGAAAAAACAAGGCCAATATAAACGCACGTGCCGTTTCCTTCTAAATTGAGTTTCAAGCGAGAAAACCAAAATGGCGGTCAACTTGTTCAGATTTTATATTTAAAATTGAATCATAATGCATTTTGATACATACTAAAGATATTTTTATTATTACGAACCAACCGTATATTATATATCGAATGAATGAAAAGGATTTAACACGAGTTGACTTGTAACGATCTACAACACAGCCAGACGACAGATGAAATAATGTCGACAGAAAGAGTGTCTGATTTGTGTTGATTTATATTTAAAGTTAATTAATAATATGCTCATTAATCAGTGTTTTCCATATTCAGGTCAATACGACAGAATTCGGCGCAATAACCAGGCCAATATGGAAAACACTGATTAATAACCCTATGTTATCTGTGATAAAGTTGGGGCAATATGTAGAAACCAAGCAGTCTGTCTGTCCATCTGTCTGTTCACTTTTCTGGGCCATAACTTCTTACTCCTTGTCGGGTCTGGATATTTTAGACGAGGTTATGTCATGACCTTGAACCAAGGTCATATCTACAAGGTCAAGGTCACAGTGCACGAATAGCCAAAATGCTTGTCCGGGCTATTACTTGTTACTGCCAAATTGGATTTGGATAATATATCACACATTTGTTGTCCATGACCTAAGGGTGTGACATGACTTTGAACCAAGGTCCTATCTTTAAAGTCAAGGTCACAATGCACAAAAAAAACTGGAATTTCTGTTCGTGCCATAGCTTCTTCCTGATAATTTGGAGGGAGATTATATTTCACGCAATTATTATCCATGACCCATGGATGTATCATGACCATGAACCAAGGTCATATATAAAAGGTGTCGGTCAGAGTGCTTACATATCTGACTTCCTTTCATTGATTATACATAAGATTATACAAGTGGAGCATACATTACACTTATACCAGTGATGGATCTTGAATTATTTCATGTTTAAACTTTGTTGCTGTGGGAGGTATATGTCCCGTTCTGACAGCTCTAGTTTGCTTTTTGCTTTGTAACATCTATCTGTCAATGTAAATATTTGATATGTGTGAACATCATCTTATCGGTTCACCATTATTTAAGGATACTTTTTGATTTTTCACAGTTAAATCCTGAAATCTTGAACACATACACATGTACATATGTATATGATCTTTATTGTTTGTCAGCAGTCTGAATCATAACAAAATGTTAATTTTGAAAATGCGATCATTGGGAATAATTGCTCCCAGCTCATCCTGCTAAATTTTCTCTTATGTTGACTTCTGTAACATTAGCAGGGTGATCTTGCAAAGCATTAAAGGATATGTTTTTCTTACCCACTAGTGGCCTTAAGCTTGAAGCTACAAAAGTTTTACAGATTAGTATTAATAATATTTATGTGCCATTACCAATTTTACTTATATTTATTTATGTTTAAATGCATTACATTACACCGTTCTGAAATAAAAATGTATGGTATAGTTGACATGTTAAATTTTGTTTTCAATGAACTTTCATAATTGGCAGTAAATAGCTCAATTTTTGTTCATTAATGGATTCAATTGCAAGATTATGTCATGCTCCTTCAGTTGTTACAGTGTTTGTCCTGAAATTAGAGGGTCATAGGTATAATTCCTTGGTGTAGTTGATTCTCTGTCTCTCTGTCTGTCCATCCGTGTATTTTAACCTTGTCCATAACTTTTACACCATAAGAGATAAGGCTTTGATATTTGGCTAATATGTTCTTGTGACGAAAGCTTTTCGCTGGTTTCAAAGTTTTTAACTTCTTGACCTTGACTGTGACCTCTGACCCTCTTTTTCAAAATTTGCCTTATTTTGACTTTGTTGCCGTCGAGTGCACCTGTATTTCACAAAGATATCTTGTTTTTAGTTAGCACTTATGTCACACACTATCAGTCTAGAGAAGAGGAATAAAAGGTGTTACATTTATGTGAATAAATGATTACAATATCTCCATATTTAGCTTAATGATTAGCTTAGAGCGTGCGTCATGAAAATAATAGATTTCTAAAGGTGCCTGTTTTACGTGAATTATGTAATTCTACCTTTACATACTTTTTTCCATGTTCTGATTCTTTTAAATCCATGTCCATGATCTTTTCTGGTTTTAACTTCACATCAAATGAATGTGGTACAATCCAAGTACAGGAGGAGGATGTGCATGAGACTAGACCCAGTTTGTTGACTGAATTTACCCGAAACAAAAGACTAGCCATATGGTTGCATGTCTGTCTTAATCTGAAAATATTTATTATTGATTAATTTCAGAATAAATGCTGAATTAGTCATAAATGCCTTATTTTCCACATGTTTCAACTAGATTTTTTTTCAGTTTTCTCCGATGAATGAACAAGGACAATTGAACCAGTATGATGCTACCAACTTACATAGTTTTCAAGCTTTCATTCTCAGATTTAAGCTTTTATAGCATCTTTTACTTAAAATTAAAATTAAGACGTTGGATATAGTATTTGAATGAAATCATAATGGCAAGACTAGAGTTTGATCCATGGACCATTTCCATAGCAATTAGCATGCAGATACCACAACCAACACTCCTTAAAAAGAGTTGGAAAAATAAAGGAGAATTGCCACTGGACTCTGTCCTTAATGGTCATTGGATTATGTTTATTGGTGCAAAGGATTCACATGAATTTTATAGAAAGTGAGACTAAGTGAAATATAATTTCAGCAAATTTTTGCACGCTTTTTAATCGTGTTGCAAACTTCGGCTCTTAATTTGATGCGGAGCGGACTTGGTCAATCTATTACAAGATTTTTATGTGAACATTCAAAATATGCACGGAGACGTGCACTCAAAAAGCACCTTGTGTTCAGTAGTTCGACCGGGAATTAGAAGATTCTTAACTGACCCTCCGAAATAGACTGATATTATCACGGATCCAAGATTTAAGCAGGCTAACAATGCATTTAACAACATGCTGAAGAAAGCAAAACAAGAAGGAAAGGGACGGGTGGTGCATAAAAACCTATTCCTGAACGTACATACATATTTTTAAATAATAACAGAATTTATTTTCATACCCCAGCCTGTCTGTTTGTCCGTAATTCTGTCCCACTTACCACAAAATACAGTGTACCCTTTGATCAGAAATAGAGACTTCATACATTTATTTTGCATTTATACTTAAGCTATCGCTCGGGTTCTATTGCTTTTTAACACAACACTATGAGAGCGTAGTACTCACCTAAACGGGCATTAATAGGTAATAGTAAAATATTTCTTTTGACCAATTAGAAGCATACCGGTAGTACTCATAGGCTTTTCCTACTTTGTTTTGGTTTAAGTAAAGGTGGGCGTCTGCATGGCTCTCAAACTGTATTAAAAATGATGTGATGTCGGTGATGAAGACAGGAGGCCAATTTACCATCCTTGCTTCTCGTCCATTCAGTGTTTAATAGTGATTCATAACCTTTTACTTTGCTTTTTTCCCATTTCTAGGGCAGTGGGAAGGTCAGGCATCTTCATCGTATATGCTGCGAAGGCCAGTGCAACGAGTTCCCGTTATTAGAGGCATCTAATTTCCAATGATTAAAGTCATTCAAGGAAGGATTCTGATCATTAGTATCTATTGTAAAACTTTATCTAAAAATATTTCTATAAAATGCTAAAATAACTAGAATTATTTACAATCGTCTGACGGCATATCTAAGTAACTTAGGAGTAGACAACTCGTAGTGGCTCCGATTGACATTTGACATGCATATATAATCAGAACAAGATGGCTTCACGTTAGTGTGCAATAGGACTATACCTTGGCACGTTTTCATGGCTTTATGTTGACAGCAGAGTGAGTGGTACCCTATAGAAATTGTCCATAATAATTACGGTTAATACCATAGTCTCCTTCAACATATAGTGTCCTCATACACCTCTGTGTTACTCTCTATTTCTGTTAACTTAATTTTATGTCATCATGTACATGTATTTCTACTATGTCTAATTCATTATAGGTCTTCGGTCCACACGGTATGGCTCCAGATGCAATCGACGTAAATACAATATTAGACTGATTGTAATAAACACAACAAAACAATGAGAAGGAATATAAATTTCTTTTCAGTAATCTTACCTCGGTCATCTATTTCAAAATAAACTCGAACTTTAAAATGACATGCATTAAGTTTATATTTTACCCTTATTTTAAATGTAATTGATAATTATATTTGCGAGAGTATTTATGAACAGTGTGCCCAATTTCATTCCAATATTCAAGACTAAGACTATCAAAGAAAGAGAAAAAGTATAGATTTGAAAGAAAAAGTGATTTGAACAATGAGCTGATGAAATCTTTTCATTAACAAATTTAAAAGGAAACAGAATCTTTCGATAATATGTATGACAACCATCTTTACCATAAAATCGCCCTATTCCAAATAGTTATGTAAATTAACTAACCAAAGACATATTTACAGCATGTTTATAGGTGAACCATCATTGCAATGTATGCGATATGCCATTTACGGAATATGTTTACCATATTTCAGTCTGTCTGCATTCGATACTGATCTTATGGACATAGACATATAAGAGAAATAAGGAATTACTTAAATGTATTAAGTGATCACGTAGTGTAGTGATTCAAAGCGACATACAAGACTGTATCACTTAATGTGATCTTAGGAGGATATTGCATCAAATCAACAAATAAATTCAATAATTTGATGGCATCTGTTCATAGTGAAAACAGATATAACCATGAAAAAATAGCCCTATAACAAAGCTCATCGTTAAGGTACGACGTTGTTTTAACACGAAACGGTATATTATTTTAATGACTAAATGGAAAATGCTTAAGTATGACCCAGAAGCCAATGAGGAGATGTTTATGTACACGAAATACAGCTGTATAGAGATATTAAATTACCATAAGAAGTAAAATCTTAGTTTAAACTCTTACTAAAGAACATCCTACAATCGTAATGTGCACGCTTTTATAATAATTAGTGCTACTACTACTACTACTAGTAGTACTACTACTACTACTACTACTACTACTACTACTACTAATTAGTGCTACTACTACTACTACTACTACTACTACTACTACTACTACTAATTAGTGCTACTACTACTACTACTACTACTACCACTAGTATTATTATTATCAATATATTTTATTAGTAGTAGTATACTGTATATATCTATGGTTGTAGGAGAAATATGTATATGGCTTGAGCAGTGTAAGTAATAGCATAAAAGTCATAGAATCTTTTAAAACTGATTAATTCAGTAGCTTAAAAATAGATCTTCAATGCATCCAAGTCTCATCATCTTCATACACCGTATGTGTATTGCATTGATATAATAAAAAGAAATATCAACGCTAGGTAGACATTCATACCATCACATCTTAGATTGTCTGGACCGTCTATAATTTGGAAGGCATAGCCTAAATGAAGGATAGTTTATGATAGAAAAAATTCACATTTTTGTCGTTGAGTAAGACCTCATGTTGATTCATCTCACCCGTAGCAATATCTGTTAATGAGGTATCAATTATCTAATAACTTACTGCATTACATATCTATTTAGAGGCATGACAATGTTTATGACAATCCTTTCTAATACTGTCCTATATGTAAGTGATTAAGCACATAAACTATGACAAATTCCTGTGATTATGCTACCCTAATTATACTCCTGCAAATAAAGTTTGGGATATATAGGAATCATCCTGTCTGTCAGTCTTTCCTTCTGTTAACATTTGTCAGGGCCATAACTTCTTAACGCCCTCCCCTTGTTGGATCTTGATAATATTTCATATAATTTTTGTACCTGGCTCAAGGGTGAGTCAAGACCTTGACACATGGTCATATCTTAAAGGTCAAGGTCACAGTGCACACATAGCAAACATTCTTGTCCGAGTCATAACTTCTTAACCCCTTGTCGGATCTGGATAATATTTCACACAATTGTTGTCCATGACCCAAGAAAGTCATAACCTCACCCAAGGTCATATTGTCAAGGTCAAGGTTACAGTGC
The DNA here is from genome assembly GCA_035048485.1 of Pteria penguin. Lineage (NCBI taxonomy): Eukaryota > Metazoa > Mollusca > Bivalvia > Pterioida > Pteriidae > Pteria > Pteria penguin. Next base: position 38,882,918 of record CM068582.1, on the reverse strand, counting down.
ACACATAGCCAATATCCTTGTCCAGGCCATAACTTCTTACTGTCAAGATGGATTATTATACAAGATAACATTTCACACAATTGTTGTCCATGACACAAGAGTGTGTTATATCCTTGACTCAAGATCATGTCTCCAAGGTCAGGGTCACAGTGCACACGTGATTGATATTCTTACACGAGCCATTACTCTTTACTTTGATCTCGATAACATTTCACGTACTTGTTTGTACATGACCCAAGAGTGTGTCATGACTATGACCCTAGGTCATATCTTCAAAATCAAGGTCACAGTGCACACATAGTCGAAATCCTTGTACATACCATAATAGTCCCTGATCCAGAAACATTTTTGTTCCCCCACCCAGATGGAATTTTGCAGGCATACCTCATGTTAAAGTACATTCTCTGGGAAACATTTTAAGCGATGTTTGTACTCTGGCCGTTGGGGCTTTACTGAGTTTTGGGGCAAAATCAAGATTTTTATCAAAAATCGCTGAAAATTGGAAATTTGAATAAAATGTAAACAACTCGATAAATTCATGAAAAAAAGTAATCTGATAGATCTTGATATGATCTATCAAATTAAAAAGGTTTCATTATGATAAATGATAAAGCATAAATGATTTATAAAGATTTTCCCATTTTCAGCGATTTTCATAATCAGCATCACTTTTCTGGAAAAGTATTTTTAAATATCCCGTTTCGATAATTTATGATTGGGTAAACGGCATATCATTAGATAGATTAGACATTGTTATATCATTCCATAACCATCAAAACAAATATTTGGATCTACACTAAGCCGGATAGACGAAATGGAATAATATACGGGAAAAAAATCTATTAATTTTGCAAAAATAGCACATGTAACCAAAAAACAAAAATCACATTTTTCATGCATGATATGGTACTGAAACCTCTTTTATTGGAAAGGTCAAATAAAAATCTATAAGATTACATGTTTTTACATGAATTTATCCAGTTGCTTACATTTTATTCAAACTTTCCATTTTTCATCGATTTTCATAACTGGCATCACTTTAATGGAAAATATTTTTAAATATCCCTTTTCGATTATTCATAATTGAGTAAATGGCATATCATTAAATAGATCAGACATTGTTTTATGATTCCATAACTATGAAAACAAATATTTGGATCTACACTAAGCCGGAGAGACGAAATGGAATAAAATAAGGAAACAAATCTATTAATTTTGCAAAAATAACACATTTAACCCCAAAAATCACATTTTATATGCACGATTTGGTACTGAAACCTCTTTTTTTTTTGAAAAGATCATATAAAAATTTATAAGATTACATGTCTTTTTCATGAATATATCGAGTTGTTAACATTTTATTCAAAATTTCCAATTTTCAGGGATTTTTGATAAAAATCTTATGTTTTTGCCCCAAAACTCTGTAAAGCCCCAACGGCCAGAGAGCAAACATGGCTCATTTTGTAGCATTTTAAATAAGCTTTGAGAAAAATATACCCTCGAAAATTCCCGGGGGCGGGGGGTGGCGACAGAGGTATATGGCAGCTCAAGGTCTATAAATCCTTCCTGTCAGGTTGAATCTGGATAATATTTGACACAATTATTGTCCATGACCCAAATGGTGAGCCATGATCTCCAATGTCAATTCACAGTGCACGCATTGTTAAAAGCCTTGTACGAATCATAGCTCCTTACTGCTATGTAGGATCTGGATGATATTTCACACCATCGTTTTCCATGATCCAACGGTGTATATCACGTTGTACGGAATATGTTGTTCGTCTGTGTCCAGTCTGTCCATGAAATTTGTCTGGGCCTTAACTTTTTCCTTTTACTTTGGAGGGAGATAATACATTACACAATTGCTGTTCCTGGCCAAAGGGTGTATCGTGACCTTGAACTAAGATGACAAGGCCAATGTCAAAGTACACACATAGCCAGAATTCTTGTCTTAACTTCTTCCTTTTAATTTGGAGGGCGATAATATTTTACACAATTGTTGTCCATTCCCAACGGGTGTGTAATGACCTTGAAGCAAGATCATATCTACAAGGTCAAGATCAGAGTGCACATAAACCAGATAGTTCTTATTGATTATACCTCAAAATTTATAAGTAGGACACTAATATCTTTGTATGAATTATTGCAATTTTGTTGTCGCGGGAGTCCCGTTAGGACAACTCTAGTTATTTCTTCTGCATCTGCAGCAGTAACTCGGTATCCTTCTCTGACTTGTTGTTAGGTTGATGTTTTTCGGTGGTTGGAGGAAGGCGAGTATTCAAAGTATGACTGCTGCATTTAACGCCTCATTGCAGAACGAACATGATCTATATTTGGCATCATTATTTCGATATACATGTAAATTTATGAGGTCATTTAAAATCTTATTGCTTGAACTTGTGGTCACACTACTTATTTCGTTTTCCCTATTTCATAAAACTTGCGAGCTATATCAGAAGTATAAGTAAAAAACGAAGAAGTACCGAAGGGTAAACCATATCTCATAGTCCATGGAATAAAGGGGACAATATCGTGTTTAGTGTCATATTCAGACAAATGCGAACCCCAATAAAATCGAGGTGAGATCAAGTGCCCGGGAGGAAGAAATATAACCTTAAGATTGAAATTGAATTGAAAAATAAACGGAAAAGATATTCACATATACATGAAAGAAATTGAAATGATCTGCTTTAAATTTCTGTAAATCAATATCGCGCGTGTGATCAGGTTCCGGAGCCCAATACAGCAGCAACTTACTTCTTAATGCATATTGGATCATGTTACCATGCCAGAATAGTGGTAAAGTGAAGTGAAACGTTTTTGGGAAATCTCCTTACTATCCGAAAATGCTTTTTAAAAGCTTATGTTTTGCAGTAAAACTCAATTTTAGACCATTAGATGATACATTTAATCCCTGCAAATCTTAAAATACAAGCATGTTATCCCTGATTTAATTCGTTCTGATTTTATAGCATTTCGATATCTGGAATAAAAAGTTAATCTAGATTTAACGTGCAATGGCCTCGTGGGTTACACTCTGAATTAGATATTTATATTGGCTGACGGATCAGGTAAAATATTCCATGAAAGATCTGCTGTAAAAAAGAAACTTCTGGCAATACTCTGTTCATAACTAAACAAATGTTTTGGTTTTAAGCATGTTTCATATACATTCATTCTTAATTAAGACACATTAAATTATACCAATATATCTTTACCAGCTTTGTTCTATGCGTCAACTGTTATAACATTTCATAATGTTTGGACGATGGCTGCGGAAATCAGATCGGTATCATAGTCTTTCCTACATTAATATCTTTAGGATGTGTTATCGTTTAAATTAAGTAAAGAAAACTCTTTTTATCAAGTAGGTTGCGCTTGATTAAACTCACACGATAACACAAAAGTCGGCTTGAGTTTCGCCTCCAATAAAGTGTCACATATATCTGACAAACTGAAATGTCTCCCATGACATGCTCAATTCGATAACTAGTCCGAAAGTTTGAATAATAAAGCATTAATACATTCTAAGAATACGTCTAACGCAGAGTTAAGCCGGTTTATGATAATTATGACAGAGATAAGACAAATATCAAAAAGCGGGATGGGAGGGGGAATAAAATCATATACTCTGGGATAATTGATTGTATCGGGTTTTATGGAAATCAGTATCTCGAGCTGACCATTAACATTTTTCGTGATGCATTACGTTACTAATTCGCCGCCATATATGGTATTAATTCACATTCATTTTATCCGTCATGGGTAGTGTGAATAATGGTACACAGTACAAAAGTTATAACTTATCATCAAATGATGTGAATTCTAATGTGTGCAAATGTACATTATCACTATCTTTATAGACTAGAATTTTGGTATCCTTTGTTTTTCAATTAATAGTACCTCAGTAAATGGATGGTCAGTACTCAGAAATAGTTCTAGCATATCAAATTAGTCGAACGACATAAAGCACCAGGTGCAGATGATACAGAAATATACATTTACGCAGATGGAACGAATACAATAGAAACACTGTTACGGTTTCGTTTTATAAAGTGTAGTGTTAGTATATATGTTTATAGTTTTTGTTAATATTCAGAAGAAAATCTATGTACTTAAATGATTTTTTTTTCATTTTACATGTAAAGATGATGGATAAATCCAAACCGTAAGAGCAAAAAATCATGAAAACAAAAGACCTACAATGTCAAGTTCGTTATGGCATGATACATGAACTTATGTATATCGTCAATATTTCTGAATGTCAAATAAAAGGTTGTGGGCAACCAATTGCGTTTAAATTATCTTCCCGTAGCCGAGAATTTAATGTCAAAATCAAAGATTTTTTATGAATTTTCCCAACCGTTTATTTTGAGCCAGAACGAGCATACCTAAAGGAGGCACTCTTTCTGGTTTTGGCAATTTTATTTTCATTCATTTTGCACCAAACCAATTTATAGAGCACTCATTTGATGTAAGCCATTACGATTTATGAAATTCAAGGGTAATTCTAAAATTATGATAATGATTAAAAGTTAAGTTATTTGTCAGTTGTTAAAACAAAGTAACAAAATTAAACATGCATCAGCATTGTCTTCCCAAGCAGCACGTTTGTCAGTGTGAAAATAGTGCTTTTTCTGTTGATGTAAAAAAAAATCCACCTTTTCAAAGCAAAAAAGCCAAAACAAGGAGATAATAATAAAGGAACACACGCAGTGTAAACTCTTAAAAGGTTGACAGAGCAAATGGGCCCCAAGTATAGGTTTACTCAGAAAGTTGTCGTTGTTATAAATAAATGTCAAAAGATAGGGTGTATTTTCATGCTATAACACAAATAAACGTCAGTTAAATGTAATTCTATAATGCTGATGACTAATAGATTCAGTTATAAAATCAACTCATGTATGTTAACATTTAGATTGTTTTTAAAGAAAACCTTTTCTGCAAATGCTATCACTTTCGGTAAACCACTTTTCTAGTAGATACAAGTGGGCGACTTTAGAATCTCCAGGGATGTCGTGATAGGATCAGGTGTTTTTGAGAGTTATGAGATTAACAACTTGTTTCAATGAAATGAAAATATCGGAGTCTAGAAACCATGGATTTATATGAAGTTTGTGTTCAAGGATAAAGCAGGGCAATTATAACAAGGTTTATAAAAACATGCGAATAATATTCGTAGAAACACATTGTACACCAAAACTAGTAAAAAAGTAATCTAAAGAGAATAATAAGGAAGTCTTCGAGTAAGACGATGGAATCGGGTAATTTGCAAAATAGCAGTAAAATCTTTGATATGTAGACTTGAAGCACGATACGTCATCGTCATATGACAATATTTTTGAAAACTAATTACTCGGACTAAATAACATTTCCATTTGTCATAGATTTCTAAATGAACACAAGACACATAAATTCCGCGCTAGTTCATATTGCATATGATTATTCAGCAAACTGCTTTTGCACTTGTATACATTTACTATTAGATATATTCCATTTACATACTGCAATCGTCTTTTTGACAATTTATTGATCAACTGCCATCGCTCAGTAAAAATAACAAAAGCACGAGGGAAACGAAATGTAAATGATAACTTTAATGGAAAACATATCGTCGAATATACATATGAATTGAAAAGTTGCGGACAAAATATGCGATATAAAACTAGATTGACTATGTTGTTATACTGTATCAATCAATGTTATACTGTGTTTCTGCCAGTAAATGAAAAGTATGCTACATATATCGCAAATTTCTTTACTAAATATTAGTAAATAACAGAAAAACGGTATGCGAAATGAGATACATTTAAAGATAACAAGTGATATTCTGATGTAATCTTTAAATATGGGATTTTATTTAATGATTGATAAGAATGAAAACCCGGACATGGTCGTTATAAAATATTAAATGAATTAATTCCTTCTCTATGTTATCGTATTGAGAATTTAGACTATAAATAATCAACTTTCGATATGAATGTAAATAGAAACATGCAGTTGGGATGGGGTATATTTTTAAGGCAATCTAAGATATGAATGAAGGCATCATCATTATCGTATTAAAATATATAAGTAGGTACAAATTTAAAATTCTAATATACCAACAGCTAAAGTGTATGTATAGATCAAAGAAGAGTGTATATAAAGGGGTGTGCTTTCACTATAAAAATGGGTATGGACTCGCACTTTGAGCTATAAATGAATGAGTAAGGTAGTAACATTTCAAGCAGCATGTCCGTACTAGGCATCAGTGAAAGTTAACATAACCCCACCCACCACCTCTCATTTGTTATGTAGATTACTTTGCCTGCTTGTTCATTTTGGAGTTTCAGATTGCAATTGGGTTTTCGGATTCAAAACTATTTTGTGAAACAGTGATATTTTATTCCACTCTGAATTGATATAAATAGTCAAAATGAAATTTTTGATTATGAGCATCCTACTTTTAATTGCCTATTATCATATGAAAAGGTCCCTTCCCTCCAGTCACTATTTCGAGTAATTGTTTGAATGCTTTTTTATCTAGTAATATGTTGTCCTGTCTTCCGAAGACGTACCAGTGCAGACACTTCCACACATTTTAACATCAAAAGCCATACCAAAATATCCGGTTAGCATAAGCTTTTACTGCTTGTTAGAGCATTCTATCATTTTATTGTGACTACAATTATACCGTTCTACTTAATGTGACTAAAAGTTATTTTCTTATCTTTGTTCCGATTATAATCGATATTTTGGGACCTGTCCATACAAAATAACCATCATAGCTTTTTGACTATACTTGATTTGTCATAATACTTATAAATACATAAATAAACATTGTTAATGTGCGTTTTCAACACCGGAATTGACTTGGTGTTTTTGTCTCCTTCATGTGTTCGTGCGTGTATATTTATTTGTCTCGTCTACTTGAAAGGTTGTTGCAGGACTTAAGCGACGCGTGTGGCATGCAACCAGAGGACGCTTACTCCTCCTGGGCACCTGGTCTCACCTCGATTTTATTTGGGTTCGCATTTGTCTGAAAATGACACTATACACGATATTGTCAAGAACACTCACCCAAACATGATGATAGTAGAATATACACGGAAAAAAGACATTACAAAAATATTCGATTGTGCTGCAGTTACGATACCGACTTAGGACTGTCAATTGAAGTGACAAACGTCATTCAATTGGTATGGTTAACCGGTTTACGGGCGCCCACCTTCCCATGCACTGCAAAAGGAGCACAATCAAAGTACACACATTAAAAAATTTATAAATAATCCTCCATGTAGAGAACAAGGATCAAAGGTTATTCAAGAAGAGAGGTCATAAATATTTATAACACACGAAACGTTTATAGAATAATATGTTGCTATCAAAATATGTAAGGCGACATCAACATGAGTAAACCGTGCTCTGTTCGTCTGTAAGCCGAGCTCACATCCCTGATCAATTGGAGTCAGTCATACAGTCAGAGAGGACGAGAATCAGGACCTTGTCTTCTCTGAAAAGGTTTGGACAAGGCCCGTCATAGAATCCATGCCGCCCTGTTTGTCGGCGTGCAACACTGAAGCAAAAGTCTGCATTGGATTGTAAATGGAGCTATGGTCTATGGTCTCCCCGATGATTTCGGGGTCATACTTTCGATGTCGAAGGCGTTTAATAATTCTAGAACCCGCTGATATGAAATTGTGTAAACCTTGGACCCTCCTAAGTTTGTACACTAGACCACCGTAGTGTGATGGGATATTCCGCTGGATACGTATTGTTGAAAATCTCATTTCCAAATTTAGATAAAATGTCTGAATAAGATCTGTAAAATTTACCAAAAGTTTATGATATCTATAACCCAGAGTAAGAAGTTTAAAAGTAATCTGAGAAATTTTTGTGTGAAAATCCAAAAACGTTAGTGCAGGCTCTAGCGAACCGAACCAATTGACAAATATAAATACCATATCATATGATGGGAGTCTAGGGACATCACCATTTAGATAAGGGAAATTTACAATAGGAAATCCAAAGTTGTCATGTTTATCATATATTTTGGCATGAGTATTGTTAACAATTTTAATATTTAAGTCCAAAAAAGGTCTTTCCTGGTCGGAAGTATTGGCTTTGTTTAATTGAAGTTCAGATGGATAAATGTCAGTAATGTAGTTTTTAAACTCAATGGTATCGATAACTAAGATATCATCGAGATGTTTAAATAACGAGGAAGTACCGAAGGGTTGACCATATCTCGTAATCCATGGAATAAAAAGACAATATCGTCATATTCAGACAAATGCGAACCCGTATTAAATCGAGGCGAGACCAGGTGCCCGGGAGGAATACGCGTCCCCTGGTTGCATGCAACACCCGTCGCAAAGCACCTGCAATAAGTCGAGTTGAATTCGTGAAAGAAGGGAAACCGGCTATTTGTACTCCAGTGGCACAGTTGGTAAAACTTTTTTTTTCACAAAGACAAAATGTATTCATCGTAGAGTAAATGAGGAACATGTTTGTTCATAGTGTCTCGTAAAAGACAAGACAGTATACACCATGTCAGAATGTAGAAACACTAATAGTTAGTAACGAATATTTTGATAAATATAAACAGAGTTAAAAATTATATGTGATACTGATACTGATTTTTTATATATCCATATATTACATCAAATGTCTGCTGTTTACTCAATTTAGATTTGTTTACAACCTTGGATGAGGGGTATGCAATTGGTTTCACGTAAATTACATCTTTTGAGATTCAAGTGGTCCAAAAAACAACAGAATATTGGGTGGAAATTCAACAGGCATGGTTTAATTTAAAATGTACCATTTGCAAAAATCGTGTGTTATCTGTTGATTATTCAGAGTGGTGAAAGTTGCTTTTTTTTGGTTCTGTAATACCATAATGCCAGAGAAAATATTGACAAAAGATAACGTTAGCAAGGAATGGATGGAAATGGACACAAAAGCGACAAAAATTACTGTCACAAGTCATTTCTAAATTATTTATTCTATGTACGCATTCTACTTGTACAGTGTTTCATATTTTATATCTGTGTTTGTGAACCTTTATAAACATCTCGTGCGTGTGTTGAAACATTTGTGTCGTGTATATGTTTTTGGGAAAGTGAAGTCCAAATCGAGAGTATTTACGCCTTGCAAGTGCCTAGTCTCACCTCTTATTATAATGGTCCATACATGTTCACCATGCTGTATTGTTGAAGTTGAAATGACACCAGCAAACTTCGTGTTTTACAGCTTAGTGGACGAAACGGTAAACGTTCTAAAAGTAAAATACGAAAGTAACTGGTTCCGCAGGACTATGGCATTAACAAAAATATACCACAGTGGACATTCATGGACCCCAGAAATTTAGAGGCGAGACCAGGAGCCCGAGAGGAGTAAGCATCTTCTGTTAGGCAAGCCACACCCGCCGGGAAAGTAACAGTTAAAGTGTCACACTTAAACTGATATCACGATATACCCAATCAGATGGCTATTTCTCTCGACACTAATTTCAATACTAAAATTGGACATTTGGAATCAATCATTACAACATTAACACCGTGGGTTAAAAGTTTACATGAAACTTGAAGATATAATTAGAAGTCTGAAACAGAAGATTTTTTTTAATTATTTTCATGTAATTAGATTTACTTTTCTGTAAGAAAATCCAATTGAAATTAGTTTCTTGTAATTTGCTTTTCATAATTGAATCAATTTATAACACTCTTTGCATTTAGAAAAGGTTAAAATGACAGCGGGTATAATCGTTTGAGCATTATTTGCTGTATAACGAACGTCTGCAATTCAACGAAAACAGAAACCTCTAGCTATTAAAGCATCTTATTTATCACGCAATATATTTAGGATGAACCTTTATCTCATGACGCCGAGTGGATAGACATAATATAAAGATTAAATACTTAGTTTGCATTAAACAAAAACCATATTCGATTGCAATGTCAATCCACTTTCTAGACCGCTAGCCTTCACACGTTGTTAGGGAGCAACCATTTAATTTTATGGGGGAGGAGGGGGGGGGGACAGAAAGAATTTTTGTAAGCCAGAAATTTTTTCCCTATTTTCAGAGCTGGAAAATTTTGGGGCCAATATGCAAAGCCGAATTTTTTTTCCTGACACTTATCCATGAAAATTTCATCAGGAGTGAAGGGGTGGGTGGGTGGGTTGTAAATATATATATATCCCAAAATTTCCAGTAGCCCTTCGAGCTACAACCATATATACTACACCACATTTTCAGTGGCCCTGTGCCCTGATTATCTGTTTTACCGGCCCTTCGACCGAAAAAATTATTTTCATTATTCATTTTTCATTTACCGTTTCTATTTACCAATTTTGATTTGGTACCTTGTGTCCAGACTTTTTAGGATATATAAATAATAGCTTCGAAGTACAAAAAACCCCACATGCATTTGCAGACATTTTATTGCACAAATTACTTCTCGAAATGTCATGTGCTTCTCTCCTCTAGATATCCGTTATTGCAAATAAGTGTTCTTTGATATTCTATCCCTGGTCAGATCTTTGCTAGCGTTTGGTAATTTGAACTAGTTTATTGCCCCTTTCTCATTTTCATTTCCGGATGACGCCGAGCCATCCTCGTAAAATATACATTATTCCGTGCCCTTAATAATGCTATAGATAAATCAATTGTTACAAATTAAAACTTTGCTGATGAGATCACCTATGGCCTCGACTATCTCTAATAATGTCAACCCCTAGTGTGAACACATCAACATCTGTGAGTTAGCACACTGCAGTAGAAATCATTAATGTATTTAGGTATGGAACAGACAAATGCAGTCGTTCAGTCAGTAGGAACATTGTGACAAAATATTATAATATCAATAATCATATTGTAACTGTACCATAACATAAATGAACATTAAATATAATAATTTGTTATCCATTTGGGTGTGGATATCATAAAACTTTATCATACATTGTTGTTTTCTTTGGTTTGTCTATGTTTTATTTATCTTGAGTAGAGTGTATCACATGGTTGTGTCAAATTCATAAGGTTTGTCTTATAATTGCTTTATATATATGTGTCTGCTGACATTATGCAATGCAGAGAACATCTTAAGTTTTCTCTTTCAGTTTTCTTCAATTACTGCTCATCCACACCACATTGCCTCATGTAAATCGCGCATTTGCGTCAAATTCGATGGTATTTTGTGCTTGTTTTTTTTTCCGTTTTGGGATTTTTTATGTCTTTTTTTGGGGGGGGGGGGGTGCCACATTTATATTGTCGATGTGAAAAGAAGTGTTGAGACTTAGAATCTCATGGACAAGAACGTACGGTTCAAATATGACACCCCTTCTGTTTAGTTTTGAATCCATTTTAGTAAATAAATCTCAAAAGTTTGACTAAAATTTATATCTATATTAAAAAGTATTAAAAAATCATCATGTGTTCGTCGTTTGGCTGGTGCTTTACACAGATTTCAACAATGTTTTAATTTCTTTTTCCAACATGGATTATGTGTTCGAAACAAGATCAGACAATCCTTTTTGCCATATTACTTACATTCCTGAGTAAAAGGTCTTCTGTTTGTTTTCTATTTGTTTTTAAATATTTGCTGATTTTACATGAACTTCCGTTTCATGGTGTTTGGACGTCTGTGTTTTATTCACCATTTCTACTTTTATTCACCATTTCTAACTAAAAGCGCTCTTATTTCGTTCTCATTTATCTGGTTTCCTTTCAGTGCTTAGTACCGTTGACTTTGTTAAGGAAAAGATGTGTTTTGTATTTCATTCGTATTCCTGTAGTTGTCTTTACATTTGTTATAAAATGTTTGTCTTATTGTATTAACGTCCCGATTTCTGACAAGAATACCATTATTATTTTTACATTCTGAAAAATCAATGCAGGAAAAATCTAAATTTGTTCACACTATCTCTGAGCAGTTGCATGAGACATTTGCCATTCTACTTTATTGATTTAACTTTAACACAAAATGTTCATCATTATCCCAAAATATTATTTCTGAACTGTATATACGGCTGTATCATTCTAAAAGAATTTCAAAACAATAATATAATGCAAATTACAAGAAATCCTACGAAGAAAGAGTGAATTAAATGAACAAAAACACTCATTCGGTCACTTGGCCTTTATCAAGTGGAAACAAAAAATAAAATAAAAACTTTGAGTTAAATACATGTCCGCTGGTTAAATCCGCCCAGCGTAAAGCAAACAAGGTATGGCGTCACAATTGAAAATGATAATGCCGGAAACGTAAAAACGACATCTTGTTTTCGTACGAAGAGATAGAGATTAGAAAGTTATTATTAGAGCGATCCAAAAGCATATATGTGAACATAAATAAACATAAAAAGATTTTATCTTGTTAAATCCATATATATAATATATATAGGCGCAACGGTATAACGAGCACAACAATGTAACAAATGATCTTATAATGTTAGGCACCGTCCATTTGCTATTCTGGGAGGGGAGGGGTGCTAGGATTTTTTGCCAAAAAAAATTTCTTGCCCTGATTTTTACTAAAATAATCTTGCTCCGTTACTCTGTCTCCAATAGACTAGCGTAATCTAAAATCATACTTTTTGAAAAAATTAGGTGTTATAACTCAATTCGTCCTGGCGAGCTTCGCTTGCCAAATTAAAAAAAAAAACACAACAATTTATGTTATTATGATCTTTTGTTCTTCATCAGTTCAATCATTATCAAACCTACTATATTTGTTACTTGAATTTAATGGCAAGATTTATCAGTATATAGTAGGGATTTTTATGGGTACTACTAACTGTGTACCTCTTAAAGCAGTTTCTTTTCTATATTGTTATGTGGGGGGTTTCATGTATTCTGCTCACAAATCTAAACGATTCGACCTTATTGAGATGTTGGATGATACCTCTAGGTACATATATCGTATATAGGTATATCTTGACGACAGCTTAGTTATTGATAACCCTGAGTTATCAATATAGCTAACATATACCCAACTGAACTTAGTTAAACATAGACAATATTTGTGATACAGAAACACTTTTCCTTGGACCTATACATTAAGACAATTAACAATAAAATTCATACCAATATTTATGATAAACATGACGATGTTAGATTTCCTGTTGTAAATTTCCCTTAGTTAGATAATTACAGATGTTCCTATACTAGATTCCCATCATATGGTGTTTATAAAATTCAGTTGCTTCGATTGCCAGCCAGCACCTGCACTAATGTGTTGCACTTTCATACAAAAAAAAAAATACAAATAACGTTGGAACTTATCATAAGTTTCATAATGTTAGAAAAACCTTCGGAAATTGTTTTGGTCATATTCAGAACTTTCATCAAAATTCGTAAACATTACATTGTATTAAATGAAATTTTTCATCCCAATTTCTACTGTGATCTTGCGTACAAACTTAAGAGCTGGCCTCTCCCCATAACCTAGGTCAACCTCACTCCCGTATGTTTTATGAATATTAAATGCACCCCTGACCCAAATGTTCGAACAGAGCTTTCTCCCACGGTATAAAAGACACAGGCGTAGTCATGCAACCGTGACATTTCATCGAAGAGACGACAAAGGCAACATGGCGTCACAAACAGAAGTACAAGTAATTATCTCTGTATTTTTCCTTTTTTGTTTCTTTATTTTTTTAAGTAACATACATAAATAATACAAAGTTAGTTATAACAAAAGATCACATGATACTGTAATGTTGTATGCATTTGTCACGAAAAGGCCACCCACCCAACCGTGCGTAACGTAAATAAACAAATTTTAAAGTTCGAACGAACAAATTATATTACATGTTCTAGTTATTTAGATATTATAATATGACCAGGTATGACATATATCATAATGTACAAAGGGGCAGGCTTGGTTTAGTGGTTAAGCGCTTGGCTTGCGGCGCCGACGATCCGGGTTCGATTCCCGGGTTGCGCCACTATGTTTAAGAGGTTGGTAACCTCCTGCTTCCATGTCGCGATATAACTGAAATATTGTTGAAAGCGACGTAAAACACCAATCAACCAACCAACCATAATGTACAAATAGTATCATGTGTTCAGTTGTACTTGTAACGAATCCACCCTCTCCGTGCAAATGTAAAAAGGTCAGTAAGATATAGGTAATTTGAAAACTTACGATATTCAGGTAATACTATCCTTTCTCCAAATTACAAGAGACAAATTCCAATACTCCACAACAGACCACACATTTGGAAAGCACAATATTATTTATACATGTATACTTTACTGTAAAAAATACATATCAGTTTACACATCCGTTTGTTGACACATCTTTTGGAGTGTTCGAATAAGTAACATACAAACAGGAAATGGTATACATTGAAGACGAAATCTTCAAAATTATACACAAGATACTGTTGAAGATCCTACATAGTGGGTGCATACTGAATAATGTTATTTGTAAATCATAGGACTCTTGTGACGTCTTCATTCACAAAGGTATTATTTTAATTTATTTTATTTTGTTTTATTATGTTTTATTTATTTTATTTCGAGTACAAACATTTTTCATCAATAATAGTACGGAAACTGAAAACTATATGACACTTTTGTGATAATTTATTTTGTTATTTACGGGCTAGTACGGTGTTCATACAAATTCAAGAACTAGTAACATTTTAGCTAAACAACCTGCGTTTTTGAAACACGAATGCCCCGGCTGCAAATAAACATAGCTGTCAATGTTCTACCCCCGGGTCACATGATGACGCTAATGGGATATACTTACTGTGGAATTTTGGTACTGTAACAACATTCTATTGAAAGTTATTTGGCACTGCAGAATTACGGAGGTACATACAGACGGACAGAACGACCGAATGCTTTTTTGCCCAAGATCTCTTAGACAGGTGCAAAAAGCGGAAGGGAAGGCGCAGGTGTTACGAGAAAAATGTTTAAAAATCATATATTAGTTAGAATTAATAATAATGCTGTTTGTTTGTAACTGTTCGACTTGACAAGGATCCCCATTCATAAAATTATACAAAACATTGCAGCTTCTTACCCATCCATCACTGTAACACCCCCCCCCCCCCCCCCCAAGGAAATACTTAGTAAAAAGAACATATGCTGTTTGAAGAACAAACAGCCCTTTTTTCTCTCCATCATCTCTGTCTCTGTAAATGTAAAAATACTTATAATCGAACACTCTGAATTCAAGAAACGAGGGAAGGGTTAGGATGCAGGGAAAAAGTGTAAATTTGAGGGCAGTGAACTTGGGCGTATGCCATCCGGGTAGAATATGGAAGACGGATTTAAAAGATAAGGCAAGAAGCAGTTTAGTCCGACAAAACCCTTGCGTCTCCTATCTGCCGTGGGTCATGTTATGAAATGCAATAACATATGCATGTTTACACTATACAAACGTAAATGATTTGAAACTTACACGATTTTGTATCTGTCCTTGGACTTTGAGAATGATTAACGGTTTGGCACTTCTTCGATGTTGATGTAGACTTGCATCCGTATGGTATAAGATCAGTCAAAAATAAAATTATAGACACAAAACTAAATTGTTGTAAAGGGATTAAATAAATGTAAAATGAAATAAATGAATCCATCTAGTGCTGTAAGTGTTTAATATCTATATAAAGTGCATAGTGAGGAAAAAAGTTTTCACACGTTTTCTATAGCTATGCTGACCGTCCGTGCAAGTCGCCGCTAGTTAAATGTCACGGTTTGTCGATTTGACATTTCTTTTATATGGTAAGCGAGATCATTTGGGTCAGACATTCATTTAGTATTCATAAAACATAGCGAGGTTGACCTATTGACCTATGTCGACCTCGCTCCCGTAAAAAAATTGAAACATTTCGGCTTTTATAGTGAGAGGCCAGCATTAAGAGGGTCATTTCGTCGGGTTCCAAGATAGTAAAAGGCCTTTATGATCTATAATTACATTGTATATTACCCTGAGATCAGCAAAAGGACAGTAATTCTTGAATTGACACTTTTTACACTCTTATATGGAGATTTTAATGTGTACGCTGTTTTCACAGGCGGGTGGGTGAGCCTTGTTGAAACCTTTTTCAAAGAAGAACTGGTCCTGAACCTCATTCCGTCTTACTGTGAATTGGGGCTCTTACAGATCAAGGGACTGAACTCGCTTCCAGATAGGCAGAGCACCATTTACTTATGTTGATATGTACATTTTTGATATCTTGGTCTTAAACAGCATTACCATACATGTTTATTTTTCATGACCTCTCAACGTCAGAAAGTTGTTAATCCTTGCTTTCTGCATTGAGGATTATTCATAGATTTTAAATGTGTGTTCTTTGATTTTAATGCTTTTGTGGAAAGTGGGGAGGAGGACTCGTAAACTGGTTAACCACTCCAATTGATTGACCACCGTCGTATCAAGTGACCGTCCCAAGTCAGTATCACAACTGCACTTTAAAGATTTTTTGATGTTCTTGTGAAAAGTTGTGCCTTTTTTCCAAATTAGTACATGTACATTATCAACAGTGCATTTCCGTGGTGATTTCTGTCATACGGCAGAGTGAGATGCGTTTATCTTTTTCTTTGAGTACTGTAATGTTTGTACTGGATATATGCCAAAAACGGTATATGAGGGGTGGACCGGGGGTAGTAGCTACCCCAAGTGAAGTTTGCAGTGTATTCATACATGTATATTTATGTGCTTAATGTATTTGGATAGAGCTCAGTGAGACAAATTCAAAGGTTTGTTTTCCTTTTGCTGATATCTCTATCCTATCAAAAGCTCTGGTAGTTTGAAGATGCAAAATTTTGATATTTTCACAGAATTATTTCTTTATATAATTCATGATTGATTTCGTGACTAAGACGAAACCGAAATTTCTCACATTTTTAGAATTTTTGTCATTTCCCTGTCATTTTTTTTACCCAAGGTTGCCCTCTTTCCTTCACACCCTACCCCCTTTTTTTCTTCCTCACTTGCTTCTAGTCTCGCCTTCATTTCAGTATACGGCTTCACTATAATGGAATAAAAAGCGTATAATCGGCTTGAGCAGAATTTTGTCAAAAATAAGTGTTTATAGTCAGATTTGAATTATTATACAACAATATTTTATTATTTGGCAGGAAAGCTGATTCAGATGCATTATTGGACATACATGTATTATCAGCTGACATTAACATCCCAGCAAACCGAAGCTCAGATAAGTGGTTGACAACATTATATATTGATAGCAAACCTTTCAAATTCCGCATTGACACCAGAGCAAAGTGTAACGTAATTTACAAATCACACCATTCGTCCAGAATTCAGAGTCTACCTGCCGCTTACAGCCAAAATCAGCTCGATACCTGTCGACATAAAGTTTGAAATTGTTGACGTTCAGCAAGAAAATGTCATCACTGGAGCTACCGCTACCGCTAATACTTGGATAAATTAAGCGTCTACCGTTAAAGTTGATAATGCCGATCCGTCAAGTCAATTTCCAGATCTTATTCGCACTACCAGTACCCTGCCTGGAGAGCATAAGATAAAAATTGAACCTGTAAGAAAGCAACCTGCATCGCTTAAACCACGTATCATTAAGCAGCTTAAGGAATGCAAGCAGATGGATACATACCTCCAGTTGAGGAACCAACTGCGTTGGTCAGTTCGATGGTAGTAAGTTTCGCAACGACAAAATCAGAATATGTATAGACCCTAGAGAGCATTACCCAATGAAAAGTTGCATCCTCAATTCTAAATGCTTAGATATTCCCGGTATTGGATGCCAAGCCCGGATACATGCAAATTAGATTAGATAGTGATTCATCATATCTTACAACGTTCAACACCACGATAGGCCGTTTCAGGTGGCTAAGACTTTCTTTTGGAATAAAATCCACGCCAGAAATATACCAGCGCATAATGGATCAGATGTCAGAGGGAATTGACGGGGCATACGCTATTATGGATGACATATTAATAGCATGTCAGGAACTGGAACATCGTGACAAAGTTTTGCTTCAAGTTACTGAAAGAGCAACCGCCTGCAATTTGCGTCTTAATTTTCATAAACGCAAACTCCGCAAATCATCAGTACCCTATTTAGATTTTATCATTAGTGTAGAAGGTATATCATTTGACCTCGCTAAAGTTGCAGCTATAAACGATATGCCAACTCCGAAAAACAAACATGATGTTAGAAGATTTCTAGGTCTTGTTCAGTACCTCAGCAAGTTCATACCAAACATGAGCCAGATTGATGCGCCGTTGAGAGTACTTTTAAAGTCAGACGTCATATTTATTTGGGATCAGGCTCAACAAAGCAGTTTTAAACAGCTTTAAACTATACGCACCATTGCACCTGTTCTAGGATTTTATGATGTCAAAAAACGGTCGAAATCCAATGCGATGTCTCAAAAGACGGCTTGGGAGCTATCCTCTTACAAGAAGGCCATGCGATAGCATATTCATCAAGAGCTCTTACTGATACAGAACAGCGATATATACAGATTGAGAAAAAATGCTTTCCATCGCACATGCAACGCACAAATTTCATAGCTATATCAGTAAACATGCTACTGTATATAACGATCGCAAACCGTTATTCAAGAACCCATTATTGTCCGCACCGATGAGACTTCAAAGATGCTTCTGAAATTACAACGACCTTACCTCAATATACAAGAAAGGGAAAGATATGGTTGTAGCCGACTCTCAAGAGCATGTTTACTAATACAGGAGCCAGAACTCGTATTTCCTGACATGAATGCGTTTGATTTACTCTCAGTAAGTGACCCGAAAAAAAGAAAACCCCTGGAAATTAAGGAATTTACAATGAAAGAACTCAAAGGACTGTATCAGATTATAGTAAACGGTTGGCCGGATACAAAAGTTTCAAAGTCCCATAAACGTAAGAGATTATTGATCATTTAGAGACGAACTATCAATTATGAACGATTTAATATTCAAATGCATGAGAATCGTTATTCCACCTAGTCTCCGACCGAACATGCAATCCCTTATCCATAAATTTCACATTGGAATTGTCAAATGCAAACAACGTGCAAGAGAGGCTATGTATTGTCCCGAAATGAACACTCAAATAGAGCAAGGACAGTGACAAATACGATACATTTCAAAATAAGCAATCACCAGAACCGCTACTACTCATTCCATTTCCAGAATTACGACGAATGAGTTGGTTGGGTGCGATCTCTTTGATTTCGAAGCCAAGAAATACCTGAGTCGCAGACTACTACTCCAGATACGTAGACTGTGTAGAATTGCAATCAATTTCATCATTTGCATCAATTCAAGCTCTCAAATCTATATTTGCATGCCATGTAATACCAAAGGAACTTAGATCAGATTATGGACCACAATTTTCTTCGTCCGAATTCAAACAATTCTGCACATCGTACTACATAATCCGCAAAACATCAAGTCCGCACTTTCGAAGCTCAAATGGAGCTGCTGAGTGCATGATGCAAACAGTTAAGGGCTTATGGAGGAAAACCTCTGACAAACATCAAGCTCTTTTGGACTATAGGACCACTCCGTGCGAGGATGTAAACAAAATGTCACCAGCACAACTACTAATGGGTAGACAACCCCGAAACACACTACTATTTTGCGCCCGAAAAACCCAAATCTTGATTTTATCAAATCAATATCGAAGAATTACCAAACCGTTAATCATTCGCAAAATTCAAGGACAGATACAAAATAAATCGTTTAGTTTCAAAAAGGAACTGTTGTGAACCCCGAAATACTGAAAAATTCCGAGGTGAGACCAGGTGCCCGGGGAAAGCCTTCGTTCTAGGAAAAGAAAAGAAAAGAATAATTTCAACAAAAAGCACAACAAGGAATTACAGCCGCTTAACCCGACAGATCCTGTTCGCTTCATGCCTTAAAAAGGAGAGAAAGAATGGAAGACAGGAATGGTCATATCGCACCACAATCCACCAAGATCAAACATAATTCAAGTCGGTAAGCGTCAGTTGCGCCGAAACCGCAAACATCTCCGAACGTCATCCTATACCGCAAACACAGATGTCGACTTCCTGAAAATTCCGCAAGAATTAAATGAAGCATATCCGCCACAACAAATTACCCGAAATATTTCAAAAGCACAAAATGCGCAATTATCTACATGTAATAGTGTTCCGAACAACCGCAACACAAAATCCGGAAGGTCAGTGAAGCCTCCGCAAGGGCTAATTTGTGAAATGTGAAATTTATACAAAGTGAAAGTGAAATATGCATAAGCAATTTACATAAAATGAAAGTGAAATGTGTGTAGGCTTTTGGAGCAAAATCAGTTTTATATGTAAACCTAAATTTCATTTTTTTTTTTGGTGAATATATCACTTTCATATTGTATTTGCAATTATGTTTTTATTGTTTGTCTAGTCAAGTGTGTCTGGTCAAATGTAGACCATTCAGCGACACTTAGCACGTTTAATTGGCCTTAAATATCCTTATTTCATATTTGCTTATAATTATCTTGTGTCGGAGCACATTGATAAAAACAAGAAATTGAATTTGCAAGAGTATAGACTCCTTGTTCATTTGCATATTATCATATGTATTTCATGAAAATCAGTGTACATGTATATGCTCGTTGATTAGGTAACAGTTTATTTCATAGGTCACAATTTAAAAAAAAAAAAGGGGGGGGTGGTGTAATGTATTTTAAAAAATGAGAAATTGTCGAGTTCAATGTTCATTGTATTTTGTTATAACCTCATGCTTCAGAATTAAACAAAATCGTAAATCGTCATCTTAATGCAGTGTTGTAATTTGAGACCAGAAATGCTCCAAGAAAAGTGGATATTACAAGTGGCGACACCTATAGTGGCTTTGTACACTGAAAACCTATAACAAATATCAGTGGCGATATCTTTTTATGGCGTAACGTGTAAACATTAAACATACAATGGTGAATGATTTATGATAAATAATTTACTTTTGATGAGTAAATCAGGGGTTTTGTTCAGGCCGTTTGACTCGACAGATTTAGAAAAGAAAAAATGCTAGATTTTTTTTTTTTTTTTTGGACACTAGCTAGTTTGTTGTCAATTTGTTACTGTGGCGATGGCAATTACAATCACAACATTTTCCCATGAATGCTTTTCTTTCTTTCTTTCTTTTTTGAATTGAAGTGGTGCCTGACTGGTAGGTGCATCATCTTGGTCGTAAAAGAAGAGCCTTGGTTATTTACACGTATGTCTTCTGTTTTCTGTTTCCCTGTAGAACATCTTGTTAAGTCGACTCTTTGCAAGGGAAGAAAGATAAGTTCCTGACTCAACCATATGCAGAAATCACCACGGAAATATTTAACATTCAATGTAATGATATAAAAAAAACCCACATAAGGACATCTAAAAAATATTCGATTATAGTGCCGTTACGATACCGACGAATTTAGATGGTCATTTGATACAATAGTCAATCAATTGGTGCGATTCACTTGTTTAGGGCCCACATTCCCATTCGCTGCAACAGCAAAATAATCAAACGACAAACATTTAAAAATCATAAATATTCATCCATATAGAGATCAAGGGTCATAAAGTGTCTCAAGTTGAGAGGTCATCAAAATATATATAAACACATATGGTAATGTAGAAAAACATCATTGTATTCAAAATATATTAAGCATGTTAAAATGAGGAAACAGTGCTCGGTCGGTCTGGAAGCGAGCACAGACCCTTGATCTGTAGGTGTTCCGACTAACAGTCAGAGGGGACGAGGTTCAGGACCATGTCTTCTTTATTCGTTATCGTTTTCGGAAACATTTTTGCCTTCGTGATTACTACACTTGGTTTTGGGTTGGGGTCATTGTTATCATAACACATACTATTAAGTTGTAGCATTGTTATTTTACTTTATTGTGATAACGTAAAACAAAGATCCTTGTTCTCTATATGGAGGATTATTTATAAATTTTTAAATGTGTGTCCTTTGATTGTGCTGCTTTTGCGGTGAGTGGAAATGTGGGCACCCGTAAACCCGTTAACCACACCAACTGAGTGACGTTTGTTACTTCAATTGACCGTCGTAGGTCGGTATCGTAACTGCAGCACAATCGAATATTTTTGTAATGTTCCGTGTATATTATGTTGTTGTCATTTTGTGTATGCAGGTCCTTGGTGAGTTGTGCCATACAGCTTTGTCAGATGTCTTCTGTTTTCTCTTTTATAAAACTGAAAATACGGATAAGGAAATCTGAAAAGAAAAAGAAAACTTAAACCTTTTGGATAGATTTTGATATAAATCGGGACTGGCAGTCATGTAACAAGATGTTCATGTTATGGTCCGGCAGTATCTTTACAATGTATGCTTACATTTCGTTCCTGGCAGTAATAATTCTCGTGAGTGACATATTCAATCAAGATGACCTTGGCTGTATATGTATTTCGTCAATAATTACAGATTCAGTCTGACTGCCACATATTCAGTTAAGAGATGTCATTGAGAATACAGAATGTAAACTGCAACAGAACTGCATTAATATTCAATTTTAACGATGGTTTGCAAAGGTATGCAATAATAACATAAATGGTATGGCTTCTCTCATTAAGGAAAACAGACGTTTGATCTGTGTGAGCGTCATTAATAGTAATGATAATGAAATATGGGCAATCCGGGACATCTGAAAAAGGGGATCAGGTGCTATGAAAAAGTAAATGTGCCTGTGGAATAATCTCATTCACAATGAGCCCATAGTCAATATGCTCAAAACGGCTATGCTTGTTGCAATAATCAGGCTTATTCCTATACGAGATTTGCTCAATTTTCTTCCGTCACCTATATTGCCCTTTACCTCACATTTATGTGTTTTTCATAGTATTTGTTTAAATTATTGGTGTGCTGTTTCAAGTATTAAATTAGTACTTCTTTGAATGTTGTTTACTATTTTGTAGTTCGTAGTCCTTTTATTGCATATTGATTTTGTCTGGGTTTAATCAAGGTGTTGTTTGCTTATGTGTTGTCGTATTTACTGCTGCAATCAATTTAGATTTATTAGGTTTGTTATTTTCATCCTCTCATAAAATAAGATTTGATGTATTCCTTAGTTTCAATTCACTTGCTGACTTATAGTTGCTTATATTTTGTTCTACATTTTAAATGTCTCGGTAGTAAATACCTCCTACCTTACTTTCTGTTCGTACTTTCGACAAGACTTGGATGTAGATATATAATATAGAGCATAGATGAATAATATGATGAAGGTTTCGTATCTAAGGCACATGAACCTAGAAATGAAATTACTTTACAGAGCTTCTTTTTCTGCTAGTATTAATATATATAACATGTACACGACATTGTTAATATGGATGCAAGATTCATATTCTATATCACACAACGTATGTATGAAACATGTGACTGTAGTACACGTAACTAATGACATAGAATTGATACCAAACCGTCTGAGAAAACGTATGCATTTAATGCCTTTACAACAGATTAATCGTTCCCATCGAAGGGTTTCCTAGAAACATCAATATTGATTTTATGCTTCTAGTGGCAAAACGTGACATCCTTAACTTTTAAATTGGTGTTGTGTAATGGAAGTTTAGATGTCTTGATATTTAAGAACAATTACTATATTCTGATAAAAAAAAATAATGTAAAAAGAAACATCATTACAGTTAAAGTTTTCATGATCTATCTGTTTTGACAAATATTTTAGACGACAAAAGAATATTTTAAGTGTGAGGATTGTTATTTTCGTTTTACCGATTTCATTTTTAACTGTCAATTACTTCAAAATTGAGGGTTTATGTGTAGTAATGACTAATTAACTATAACAGTTTGTTTGACGGTTTAACAACACAGCGTTGAAGATGTAACATTGTTATGCAGTTAGTATTGCATGTTTTCGAGCTGGTATATGTTTTACGTAATCATATGTGTTCCCCTTCAAATTCGTGGATATGCATGATTTCAATTCATTTTAAAAGCTTCCAATCAAAACAATACTAGAACATAAATACGTGTATAAGTTTTGGTGCACCATATGTACATTTCGATAACATATGTCTCTTCAGTGATGCTCAAAATAAGTTGGTAGGTTGGCTGATTTGGAGTTTTACGTCGCTTTGAACAATTTTTCAGTTACCGCAAGCCAAGCGCTTAACCACTACACCAAACCTGTCCCTGCTGCTCAAAATGAGAAAAAAAAAACATCTGATCAGCTGTATCAACAAATCACCGAGGATATGCACATAAAACATGAATATAGGAAATATACCCAGAAAACATTACAAAAATATTTGACTGTACTGCGTTTTCGATACCGAAGTAACAAACGTCACTCAATTGGTGTTCTTACCGGTTTACGGGCGCCCACCTTCCCACTCACCGTAAAAGCAGCACGATCAAAGGACACATTTTAAAGTTTGATAAATAATTCGCCATATAGAGAACAAGGATCAAC
Source organism: Pteria penguin (assembly GCA_035048485.1). Taxonomy (NCBI): domain Eukaryota; kingdom Metazoa; phylum Mollusca; class Bivalvia; order Pterioida; family Pteriidae; genus Pteria; species Pteria penguin. The sequence continues at coordinate 38,858,534 of CM068582.1, read as the reverse complement.
AAGTTTCTCATGAAAATTTAATTACACACGAAAAGTTTAAAGAATAATATGCTGGTATCAAAAATATGTAAGGCGACATCGATATGAGGAAACCGCTTTCTGCTCGCCTGTAAGCGAGCTCAGATCCTTGATCCTGAGTAATAGCCAGAGGGGAAGAGGTTCAGGACCTTATCTCCTCTGAAAAATTTTGGACAAGGCTCGTCATAGTGTCCCCCTCCCTGTTAGCGTGCAATGCTATAGTAAACGTCTGTACTGGCTTGTAGAGGGAAATTAATACAAGAACTATGGTCTTAGCGATGATCTCGGGGTCATACTGTCGATGTCGAAGGAATTTAATTATTTTAGAACCTGCCGATATGAAATTATTAGAACCTGTGACCTTCCTTAGTTTGTACTCTAGATCAACGTAGAAATTGGGATAGGAAATTCCGCTTCTTATGTATTGTTGAAATGTCACATTTCCGAATTAAGATAAAATGTCTAAATAAGATCTGTTATTTTTACGAAAACTTTTTCGAAGTTTATGATATATATAACCCTGAGTTAGAAGTTTACAAGTAATCTGAGATTTTTTGCGTGGAAATTCAAAAAGTTAGTGCAGGTTCTAGCAAACCGAACTAATTGACTGATAAAATGGGATTCTGGGGACATCACCCTCTAAGTAAGGGAAATTTCCGATAGGAAATCCAAAGCCGTCACGTTTATTATATATATTTTTATGAATATTGTTGTTAATGATTTTAATCTTTAAGTCCAGTAAATAAGTTTCCGATCAAAAGTACTGGCTTTGTTTAATTGAAGTTCAGATTAATGTCAGTAATATACTTTTCAAACTTACGGTTATCGATTTATGAAATATCATCAAGATATCTAGAGGTCTAATTGAACTTACCAATAAGGACAAAAGGTTTCTAGGTTTGAATAGAATGCATTAAGTCCCTCTCATAGCAGTATAAAAAAAATCTACCATAAGGGGACACAACTGATGCCCATGGAAATCCCAATAATTTGTTGACAAATCTTGGCATTAAATTGTACATATTATCCATCCAAAACGTGGTGGAATTACACAACTCAGTACAAGACCAATATTAATAATTATCATACTGTTTGTTAGAGAAAAATCCAGATGTAGGTGAAGTACAGAGGTATGATTTAGACTCTCTGTTGAAACACCAGCACAGAAAAATACTTAGAAAGATTAGCTTCAAAATCTCTCAAACGGAATTTTTCAATGACTTTTTTTTTAGAATTTTTGATGGACGAAAACAATTGACACAGTTGTTGAGCAATGACTAGAATTTGATATAAAGCGTGATTTATATGGATATTTGTTGAATTTGGGATGCCAATATATGGTTGGAAGATCGTTTTTATCCATGCTTAAATTGAAGTCGCACATAGCTATACCATGATCCGATATGATCTTGTCCTTAAACAAACGGGTTTCAACATGTAATGGGGTATCAATAAAGAATGGGGTTTGAAGACCAAAATTGAAATTGAAAATAGAGATATTTGAAACGCAAACTCATGACCATATTGACCTAAATGTAAAGGCCAAATAGACAATTTTCTTTTTGTCATATAGCACAGATTTCCTTTGCGTTTTCGATATTATTATGTAACATGTATACTTCTCCCTCATGCCTTAACTAGATTCTTTGGTTCACTTTTCGGTCAATTTAGTTTCAACACTGCTCTTCAAATTATTATATATTTTGAGAATTCCAAACATTTGGCCACCAGCATCACTTAAGAGACATATATTGTCGAAATGCGCATATAGGGCACTAAATTAAAAGGTATATATGTTCTATACTTTTCATTCTTTATTTTACATATTTCGTAATTGACTATATAAATTTGACAATATTAGTTATAGAACTTCGGCAAGTCATATGAGAAGCAATTTGGTATTACTAGAGAAAGTAATTAATATTGATCTCCGAAACCTACCTTATGTCTAGACGAATACGCAAGACTTCTCAAACCAACACATTTTCTATTTTCCTATTACATTTCAGTCACATTTAGTACTAAACAAGTCAACAAAATAGTGTAGTCTTCTTTGACCTACTAACATACATATAAAGGAAAAACAGATATTGTTCTATCGATGTGAATGCAAGACAGAAAAGGAACGAAAATATAACATACTCTTTAATGCCTGCAATATAATACGACAAAGTATGAATTGAGTGTTCTGAAGGAAAACATATTTAAATGTGTAAACTATTGTGTACTTTTCTACGGTATACCGACATTCCAGAATTTGACAGCTAGGTAAATTGTATCGGAGCAGTTAATATATTATTTATCCACTTACTACTGTACATGAAATAGTCGTGCTAAGTCTAAAATAATTAATCAACACCTTGCACTATTAAGCAAGAAGGATATACCTATTTGCTGCACACGTTCACGCGTTTTGCAAATCGTTCGTAAAGTTTATAAAACAAACAACGTAAAATTTCAATCATAAGGGGTCAAATATCTGTTCCAGTTTTATCTATATTTTACCTTAACATTTCTGGGAGACTCTCTAGAGTAAAGGCTCATTTCAAGAATACAGATGTAAACTGACAGCGTAATCAATTGTTGTCAAGCTTACTCATTCTGGGACAAAATGAGATTTCTTTTTGTACTGACACTAATTCTTGTGAACGATGCAACGGAGAGGTAATGTTGCTGCAATTAGAACTAAGACTATATTCCTTGAAGGTCTTCTCCATCTTGGCAAAATGTGAAATTCGTCTTAATTGTTATATGTGATATGAAGTGAGAGACGATTCTGACAAAATGAAACTAATTTATTTATATGTATATCAGGCTTCCTTTACGAGTTTTGTATTAAGGGCTATGGCTTATAAATTGGAATTATTAGATTAAGTGACCGGTTCCTTGTCACGCTGTCCATTTGATACTGGCATTTAACAATTACTTACATTTAATAATATTTAAATATCTTTATATAATTTTTATTTATATATTTATTTCTTATTTTTATTATTAGTAATATTTATATCGGAGAAATGATCACTGGAAATTGCTTCTAAGAGATATTGTATTACAGTCACATACGTCAAAAACATTGTCAAATACACTGTAGATATCTAGGTGTGATTGATTTTTTAAAACTGATAGTCCTTCTTGAATTATTATTTGCTACTTGATTTACCTAGGTGGTTTACATTTTATTAAGTTCAAGGGTAATTTCGGATTTGTTACATGGAACACTGTCTGTATTGTAATGTCTGTCTGTGTTTATGATTCAGACTTTTTACATTTTCATTAGTGTTCTTATTTTCTCCCGTATTCCAGTGCGTTGTTCGTACAAAAAAAAAAAAACAAAACAAAACAAAATAAAAAAACAGTGGAGGGTTTGATTTAAGTGTTGTTATACTTTTTTCCTGATGTTATGTGACCGACAATGACCGTCGCTACACGTTGTTTCACATTCATTTATGTATACAGTAATGAGTTACATTTGGTTTTTTTTTTTCGTATGTAAGGACATTCATGGCGGGTTGTGACTAACCATTCAGTAGACGCATACTCCTCCTGGACATGGTCTTCTCTCTGAATTTGAGGGGTCCCTGAATGTCTGCTGCGGTACATTGTTGTTAGTGCCACCAGTTAATTTCGTATTTGGTTTTCATTGGTTGGAATATTAATATGAAATATGGGCGTTTATAAACATCAAGCTGCCGTTGTATAATTTAATATCACTTTTTTGTCTTCCGTTTATCACATCATGTCTTTGCTGTCATTGTACTACAATTCCACATAATATATTGAAGACAAGCTTCGAAAATATTGATAATTTTTCTCAACTAAAGATTCCACAAATGATTCCACCTGTAAATGATGGGTATGACCAGCAAGACAGAGGATGCTTCTACCTTCCTTGGTCTGGTCTCGCTCATAATTTTCATATTACTAGTTACTTTTTTAACATTCGTTAAAGCACGACACAAAATAATAAGTTAACCACACCGACTAAATGGCAATTGTTCCTTTGATTCTCCTAAAGCGTTCTGTGCCACAACTGCACTAGTATCGGATATTTTTATATTTCTTGTTTATTCGCCAATACTCATGTCCGTGGCTACTTGTCCCATGCAGCTGAGTCCGGGATTTGTTCCCTTTTTACATTAATGTCACATTTATTCCCTTTGCAGTGTGGAGGTCGTGAAAACCGCCGAGGATTTGACTTCAGTGTAATTATATACTTTTTCCTGATTTTTTGTGGTAGTGGGCACTTTCTACACGTTTGTTTACATTCATTGATATTTACACTGCTGAATTATATATTTCTTTCGTCTGTATGTAAGGGCATTTATGGTGGGTATGGCTAGTCAAACAGGATACGCCCACTACTCCCGGGCACCTGGTCTCATCTCTAAATTTCGGGGGGCCGTGAATGTCCACTGTGGTACATTGTTGTTAATGCCCATAGTTATGTGACACTAGTTCTTTCGTATTTTAAGGGCAGGTTTAGTATAGTGGTAAAGCGCTTTTCTTTTGGCGCCGACAATTCGGATTCGATTCAAAGTTTGCACCACTATGTTTAAGAGGTTGGTTACCTCCTGCTTCCTTGTCGCGATATAACTGAAAAATTATTAAAAGCGACGTGAAACGCCAATCAACCAACCAACTTTCCGTATTTTACATTGCTCGTTTGTATGTAGTTATTTTTTGTTCTGCATTGTTGGCTACTTCATTAAAGCTTTGAAGGAACTAGTGCAGATAAAAAAAAGACAGAGAAGGATAGTGATAAAATATTTGTGTATCGTGGAAATTTTTCTAGCAAGCTGTCCGCATTCCTATGAGCGATAATTATTCGCTGTTTGTTTAAAACATTTGCATCTTCGTCAAGGGAAGAAGTAACTGAAATTAATCGATAATTGTCTACTTTGATATATTGACGATGTTTGATTAAGATTGTTTCATTTTCTACTATGTAATGCAATTATTCTACCAAACTTGAAAAATATATGACAGATTCAGATTCTAGTTATTACTATTCGTATTAAGAAATTTTACCTACCATTACTTAATGTTGAGTTAGGTTTCAGTTGGGAAGACACGCGATTTAACTGCAGTTTACACATGATACATTATTTCTATCTATTATGATGTTGTTCTCCTATTTTTCCGTCTGTCACATACGTTGTACCTTGATTGATTTACAAAATCGTTCAGATCTTTCAAGCAAGAGTTTATTAATTGAAGTAATATCTTTTAACTTCATATATGTTTCCATTTAAATTGGGATTTTATGAAAGTGTTTACTTTCAATAGTGTATTGCAGTACATACCAACTTGTTAAAATCAACCGTAAAAACGACGTGAAACACCAATCAATCAACCAACTTTTCGTGTTTTATATTGTTCGTTTGTATGTAGTTGTTTTTTGTTCTGCATTGTTGGCTACTTCATTAAAGCACTGAAAGAACTAGTGCAGAAAAAAAAAAAGAAAAAGAAGGATAGTGATAAAATATTTCTGCATCTTGGAAATTTTTCCAGCAAACTGTCCGCATTCCTATGAGCGATAACTATTCGCTTTCGTTTAAAACATTTGCTTCTTCGTCAAGGGGAGAAGCAACTGCCTATTTCGATATATTGACGATGTTTGATAAATATAGAACATATGTACTTTTTAATTCAGTGCACCGTATACGCATTTCGACAACTTATGTCTCCTCAGTGATGCTGGTGGCCAAATGATTGGAATTCCCAAAATATATAAATATTTGAAGAGCAGTGTAGAAACCAAAGTGACCGAAAAGGGAACCGAAGAATCTATCTAAGGACAGAGCTATGCCTGAGGGAGATACTCCTTAGTTTTAGAGTGATTTATTGAATTTGATGACTGAAAAATTGACTTATATATTTAATGTCGGTACAAAAGCACTAAAAACTAGACTTCTGATGCCCTCGGTGACAAGTCCACCAGCAGTGACACTAGCCTAGTGGTTATAATAAATACAGAACATATGCACTTTTAATTTAGTGCACCATATACACATTTCGACAACTTATGTCTCCTCAGTGATGCTTGTGGCCAAATGATTGGAATTCCCAAAATATATAAATATTTGAAATGCAGTGCAGAAACTAAAATGACCGAAAAATTAAGTTTGTTTCAGCTTCTACCATATTATGCAATTATTCTACCAAACTTGAAAAAAAAAATATGACAGATTCTAGTAATTACTATTCGCATTAAGAAATGTTACCTACCATTACTTAATGTTGAATTAAGTTTCAGTTCTAAGACACGCGATTTAACTGCAATTTACCCATGGTACACTATTTATGCATGTATCTATTATGATGTTTGCTTGAAAGATGTAAAACTCTGAACGATTTTGTAAATCAAATAAGGTACAACGGATGTGACGGACGAAAAAAGAGGAAAACAACATCATAATAGATATAGTTTTTTTCCTGCACTAGTTCCTTCAGTGCTTAATGAAGTAGCCAACAATGTAGAATAAATCAACCGTAAAAGGGAAGATGGAGAACTTGAAAGCAAGGCCAGGTGACCTCTGAATACTGGCTGTTTTGTTATAGACAATCGATAAATTTTCAACAGAGAAAAAGGTGCTTGCTTAATGCAGTGGCCTTAAAAGAAGGTGCTGTACATTTGTTAATTTAGTTTATGTTTAAATAGATAGGAATTTTCCCTGTACCTTTACCCGAAATATATACTTTTGAGTAACTATCATTTACTATAAACAGCTTGTAATCCACTCTAATGTTACTTGATGATAAATAAATGGCAATATTGAGAGGAATTCGTTATATAATCGCTTAATATTTTCTTGTCATTATACCTTTGTGATTTCTTGTCATTTCAAATTACAGCAGTGAGAATGCAATGAAACACTTTTATATGAAAATATTCCTTGTAACACTTATATTAATGTACTTTATCGCTAATGAACAAAATAAATACCACTTTCGATCTTAGAATATATTAATACCCCTAAAACAAGTTTTCTTGTCATTACACCCCGCCAGGTTCCTGTCATGCGCAATAAGTACCTTATTGACGGATTGTTGTAGCATTCATGCATTATTGCATTTGAGCCTTGTTGCATTGTTACATTTTCATATTGTTTCGTTATTTCTGACGTGTCTTATTTTGCATATGGTCCTATCCGGAAACCATAGGAAGCTGATGTCAGATATTTGAAAGCAAGGAAGACTTATTAAAACGTGGCAGATTTAAAAACAAAAATATCCGGACAGAATTCCATTTCAGCAAAAGACAATGGTGTTTATGTAACATTTGCCTGACACAACCTACAGTATTTCCTATGATTCATCAATCGTTCAATGGCCACCAGCGCATTTACACACTTTCTCTTTTTGACAACCATTATAACGCCACTCATAGGAAGACGACTTTCTCAAATAAGGAGATAAAAGGTTATACAATATGCCCAAAACCATGTTTCCATAACATTTAATCTACAATGTTAAAATGATATACGTTCATTTGTTATCTGTGTACAAGGAAGTGTTTTATTAGAATAAATATAGAACATATATACCAGTATGAAAGTATGCATCATACGTGTATTTCGTCAGCTTGGAAGTCCAAGTATAATTACAGAGCATACTTGTTTCAACAATGCATTGTGCTCTTACTTGGATGATCTGGCTGATTGTATCGTCTATATGCATACGTGTCGGATGTGACTAGACAAAAAGCCATTGCTACCCTTCCGAGCACCTCCTCTCACGTCTAGAACTATTCACTGTTTTGCAGTGCTGTGTATGACACAACGATAAAGCAACAGTTACCTTCGTTTGATAATTGCAATTCCTGATAATGATAACTATTGCATTGACATGAAAAACATGTCTGAAAGTCCACACTTTGAACAATAAAAGTATGATAAAGCAACTCCCAAAGTGATACAGCAATATGCAAATCCACTGCAAGAAAATCGGATTTCATAGAAAGAAAACTGATATTTGTAATAAAAGTACAAGTTGATTGTATGCCGGAAAAATAAACAATCACGGATTGCTGATCATTAAAACAATTTGAAAATTATTTGCAATGAAATGTTAGTGAGAAAGTACAAATAATATAAAAAAGAAATAAAAAATACTGGATCATATCACACTTCCCTAATGCAATGTATTATAATGCTTTATAATGTAATTTCATTCATTTGGGTCTGATCTTTTACACCCTTACTTTCTATAAATATTGATGTTAGAATGAAGAACTTTAGAATTGATACTTTAAAATGAATAATACTGAGATAAAATCATCCACATATCAAATTCTACACAAAAATCAAAACATTTTGTCATCAAGCATAACCTATTCCTATCTAATATCATATAAATATATCATGTTGCATTTAGAAGTAGATATTTTTGAATGATTTAATGCTATTAATTGAAAACTAACACGATAATGTAGTGATAAAAATATTCAAAAGGGAAAATCAACTCCGACACGAGGGACTTAATTATTATTAATAATTATTATTATAATAAGAATAAGAAGAATTGACATCAGGTCAAGGCTTAAAACCGTGCACTTAACTCTTTTAATACTTAAGTATCTCATGTATCACATGGCCAGTTCTTATCACAAAGGAATCTTGCTCTCGGGATGTTCGGTTACTCATCAGAAATTGACAAAGAGAATTGTCTCTATTATTTAAAACTCAATAATGGGTTTCGAAGATACATACAAACCGGATAAAATGTAACTGTAGTTTAGTAATTTCATTTATAAATGCATATATTAAGTTGCATTATGTATATTATCATTTAATCTTACCTACGATGCATTCTTCAGGCCTACGACGCAGTGAACGAGTCAGGTTATACAGAATGCCTGGGGAATGTTCCGCCATATGCGCAATAAATTGCGACGCATACTGTCCAACGAAGCAAGGGGTGTCCATTTCATTTCATCCTAAACATGTTCTATATGCGATAAATCCGGTGACATGGCAGGCCAGGGTAGCACATTCACGTTTTGCTGCTGTAGATATTTACTAACAAAGTGTGCGGTATGCGGTCGTGTGCTTCCGGCTGCAGAATGACGTCACGCTGATGGTTGTGAATGAATGGAATGATGTGTTGACGTACAATCTGTGTTACCGTAGCGTACGTCGGTTACACTGCCTCCACTATACCCAAATGTGTTTTAATTCCACCCAGACCATAACTCTCCCTTCGCCGAATAAGCGGCGCTGAATAACGCAGCCGTCAATGTAACGTTCTCCGTTGTCCTTTTCATTGCATCTCTTTTGTAATGATTTGGAAGGTTCGCCACATCAATGATGTGTTTAGGGGTACTTTAAATTGACTGGCAATTCACTCAGTGCATTCAAATAAAAATGCGTATTCTTCACAGTATATGTCCTTGGCGTCTTGTCATATAGCTTAAATCTCCATTACACTTTTCTTACATTATCTCCAGCAGTATGTTGAATTACTTTAATTTTGCATATGCATATACCAAATGCCAGGTTAGTAATATGTTGATGAGTAGAAAAATCCTTGTTTTATTCATAAATTATTTCAAAACAATTAACAAATAACGGTTGTTATTCCACTGTGGTACTCACAACAACTTATCATAGTGCGAATCCGTACCCTCTCTAAATCATAAGTGAAAACAGCTACTAGGGATTGGAGAGCGTCTCTTACGTAACAGTCATGCTTGCCGTGAACGACAAAACATATGATACACACAATAAATTTCAACACTGTATTTAGGGGATAACATGCTTGTCTTTTCAAATGTCCAGTATGTATTCGGTGATTCGGTGATTTACAGGTCGCAAAGTATGTTTTTGGACGACGCGTTAGACAGAGTCTACTGTAAGTTTGAATTATCCTCTTGTCTAAATGTTTCCTGCACACTACATCCATCTCAAAATTTGAAAACACAAGCATGTTAGCCCTTTTTAATGCAATCTGTGTATATTGCATTCTAGAATTTTAAAGATATACAGTCTAAGTCAAACAGCTGATTGTGCCGAATTTACATATATGCACTTCATACTTCGTATTTTGCAGTGAACGTCTTAAATGAACAATAAAAAGAATGATTAAACTGAAACAATATCATTGATTTTGAAAAAAGATATTCTTCTGCCACATAACTGAGCCAGTAACTCCTCTTTTTTCTTTCATTGATATGTTGTTCTCCATCTCTCTAATCTAATAGATATACAGTAGTCAATATGGGATAAAAACTCATCGTCTCTCTCAGAGTCTACTGTAAATTTGAATTATTTTCTTGTCTAATATTTCCTGTACACTATTTCCAACTCATAATGTCGAAATAGCAAAACTATGGTGGTGGATGCCCCAACGTGTACGCATGTTCTCAAGATCCGCCATATTGTTTACATTGGCAGGCATCCGTAACATGCATTAATACAAATTTAAAATTTAGTCGTGTAATCGAGTGTTACATGTTGCATTAGAAATATGATTAAAATTCAGTTAAGTAAACTCAACGAAGACAAACATAAATATTTAGATATGTAAAGATGATGGATAAATCCAAGTCCGAAAATCATGAAACCAGAGACATACAAAATCAGTGAAAATGAAAACCAAGTAGAAAATAACGAAAATGTCTACTTGAAGAGCATATGTGAACCCCTATGATGGAGTGAGATCTGGTGCCCGGAAAGAGTGAATGTCTAGTAAGATTGGAAAGATTGATACACAATTTCATTTTGATTACGGGCTTACTGTCCAATATGTCTATAACGTTCTCTTACTCTTACATTCAATGTCCAGTCTGCAGTGTTTCGACAGCAACCGGGAATGGTGAATACTTACTATTAAATACCGAAAAGGTACTACTTCGACCTTTTTTCTAATTTCATGTTGTTTATGAGCATCTGCTCAACACAACTTGTTTTTGTTCTTTAATCTCAGTAATGTGTTGTTTCTTGTTCTTGATTTTGAGGATTATTTCTAAATTTTTAAATGTGTATCCTTAATTTTACAGCTTTTGTGAGACGTGGTAAGGTGTGTACGTTAACTGGTTAACCACACCAAATAAATCACGTACAGCAACTGTTACAATCGAATATTATTGTAATGTTTTTATGTGCTTACTCTCCTTTGTCTAGCATGTCCGTGACGACGATATGAATGAGTCAAATGTCTGTTTCCCTTTTATTTACTCCTGCATTCGTTTAAAACCAATTGTGAATGAACATTGACACACAATTATATATTTCAAAACTGCTAAGAAAAGATATGTGTTAAGAACAAAGACCAGTTCAAACTAACAAACAAACAAAATTCAAGTGAACAGATATACTAAAAGTATATATATATACCTAAAAGTCATATGTTTAGTCTTATTCGCCCCCCCCCCCCAAACAAAACCCAAAATGTAACAAAACAAAAAACCAATTACAAAACAAAACCCCCCAAAAAAGGAAACTTACAACCGTTTTCATCGGCAATTAAATGTATGTGAAAGTACTTTATTGATGTGATGCTATCATCTGCGTGGGCAAATGACAAAATCTGCCAATTTGTTGTCCATTGTTGATAGTATTTTGTGATATTATAAAAATTCAAATTATTATAATATTTTTTCCACGATGTATATGTTGTCATAAGATTTGGTTTATATTGTCGCTACAACGTGATCGAATATTGATATCTTAATCAAAGGAGTATATGTTCAGTACCGTAATAATCACAAAATCTGGCCGTCTAATGACTGTATTGCATTGTAGACAACTTGATTATCAGAATACAATATTGTAATGAAGAGTTCATTATTTATTGAGCAAGTGTAAATGCAGCGAGGAAGATCTGATAATGCACATTACATATTGACTTCCTTTATATGTAACATCTTGAGACAAAACTTATTGAAAATATATTCTTTACATCGTTTACTCATTCAGTTCTATTTCATAATTTTCGTTCTTCTTCCTCTTTTCTGTAATCAGGAAGTAGACTCAATAGTATAACAAATACCGCCCGCCACGGATATACAAAACACACTATAGAATAAGAACATAATTTTAACAAACATATTTGATTTTTTTTTTTTTTGTTTGTTTGTTTTTGTTATTATGGTAAAGTCAATTGAATTCATAAAAGTAATTTAATTGTTGTTTATAAGTATATTGGTCTCCTTCCAAATGCATGTAATTAAGCTCTTGCCTTACCAGTCTTTGTGACCCTGTCTCGTGTACATTAATGTTATGTTGAAATGCACCCATCTGTAGATTTCAGGTTGAGTTCAGTAGTAGTTATTGTTTTACTTTAGAATATTATGCTGCTGAAAATTTTATTTTGTACTCTGTTTTCAAAAGAATTCTTTTGAAAACAGAGAAGAAGTAGTGGAAAACGTAGGTATAATAAGCCCAATATCCATGATAAATCCTTTGACGCCCTTTTACCAATTTTCAATCTACCATTAAGGCTTCATCATATTCCTTTGAAAAGGTTATATGAATTGTAAGAATCGTCAATATCCTTACATTTTATCGACTCTAGTTCACCACAATATCGACTGCATGTCATCATTATAGACATATTGTCTAGCAGACTTTTCAAGGCAGTTAAAACCGATATACCTATTGGTGATAACATTTGTTCCTTTCTTAAAATGAAATTTGCAAATAAGGGGATTGATGCTCTGAATTTGAGTAACATTTTGAACCATAGGTTAGTCAAGGATAAAATCCCTCCATATTTCAAACATCAGGAGTCGCCTTGTATTTCCTACAGCTATACATCTTCTGTGTCCTCTAAAATATTTAATTATAAAAGTGTTTTACAGTGTTTTGATTCACATAACATTACAAAAGACCTTCCATCCTGTACATGCTCTACATCAAAGTATCTTTACCCTCCATGCGGCCATGTTGTAACTAGTGACCTCAATATAGTCCATACAACTATCTTTCATTTTTGTCACTTTGAATATCAATTATCTGATACCTAGACGTTCAACAACAAAGCAAAGGAATTATAGGATAAAGGGAGTTGATTCCGCTGTGCAGGAAGATTTATTTCTCGACCAAAATATATTTATAATCAAACCTCAGGACATGCTTTGAATAACTAAAAAAGTGAATTCCTAAAAATGATATTCGCATCAATAATTTGACACTAAATCCCCATTTATTCAAACAGCCACATAAATCAGCGTCCGGTAGGAAATGGCTGATTTACAAAATACTTCGTCTTTGTACCTCCTGTTGACAAAGTAGCCAATAATATTGTCATAGTCTGAAAACTACATGCTATATTGGAGTTCTTAAGACTAAATTGAATCCTACTAAAACGTATGTTGAAACCCATTATCGAAGGACGAGATCCTACCTGACCATCATATAGGTACGACTTCCATTTACGTAGTGACAAATACGAATATATAGTAATAGGCCACGATAAAACTTACTTTGTTAGGGAAAATTCTGATTCCAAAAATAAATACACTGAAACAGCTGTCATTCAGATGTTGAACTTTCTTATCGATAACATTTTTGTGGTGTTTGGAGGTAAGGTTTTTCAACAAATTATCGGCATTCCAATGGGCACTAACTGTGCTCCGCTTCTGGCTGACATATTCCTTTATTCATACGAAGCTGAGTTCATTCAGTCTTTGCTTTCGCAAGGAAAAAAACAATTGGCTCTTGGCTTCAATTTTACTTACAGATATATAGATGACTTGCTTTCAATTAATAATCCTTCATTCGCGGATTACCTTAGCATCATCTATCCAAGTGAACTGGAGGTCAAAGAAACCACAGAAACTAGTAATTCTACTTCGTATTTAGATATTATGTTGTCTTTCGACATTAATGGTCAATTGAACACCTCACTCTATGACAAACGTGACGATTTCAATTTCGCTATCACAAACTTTCCTTTCATAAGTAGCAACATTCCATCATCGCCCGCATACGGCGTATTCATATCTCAGTTAATACGTTATTCCAGAGCATGTTCAAATTACAATGACTTTGTTCTCAGGGCTAGGCGACTTTCAGTTAAGCTGCTCAACCAGGGTTATATATGTGCTAGACTAGCATCGTCACTGAGGAAGTTCTACGGTCGTTACGAGACTCTTATTACTCCATATGATATCTCGTTATCCAGACTTTTAAATGATATTCTGGACTGAGACCGATTCCGATCACTTTACACAGATTTGACACCATCTATACCAGAAGGTTACCTACTTCGACTTCTCCATATATAGATACATATGGAATTCACACGATTTGACTCTTTCTACGGGGTATATGTGACGGGTGTTGCTAGCAAGCAGGAGATGCTCACTCTCCCCGGGCACCTGATCTCACTCCATCACAGGGGTTCACATATGCTCTTCAAGTAGACATATTTTGTTATTTTCCATTTGTTTTTCATTTTCACTGATTTTGTATGTCCTATGGTTTCATGATTTTTGGACTTGTGGTTTGGATTTATCCATCATCTTTACATTTCAACTATGTAATGGTTTCCTACCTCACACAAATGCCCATATAAATCACGTTTCTAGTAAAATTCCTGTCATTTATTCTACAACTGCTTCTAAACATATTACTTCAGCTTACTGCTGTTCAAGACCATGCTATTAAATATTGTAATGCCATTTTTAACACTAGTAATGCAAAATACGAAAGTAACAGGCGTCACATGACAATGACACTAAGAACAGTGTACCACAGTGATCATTTACGACCCCTGAAATTCAGAGGTGAGACCAAGTGCACGTCAATTACCATTCGTCAATAAAAAATGTCTGGCAAAGTCATTGAAAAACTCCGTTTGAGATATTTTAGAGCTAATAAAATCTCTATGTTTGACATCATATACCTCTCTACCCTATGACAATTTAATTCGAGTCGTTGTCTGCCATACGCTGGCGTTTCAACAAAATTCTAAATCATGCCGCTGCACTTCAGATACATCTGAAAATTTTTAAAACAGACAACATAATAATTATAGATATTTGACTTGAACTGAGTTATGTTAATCCATATCAGATTTGATAGATAATATTTAAGTGCAATTTAATGGAGATATTTATCAACAGATTATTCTGATTTCCATGGGCACTAACTGTGCTGCCCCTATAGTAGATTATTTTTATATGGTTATGAGGTACTTAATGCATTCTATGCAGACCTGGAAACGTTTTGACCTTATTGATAAGTTCAATGACACTTCTAGCTATATATACATATAGACTCCCTGATGATATTTTAGTAATCGATAACCCTGAATATGAAAAATCGCTAGTAAAATTTATCAACCTGAAGTTCGGTAAAACAGAACCAATACTTCTGATAAAGAAATATTTTTCTTAAATATTAAAATTATTAACAAAAATATCGATACAAACATATGAAATAAACGGACCGACATTGGATTGCCTATTCTAAATTCCTCCTATTGAAATGGTAAGGTCCTTCCAATCCTTTCATATGGTATCTACATCAGTCAATAGGTTCGATTTGCTAGAGTCTACAATAATGCTGTGGATTTCCACGCAAAAGAAAATTTCAAGCACTTTTAAAGTTCTGACTCAGGGTTATAGATACCATAAAACGTCAAATCTAACAGATCTTATTCAGACCAGACTTTTTATCAAAATTTTACATTTTTGACTTTTCAACAATATGTATCCATCCGAATCTCATCTCACCTTCAACAGTGATTTAGTATACTGAGGAGGGTCAAATGTTCCGATAATTTCATCTCGTTGGGTTTTAAAATGATTAAACGCCTTCGACATCGAGAATGTGACACCGACATCATTGCAAAGACTATAGTTCTTTAATTGGGCACTTTTACTTTTACAAACTTTTTCAGGACAGTTGCAGGACAGGGCGGTGGAGACATAATGAAGGGCACTGTCCAAACCATTTCAGAGGAGACAAAGCCTCGTGTCTTCTGCTATTCGGGACTTCTACAGATCAATGATCTTAGCTCGATTACAGACGTTCAGAGCGCACTTGACTTAAGTTGATGTAGATTAAAATAATTTTTGATACTAGCATATTATTTCATACAAAGTTTTCATATTTCCTTCTTTGACTGTGCTGCTTTTGTGGTGAGTGTTAACTGGTAATATATTGAGTGGCATTTATTATTATTATTGATCGTCCGAAGTCGGTATTGTAAATGTAATACAATCGAATGGATGTCGTTTCATGTACATGCACTTGGTGATATTTGTTATACAGTTTGGTCACTTGTAATCTGTCCTTTCTTTCAGTATCCTTGGAAGAACGTACGGTTTTCGTTTAGGGATATTTTTATTTTGTTGATAGAAGAAAGAAGTCATCTGACACAGTATAATAGAATAAGCACAACCCCCCCCCCCCCCAAATCGATAATAATGCAATTGTGGTATCGACGTAATGACTAGTTTCTATTATACCCAAAATTAATCTTTGTCCATTTACACTATTTGTCGGAGTGTGAATTAGTTGCAAATTTTATATTTTATGGGGTTTTTTTATTATTATTCTACACCGAACAGGTTAATATGTTATAATTCATTTAGTTTGCTTTATTGATATTTTTATTCTGCTTAAATACCGGCAAAAATAAGCATTAGAGATTTCCATTCAGGAGTTTGTTTTAGATAATCATCCGTGTATTTATTAATGTTTTATACAGAAGAGAAAACAAAAGACATCTGACAAAGCTGTATGACACAAATAACCTAGGATATGCACAACAAAACATGACAATAGTAGAATATAAACAGAAAAACGACATTACAAAAACATTGGATTGTGATAACAACACCAACGACACCAACTTAGGACAGTCAACTGAAGTAACAAACATCATTTAATTGGTGTTGTTAATTTTTAATTAATTTCACTTGTGATATGAACGTTGAAACGCATTGTACTATATATATATATATATATATATATATATATATATATATATATATATATATATATATATATATATATATATATATATAATATATATATATCTATATATATATATACTCTTGTCTTGTCAGCAATTTGTTTAACAAATAAATTTGTTGTATCTTCTTAAGCACGTGGTCTTTCTTTTTCATCATTTTTGATATATGAGCCATTACCTATTATCAAGCCAACTCTTTTAGATACAATACGAAAGATCAATTATCCTTTCAACAAACTATGCTATGACATTTGTCTACTTATTTGTGCTTTTGGAACTATAACTTAGATCTATGACAGTTCCACATATACTTTGCTTTTAAGTGATAAATTTTGAATGATTTTAACTCTTACTTTAGAGCTTATTCTACCATTACTTAATGACGTAGTGTGGACTTCACACGTAACTCAAGTCTTATCACTGCAACTGAACTGAGCTGAGTTGACCTGAATGGCCAATATCGTTCCCATTAGATATATACCTCAAGAGAAAAAGAAGGACATAATTCTAAGATACAACAGGAACTATGATAATCACAACACGATAGAGTTTCAAGAAAATCATACATCATTGCTAGATAAGCGCCTAGCCTGTCATAAACTTACGACAGAAAATATTTTACCACTGCACATATTAAACGAACGTATAGTCTCAACACAGTAAAGTACACGTCATGATCACATAGCACCAAAATCAGGATATAATATTATTTAAGTCAAATCCTCGACGGTGAATTATAGATTTGTATTTTCTATGGCTTCTAGCATTATATATATATCATTTAAAACTAATTTATTTGTCAGTTTGCCCATGTCTGAAATGTCAAAATCTCAACCATATTTTGCAGTTTTCAACAAATTGAGAGATGTAATTGTTCCAGACGACAATTGAAGAAAACTTATTAATCTGTCTTACGATAGATTTGCATAATTCCACCTATTTTACTCATTCATGATATTACTATGTCAGTAGGAATTAGTCTACAAGTCTAAGACGATACAGTTCTTTGCATTCATTGAAGTCAACACATTATATATATGTAATATAGTACTGTAGACCAGTGCGAACTCTTATCACACTTGCTCATAAGGTTTCAGGATACAATCTCGACGTTTTACAAGCAGCATTGAATATTAGTCTAGAATTAAGTCGAAATAATCGTGTTTACGAACCTATTGTCAGCCATAAGCAAATTTATAACGGTAAGCGAGATGTCATCTATGGGGATAATGTTGATCTATTTCCTGTGTTAAAACGCTCTATACATCATCGACACGGTATTTAATGACCAGACGATTGCATATTAGACCTCGTCCCATGCACTCTAAAATAGATAGCAATGTGTATGGACTAGAAAATATTTATTCAAACTTCAAAGTACCTCAACAGAGAATTGCCAACTTCACACACACACACACACACACACACACACACACACACACACACACACACACACACACAAAGATATATATATATATATATATATATATATATATATATATATATATATATATATATATATATATATATATATATATATATATATATATATATATATATATATATATATATATATATATATATATATATATATATACATGTTACATGTCCTCATTATTAATGATAACAAACTTACCGGTAGTTCACAATGATGACTAAGACCAAAATTGTTGCTGCCTAAAATATTTCTTATTTTATTTCTAAACATTTGAATTGTTAGCAGTAAGTTGCAAACAGTGAATATTGATGAATATTTACACAAACATAGCTGACCATAATATGAAATGTTACAGCAATTACAAATAACAGTATTATGCAGTATTATCATGTATCATCAAGTAAGACAAAAAAGGTTACCGAAGATATGACAGTTAAATCAGATACTTTATTATCCTTTCTTTTATACAAAAACACCTGATTCGTAAATTATTTTTATCTCTGGTGTTTACTCCTTTCGTAGAATCGTCAACATTTGACAGCAGAAGCCGTCTCGAGGTATCGATTAGGCACTAAGAGTACTGGCAGATGCGATAAGGGTTCGACTCGCGGTCGTGTTAGGTTATTTAAAGTTCGATAAGGTAATGTCTTTTCAGAATAAATACTGAATTCTAAGCTAGTCTGTGTTAAGTAATGCATATTATTGATGATTATTGAACTTTTGAAGAAAGTTACTCTTTTCTCGTTTTATTTACACATTTATTTGTACAGAATTGGGAAATTCTAGATCGTCTGGCACATAACAAACATGCCACACCCTGTGCCATAGGTGTCCAAATCCGAATTAACAATTTTATTCATTAATATATGAATCAGAATGCCATTAAAAATATGAAAAATATTGTTATGTTTCTGATTCAATATTTGTCTTTCAAATAAGTAGTAAACTCTCTGAAATAAATGAAACTACCATATTTTAATAAACTGTCAATAAGTGGCCTTGATTGTGAGCAAAGTAATTTTCACAAACCCATCTTAAACTTTGAGAGAGACATTTGAACCTTTTTTCTAAAACGGAACTGTAGTATCAGCAAGGTGTAAAACAGTTGACCGTCTACCTTCTAATGAAAGTAACAATAAAGACATAAATCAAGATACAATTTTATTATCCTTCGTTTATTTGAAAATTAAGAAAAAAATCTGATACAACAAAACGTGCCAGCTGTCGAGGGTCAGAGATTGTGACTTTTCGGGGTATCTGATTAGCTGATTTTACGTAGGGAGAGCAGTCTACTATTTCAATGTATCAGGGTTATGATTGGATAAAATTTGATTAACCTATAAATTAACATTGATTATATGTTGTTGTAAATAATGAATACTAATATCATTACCTTACTGTATTTTTATTTGTTTTAATTAGTAATATGGAAATGGGCTTTTATTTATTTCTTTTTCTTTTTTCCAGCAACATTTTCTCGAAATTAAGGTGGAGTATGTACAGTAAATGTTAATTTATTTTCATAGAGGTGGGACTGACAAACATTTTGATACGTAGGTTATATAAAGCTAGGGTTCTTACGTTTGATCTGCATATGTACAGTTGCTTATAGATGAAGAAATACTTTAATATGTTGCGAAAGTTTGATGTTCTCATAGAATCAGTTAGAAATATCGAAAATTAATTTGATAAATAAAATCCGTAACCATGCAATTCTATTTTTAGTACCGTTGAAAACCGATGCCATGGAGGAGTGATTATCTCCTACCGACCAGTCACATCCATTGTGATGCCATACGATTATTGGAGCTAGAGAAATTCGTAGCAGCGTTTATTGGTTTAACAGTAGTCATTTTGCTCATACCACAAGAGCATCCGGAACACACGGGTTGGTTTCTTTTAATAAAAACACAGACCCGGACGTGACAATTAAATGGCGAATGTCATACACACGCCGGTATATATCAATATTATATAATATATTTCAAGAAATTACCTAAATGTGTTTGTCCTAGTAATTAATATGAAATATTATGAATAATATTTGATGTTACAGATGCTTGAAATCGGATCCAGTTCCAAGCCGATTCACGCAGTTTCAAGCATACCAAGGCGATTTACGTGTAAAATTTTCACGTATTCATACATTCACGTCCGACTCTGGTTACTGTTACGTAGTATAAAGAACCGACTCGTATGTTCCGTATGACCACAAGAGAGTATATTATTACTATTCCATTGTGTATCTCGCTTAAAAAAAGACTTTTCATACTTTATAAAGTGGCATACAGCTTGGTCTGACGTCTTCTATCTTCTCTATTACAGAATATAAATTGATTCAACATGTTTCAAATAAAATGTGTTGAATCTGATGAAACAATTGCAATTGGGGTCATGTCAATTCAATTGTTAATGCTTAAAAAGTAAGAGGAAATGAACATTGTTTTATTTTAATTTTGATCTTTATTCAATATAACTAGGCGTTAATCAAAAATTGCAATACACATTAAATATGCGAAGTCAGTGGTTTTATTTTGATAAATGAATGCCCAAAAATTAAATTATATGGATCTGATTTTCGATCGGAATTACGATTTTATTGAGGTCATACATGAATATAATCATCCCATTTGACTAAGAGTTGAAGCTGCTTTGCATGATTTGATGTTGAAGAGCAGCCTTATTGCCCTTAATCCTTTAGGAAGGCATAACGATATCATAACAAATACTATAAAACACTACACTTGATATTGAAGAAGAAAATGTATAAATATCAAGGATTTAAGCGACCGTATCGATTATATGAATCAGCTTTCATAGAGCATTTAATGAGGAAGCTACGTCAGTTGACAAGACTTGATGCTAATATTTAGACACGTTGGAGAGCGGGAAATATTCTTCTTGATATCTTTCTTGTAGCAACTCTGCAATGCTGGGAAGATGTGATAAATAGTCACGTCCATACGCCGAGCTCTCAATGTTAATATTAATTCACTTTGGAACTAAGGTTCGCTTGAAAGAGGTAAGAGTTATTTGACTCTTTTTATTTAACAAAATTTATTTTACAAAATTTGACAAAATATATATATACCGTATTACTTTTTTTGTTTCGTTTATGTTAAATTACTTACAGAAAAAAAGGACAGTTTAAGATTTTGCTCATGTTTTATTTGATAAGAGCACGGTATTTGCATAACTTTCAGATTTTTTCATCGTTTTCAGATATTCCATTGCTTCAAAATATTTTCCTTAATCTAGATAATGCAAAATTATTCTATTATATAAATGTATTTTTCTTTGAAACGTAACACCAGTAAAATGAATTTATATATCTAAGAATCGTATTGACTTATATATGACTACACCATTGTGCTTAAAACTGCTTTTTGTATTGTATTTAAGTATTCATCAAATTTTAATGACAACATTCTATATCTGCACAAATCATTACACAGAAATACGTGATGTAAAATCTAATACATTGCAACTCTCTTAAATCTATGAATCTCATGTTGCTAATTTTCTGCATCTCTTGCGACGGGTGTTGCATGCAACTAGGGGACGCTTACTTCTCCCGAGCACCTGGTCTCACCTCGATTTTATCGGGATTCGCATTTGTCTGAATATGACACTATAGACGAAATTTTTCCTTTTATTCCATGGACTATGAGATATGGTTTACCCTTCGGTACTTCTTCGTTTTTTACTATACGTCATGTTTTAGCCTAAAGTCGATTTACAAATGTTAGTTTGTTTGGCTTGCGAGATACGTTTCATTTCCTTGTCTCTAACGACACTTATTTATTATCGGTATGTCAAGATAAATATAATTCCAAAACTACTTTATAAATGTGATTTCCCTGAACTGCAATCATATGGTATTTATATTAGTCAATTGGTTCGATTTGCTAGAGCCTGCACAAACGCTTTGAATGATAATGCAAATTATTTTAAACTTCTGACTCAGGATGATAGATATCATAAACTTCGAAAAACTTTTGGTAAAATTTACGCATCTTGTTCAGATATTTAATCTAAATTCGAAAATGTAACTTTTCAACAGTACGTATTCAGTCGATTTTTTCATCCGAATTTCTACGGTGATCTAGAGTACGAACAAAGGAGGGTCAAAGGTTGCGATAATTTCATATAGTAGTGTTATAAATAATTAAACGCCTTCGAAGGTATAACTCGGAGATCGTCGCAAAGATCGTAGGACTTGTATTGGGCCCTTCTACAGCCTTGCATAGACTTTAACTTGAGCTTTGCACGCTTACTAGTAGGGCGGTTGGGACTATGCGATGGCCTTGTCCAAACGTTTTCAGAGAGACAATGTTCGGTGTCTCATTCCCTCTGACCTATTCCGGACTCCTACAGATCAAGAATCTCAGCTCGATTATAGTCGGCTAGAACCTTAACATGTTATTCCATAAAAGTCTCGTGTAAAACTTTGTGTGATCTCTCGTTTTTAGAAACTTGTTGATCCTTGTTCTCTATATGGAGGATATTTATAAATTTTGAAATACATATCTTTTGATAGTGCTGCTTTTGGGAAGGTGGGCACCTGTAAACCGGTTAACCACACGAATTGAATTATTCTAAATGTCACTACTCAATCCATATCGTTACTGCAGTACAATCGAGTACTTTTGTAATATTTTCACCCTCCAAGAAAAATCCCCTCTTGTCTCATGGTTCTTATATTATAATTTAATGATTAACACTCAAAAGTAGTTTACGTCGATTCTATTCATATGAAATATGCAGTTTTGGTTCTAGTATGACTTTCCTTTAGCACTGAAAATACATATAGTTTGACATTAAACCATTCAGGTAAATATTGGCAAATTCGCACAGTCAAATAGTTTAAACCTCTGTAATTTAACAGTGAAGAATGCAGGCAATGAAATAACAAAAACACAAATAAGAATAAAGTATAAATACAAATTATTTCACTTTTCACAACAACTTTCGCAACATTGTAACAAAAGATATAGGGGTTCTTTATATCAGCTTACTTGGATAGCAGAATTATCAAGATGTAGAAAATAAAACAAATATACAGATACTACCAACAGTACTACCATACAAAAATTAACAATAATGTAAATCGAGAATAAACGATCATATACGATGTACTCGGAGCAGTCTCAAAATTTAAAAAAATGCAGTCAGTATAAGCTGCAACATTCATAGTGAGGGTTTTTTTTCCGAAAGGATGGGTGGTGGTGGTAAATTTCTAGTTAGTAGTGGATGTTATCCACAGTTCAATTAAGGGCAATTTTGAATTATTAATAAATAATTACCGGAAATGCAACATAAAATTAGATACGCAGACTGCAGGAACAGATAGAATAGGTTGGTCGGTGTATTTGGAATTAACGTTTCTTTGAATAATTTTTTATTTTTCCGTCATATCGGGATACAGAATCAGGAGGTAAATATCAGTCACAGTGGCACAATCCAAAATCGAACCCGGATCGCCTGCACTACTAGCCAGATGTTTTAACACAATGGTTATGTAATTCTATGTAAATCAAAGCCGATGTTTTGAAAATTAAATTTGGTGTATTTTAGATTATCCAGTGAATCATGGATACTACAACATCTTTCCACAGTCATACAACAGATAATGTGACAGAGACTAGTCAGTATATAATTAACCAGTCCTTGTCCTCACCTCCTCTTGCAGTCATGGGTATGTTGGCATTCCTCAGTGTCCTTGGCACGACAGGGAACTTTTTAGTGCTATATGTCTACTTGAGAAAACGTCACAAGCTGGCATCCACAGTGTTCATCATATCATTAGCAGCTACAGACTTCATGACTTGCTTAATCATCATACCGTATACAATTGTGATAGAATATTTACATTACTTTGTCAAATTTGATGCCATTTGTAAATTGTATATGTTTTTCATTACATCAAATGTACCGTTCGCTTACTTTATAATGGTTGCCATAGCTTGCGACAGATATCTTTGCATTGTTCATCCATTCAAACATTTGATGAACGCTAAGCGGGCGAAAAAAATATCACTTACGCTTTCTATTGTGGCGTTGATTCTAGGTGTTATTACGTCATTGAACTATAGTGTATATCAGATGAAACCGTGTCATATCTTTCATGAAATTACATCAAATATCAGTGATATGGATATAACACCAATTAAATCAACGGAAACCAAAATGTGCATCTTTTACAAAGGAACATGCGATACAACGGAAATAATCTTATCCAATACCTTTACCAATAACTATCAAAAAGTATATTCTGCGTTGTTTATAGTGGCACTTTTCATAGTTGTTATTTTGTATGGATTAGTCTATAGATCTGTACTAATAAGACGAGCAAAGCGACGTAAGCAAAGGAAGACATCGGGTTCTTTATCCGCTACCCGTGAGACATGGTTCTCAGACACCAGAGCCTCAATAGGTTTTAATTATGGCTCTTCAAAACGTTCAAAGGAAACAGAGTGTCAATCTGAGCAAGTTGAGCTTGCCAGACAAATGACAATACGAGAACGAGGACTTGTTGCTAATATTCGTACTGCAGCTATGTTGTTTGTCGTAACTGCTGTTTTTATTTTCGCTTTTCTACCGGCTTGGCTGATGGCACATGAAATCATTTCCTACAACATCATTGTTTTCTACATGTATTTTATATACAATGTAGCTAATCCTATGATCTATGCTTTTATGAATAAAGCCTTTCGAAGGGATTTGCGAGAAGTATTTGATTGCCAACCAACGAACACCGTTATATTGTAATGCACATTTCAAATGTTATTGGAAAACAGTCGTACACTTGATATATTAATATAAAAATCGCAGATCGATACCTATATGGTCTTTCAGATGTATCTACGCGTACTGGAGATTACATTTTATTGTTTTGATTATTGTTTAAAACTTCATCGTTGTATTATATTAATACAATAACAGATAATATATAGCAATGTCAATGAAAATTCCATGTTTGTCTAATTTATCTATCAACATAGTTATTCTGCTGTTGTTTATGTCGACACGTGACGTAACCGTGAATATAATATTGTGATAATTGTACATGATCATACATTTGCATTGAATTCACATAGAACACTGACTTTCTTGTATTGAGATAATAATGCGTAGGCCCCATTTACCATGAGAACGTTTTAAAGCCCCATAAACTCCCATAATGTTCAACTGAAGAGGAAGTGCGGTGTAGACAGAGTACACGGAGGTCGAGAAAATCAAGTCAAATTAAGTATTGCCTACCACACAAGGAATTGATGGTTAGGGAAGAGAAATTTCTGTCTTTGCTGAGGAAAAGTCATTATTTGTAAAATAAGAACGTCGTAAATAAGTTAAATCTAATCATTATTCTCATGCAGGTTATTGTATATTAAAGCAAATATGATATCCCTTTCCGATTTTAAACAGTTCATTAAAAGCAATTTGGTTATTTGTTGCATATCAAAATGTATATGTTTCGTTTCATGGGATTCTCATTAGCATTTACGCTCACATATCTGTAAAAATAATTCATCATGCCCTCTGCTTTTTTTCTTCCAATATGTGTCAAACATATTTGTTGATCACAAACATATGTGTATATAATACTACTTTCTTTTACTATGTCGATTATTGTGATTGAGTAACATTAATACTGTGCATGCTATTCCATCCCTAAAAATAAACGTATTTTGAACCATTTATATATCTAGTGTCAATCTTATAATTAATTAGCTCTCCAAATTATTCTTTGGATTTCCAGACTCGGCTTGAGCATCACTCAAGAGGAATAAGTTGTCAGAATGCGAATATGCGCCCCACTTCTTGCTGACATTTTCTTATATACTCATACGAAGCAGAGTTTATTCAGACCTTGCTCCCAACAAGAATAAAGCACCTTGCATCTCAGTTTGATTTTACTTAGAGATACATAAATGATGTATTGCCAATTAATAATCCTAACTTAAAGGATTACCTACACGACACCAATCCCCACAAACAGGAAATCAAAGAGAGAGTCGAGGGTGACAGATCTGTCTCGTACTTTCGATAATAACGATCACTTGAATGCCTTCCTGTACTGTACACTTGATGATTTCAAATTCCACATAACGAACTTCCTTTTCTGGGTAGCAACATTCCTTCCTTTCCTGCCTATGGCGTTTTTGTATCTCAGCTTATAAGGTACGCCAGGGCATGTTCGGAATTTATAGCTGACCAATAAGCTACTTGCCCAAGATTATGTTACAGAACGCCTGAAATCGTCACTTAGGAAGTGTCACGGTGATTTCATGATAGAAAGGTCCCGCTTTGCAGAATGATTCATGACGATCTAGAGTGCGATTGAATGAGTGTTTGTCAAATCCATGAACCTTGTGTCACCCCGGATTGTTGTATTTTCTAGGGTTTGCAACGGTGTGTATAGAACAATTTTATAAATTGGCCTCTGTTTATACATTTATACACGCAATCTGATTAAAACCTTATCTTTATTCCGCTTCTCTATCTGCCCTATTGTGGATAAAGATCTGGCGAAACCCCATTAGGGGTCATGTACTGGTGAACTCTGATTTTCAGCCAATCAGTGGATCGGCTACAAATTCCTAGGAATGAAATTAAGATCCCCAGCGTACATGACCTACAAGGTAGTTATTGAACAGTGTCGTTACGTATTGCGTCACTTGCACATGTCTAGCCAAATCATTCATTGACTATGGGAAATAGCGGTTTAGGTGACTCAAACGTCATCAGGGTTCATCCGAACATTACCACTTATTGGGTTTCGCCAGATCTTTATTCGCAATGGGACAAATAAAGAAGCAGAATAAAGATATAGTTTTAATCAGAATGAATTGATCGGTACTTTTTCGTTGTTTATTTCATCAACGTAATAATATATTTGCAAAATATAGAAATGTATGTTATTGATCCATATTGATATTTAAGTTTTGTTTTGGGTATTGTATAGAAATACAGACCTGTGTAAAGCATATTTAGCTCACGTTTATGTTGCATTTTACTCTTATGACAAGTACTAAAACATTAAGATTCGACTGTTCAGTGATTCACATTAGGCCAATATCATTTGACATCTTAACAGCATCAGATGTATACAGTGGTGGATCTATTGTGTGCCATCGTCTACCGTCACAGGTGATCTCGGGTTTAACTTTCTTATCCAAAACAGCCAAATTCTTTTTAGTGAAGGTCAAGCACATCTCGAAGTCCATGGGATAAAAAGACAAAATGGTGGAAACATGGAAACCCCAAATGAATTGAGGTGAGAGCAGGTTCTCGGGAGGAGTACGCGTCACCTGCTTGTATACAACAGCCGTAGCAAAAGTTCTGCAAGAACTATTTAAGTTTAGGAAGCAAATACATATAGCCATACTATCTAATCGACATTCCATCCACTTATGTTCAGACTATTTCTTCGAGAGATAACAACATTACCTTCCTTGTGCCGTATATAAGAATTGCAGGCTACCAAAAGTCCTTTCTTTAAAACAGCATCAAGATATAGAATTAGTTACCAGCAGATTTTGCCAGTGTTCCATCCATCAACAGTTTCAGGAGCAAGATCCAGGAAGTCACAATCAGATCATGTGAAGGCATGCTCGGGTTTATTTAAGCATTTAACATCATTGTACACAATATAATTTCTTTGAACAAAAACAGAAGTCCTTGCATTCACATCCGCTGGAACGAAATTATGAGGTAGATATCTAACGAAGAAAAAAAAACCCTAAACTTCTACTGTCGATCATGTTTCAGAGGAAAAGAGACTTTATATTTCCTCATGGTTTTCATTATATGACAAAATAATACTAAACCCAGTCACCCGGGATCTACACAGAGATACACTATTCATGGTAATTTATGTGACAAATAGCTCTCCATCCATTTAATGTTAACGTTTTTCCAAAGTTTTGAAAACAGAAAATCCAATAATTTAAAAAATGCTGGCATACTTCTTGAGAATTACTTTAAGAGCGGAATAAAATTTGCATATGTGTCTAGAATTTGGAGTATACATAAATTAAACGACGAACTTCGTTCTCTCTATTGTTGTACTAACACATTCCTCTTGCGGTATCATTTACGTTTATTTCATGCAACTTTAATATAGGTTCTTGATATTTACGACACCAGTGAAAGAATGCATGTATTATTTGATATATAATTAAAAATCAAGAAATGATCGATCTTTTTGAGTTGTACCTTAATCATATTATTAGTGGGTATGCAGATTCCTCCAGATTTCCTTATCAACAAAATTTTATCTAAATTAACATCTCCCTGAAATAATGATTTGAGACATCAAAGCATATAGTAGATCATAGCATGTATTACTGATGCACAAATATTGTTTCTAATGCACGATTTATTTGTTGTTTATCGATCAAGTTAATGATAAGGAATACATCAAAATGATTTTGATGAACTCTTAGATCTTATTAGATTTTGATCACTTCCCACGTACAAGTCAAAAGCTGGAATTTTTTGTTTTTGTTTTGTTTTTTTATATAATATCACTACAACTAGTTTCTTTTTATTTCTAATAGAGTTACAGTTCCCAACAATATCGGTTACCTCATGCTTAGATTGATCTTATGAGCTATCGTTTTGTATAAACTCTCAATTCCGCTCACCTTTCTTACTAAGAAGTTTTACATATTTATAATATTGTCAAAATTCACATCCATAGTTTTTATCTTTAATACAACGACGACATCTGTGATACATTTTTCAAATATTTAAAAAATGGCAAACCAGTGAGTTTATTCATTATTCTGGGCCTGGCCTGGCCACGAATCAAGGATGCCATCGACGTAAGAATACTGGTTCTCCCATGATTTTTAGAACATATATGTGTATAAATGTTGGCATTTCGACAACGTTCGTCTTTTAAGTGATGCTCAAGGTATAAGCAGTGGAAGTCGAAAATACACATATCTGAAGAGCAAACACATTACCAAATTGACCCATAAGTAAGAGCAAAAATAACCTATCAAAGGACAGAGCTATGTATGAGGGAGATACTCCTTAGTTTTAGAATAATTTTTATCAGGAGTAGTATGATTAATTATTTTGTAAGATTGTCAATACATTTTCTAAAAATTGGTTATCATTTATCACAAAGCCAGTTCTTCTGTATTGACCCGAAAAATATATCTGAAATTTATAAGGACAATGTTTTTTTAATTTATGTGCACCGAAAGGGTATCTCTCTTATATATAGCTTTGTTCTAAGACTGAGCCCATATGTACCAAAATTCGTAAATCCTAAGAGTACTCGTATGTTACTCGTAACGTTAATTTACGAGTGACGTCATATGTACGACATGACGTAAACGCAACTTACGAGTGAGTTTACTCGTAAATCTACGAGTGCTAAAGTAGCACTCGTAAATCATTCTTAATAGACCTTTTTCCTTTAACTGCGGAGCTGTAACATTGGACGGCAAAATCATAAACGTTCCCTCCAAATCAATCAGAATGACGTCAAAATACATTATGGCGTAATAAAATTGGAGGGAACGTTAATCAAATTGCCGTCCAATGTTACAGCTCCGCATTTAAAGGAAAAAGGTCTATTAAAATAATGGCGTATGAGAACTAGTTATTTAGTGATACGTACTTTTCAGACCACTCTTTTTGCTTCCTCTCTGCTGTCAATGTGTTCGAAAATTAGTTAGTTTATTTTTGATGTTATGAATAAGAATTTCAGTTTTCTCGGAAGAGAAATTTAAGCTTTATTAGATAGATAAAGAATATTTTCAAAAGAAAATTCGTCATCCTAGATTATACATACACGTAACACATTAAAAATCAAATAGCCTAGATCTACTGGAAATGTAATATGTAGATCAAATTTTATATATATGATATTGTTTATTCGTTTTTACCTTATTTTTATATTTTTAGGTGGGTTGAGGAGGGTGTCTCGCACATTATTATACTAGACTGACAGAAAGAATAGGAATGGTTCTCTTTTTTCTACTGCGCCGTAATTCGTGATCCACTTCACTTTATAGATGTACATTTGTGTGGCAAATGTGTTTAAAGCCGGCGTGGCCTAGTGGTATGGCGCTCGCTCCTGATCGGGAGGCCGGGGTTCGAGTCAAAATGCGCTTATGGTGTAATAAATAATACATGATTAAATCTTCTTATAGTTATTGATGAAATTGATTTCAGCAAACCACCAATAACAACTGTATCCTAAATCCAAATCAAAACTAGTACTTTATTGTCATAGGGCTTTCATGTACGTTTTCTCATACCAGTTTGCAGTCATCTCTATAGGATATAAAGCAACATATTATTATGAATCAAATCGGTATATCCACTTCCATACTGTGACATTCTGGTGGAAAATGTTGAATTTAGTTATTTAAGGAAGATATGTTCATCAAGGTATCTGTTGCGTTTGAAATAATATATGAAAGGCGCATTGTGCTATGTTGGCGTTGTTACTGAAAATCATGAAATATTCATCAGACATGAAAACAACAAAACATGATTTAATCATTGAGATAAAACAGGTATTTCAAACAAAGCTATCATCTAAATCATCTTATTATATTAATACATTAGATGACTTTTGTATATAATACAATTTTATAAACGAGAATCCAGTTTACAAGTGAACAAATGTGTCATCTGCCATATCCCTGACACTATCCGCTGGTAATGCGTAATAAAGTAGGTCAAATATCTAGGCCTTAGTCAGTTGGTCAAAAGTCAGGGTACCAAATAAAAGTGTTGAACATGAGAAATCTCTGCATTAAATATGAGAACTTTACTGCTTGTGGTTTAAATTTATATGGAAGGTCAAATATTACGTGATGGATAGACAGACAAATAAGTTTATTTTCAGTGCTTTTGCTGATAAGTGGGGGACAATAAATCATACATAATATTTATTCAAACATATTAATGTAATAAATAATGACAAATCTTAATATTTCACGTATATGGTGACGGCATCTGCCTGATGCGGGACATACAAATTTTGACCTTTGCAATGGAGCCACCCGAAGCAGTGAGGGATCTTTAACGTGTCAAGCATACCACGACACGGAGCCTCGGTTTTTATGGTCTCTTCCGAACAACTGGACACCGGCATGACCAGAGCGGGACTCGAACCCCGGTCTCCCAATCAGGAGTCCAGCGCAATACCACTAGGCCACGCCGGCTTAGGAAGTATGATAATTTGGATAGTAGTCTAGTCAGGTATAGATGATTTTTTAACAATCTTTCTAAGGATATCTAGCCTATAAAGGGGACCAGACCATGTTTTTTCAATAGGTTCCAGTCATTTTGTAAACCAACCCCCCCCCCCTCCACACACACACACACACACACACACACACACACACACACACACACACACACAAATTGAATATCTGGGCCGTCCCTCGTAAATCCGCTACTAAAATTATGAAAAGAAAATTGATTTGATATTCTGATAAATCAAACTTATTACCATACATATCTTCAAAACTTTTAAAAATTCAAATGTTTAATGTCAAACCTCTAAAGGAATCTGTACATGTTGTATTTTGTAAAAAAAAAAAAACAAACAAGACCTGATTCAGATAAATGCTCTAAAACATGGAGATTGGTTGTATTTGCAATGAGTCTACAGAAGCTGGATGACCCCCAGTTCTACTAGAAGAAAAAGGAAGCAGTGGTGTACACAGTGCTAGTGTACAACAAGACAGCAGCATAAGATCGTGTCCTTGACAGCGAGTTCATCAGCACTGCCGACTTTCTTTTTGTCCAGAACACGACCTTATGCTGCTTCCTCGCTGTACATTATAAACCCCCGCAACAAAGCTGTGAGGTCTATACAGGAATCACCATGTCCGTGCGTCCGTCCGTATGTCTGTAGACAATAGATTCTCATCGCACCTCCTTCTAAACTCGTTCATTTCTCCAAACCTGGCAGAGATGAACAGTAGCACCTGAAGATTTTAATGAAGGGACGCAATTCTGCTCTGTAAATTTTTGCTGGAGTTATTGCCCCCTGAACATAAAAAAAATATGAATTTCATTTGACTTCCTGTCGATAGCTTGTCATCGCAACTCATCCTGCCTCGTTCAATGGAACCTGGCTTCGAGGTTATAAAACTTTTGGTGCACGACTCGCTGCTCAAAACTGAATACGTGCTCAAACTCAAGCACAACTCGAAACTCATCGAGGTTATATAAAATTGGAACATGATAGAGTGCTCCAGTCTCGAGCAGCATATACTCGAAAATCTGAAGATTGGTTAGAACCCTACTCAGAACTCTACTCGCAATGTAACTAGTAGACTCGGACAACGTCGAATAAATCGCCAAACTCGCTGTCCATTCGTATTCGGTCAAGTCCACTTGAGAAGTTTTTAGGCTCGAATGCGTTTGTAATCTCAGCCGTACTCATATTCGAGAGCCGTGCTAGCGAGAGTACGGGTGTGAAGTTTTAGTACGGGTTTGGAGTTGAACACGGATAAAGTTGTATACTCTAGGGGCCTGGTAGAAATGAAGAGTATCGTCTGATATATTGTGCATGATGGGAGAGAATTCTGATCTGTAAACTTTTGCAGCAATTATGGTGCTTTGAACTTAAAAAGAATCATGAATTACATTGCGATATCGCAACTTCTCCTTTACACACAATTGTTGCCTTTGATCCAGGGTTGTGTCATGACTTTGGACCAGGGTCATGTTATGACCTTGAACCAAGTTCATATCTACAAAGTCAAAGTGTAAAGAAATCCGAAATGTTTACAATGTAAAGATGATGGATAAATCCGAACCACAAGTCCAAAAATCATGAAACCATAGGACATACAAAATCAGTGAAAATGAAAAACAAAAGGAAAATAACAAAATATGTCTACTTGAAGAGCATATGTGAACCCCTGTGATGGAGTGAGATCAGGTGCCCGGGGAGAGTGAGCATCTCCTGCTTGCTAGCAACACCCGTCACATATACCCCGTAGAAAGAGTCAAATCGTGTGAATTCCATATATATGGAGAAGTCGAAGTAGGTAACCTTCTAGTATAGAAGGTGTCAAATCTGTGTAAAGTGGTCGGAATCGGTCTCAGTCCAGAATATTTAAAAGTCTGGATAACGAGATATCATATGGAGTAATAAGAGTCTCGTAACGACCGTAGAACTTCCTCAGTGACGATACTAGTCTAGCACATGTATAACCCTTGTTGAGCAGCTTAACTGAAAGTCGCCTAGCCCTCAGAACAAAGTCATTGTAATTTGAACATGCTCTGGAATAACGTATTAACTGAGATATGAATACGCCGTATGCGGGCGATGATGGAATGTTGCTACTTATGAAAGGAAAGTTTGTGATAGCGAAATTGAAATCGTCACGTTTGTCATAGAGTGAGGTGTTCAATTGACCATTAATGTCGAAAGACAACATAATATCTAAATACGAAGTAGAATTACTAGTTTCTGTGGTTTCTTTGACCTCCAGTTCACTTGGATAGATGATGCTAAGGTAATCCGCGAATGAAGGATTATTAATTGAAAGCAAGTCATCTATATATCTGTAAGTAAAATTGAAGCCAAGAGCCAATTGTTTTTTTCCTTGCGAAAGCAAAGACTGAATGAACTCAGCTTCGTATGAATAAAGGAATATGTCAGCCAGAAGCGGAGCACAGTTAGTGCCCATTGGAATGCCGACAATTTGTTGAAAAACCTTACCTCCAAACACCACAAAAATGTTATCGATAAGAAAGTTCAACATCTGGATGACAGCTGTTTCAGTGTATTTATTTTTGGAATCAGAATTTTCCCTAACAAAGTAAGTTTTATCGTGGCCTTTTACTATATATATGAATTTGCGGCTTCCGTTTTTACTAGTAAATGCATTTTGAATAATTTCCG
This sequence comes from Pteria penguin, assembly GCA_035048485.1. NCBI lineage: Eukaryota > Metazoa > Mollusca > Bivalvia > Pterioida > Pteriidae > Pteria > Pteria penguin. The sequence goes on along the minus strand of CM068582.1, from coordinate 38,824,245 downwards.
CTAATCTGTCTTTTAATTTCTGATGAGGGATCGTTGTGTACAGAGTCGAAAAGTCAAAAGACTTGATGGAGTGAATTTTAGTAAAACTTTTTGATTTTAGATGTTCTAACAACTCTTTTGAATTTTTAAGGATCCACATTTGATTAATTCCACTTCTGGAATATACTGTTTCGCAATATCTATGAAGGCCAGATTTAATTTCTGATAATATTTTTGTGAGTAGCATCGATACAGATTTTGTGGAACACTTCGAGGAACCAGCGATAAAGCGTTGTTTGTACGGAGTTTTGTGCATTTTTGGAATACAGTACAAATATGGAAGTTCTAAATTCAATTTATTTGAGTCAATACCAAACGTATTGAGGACAGATTTATGATTATCGAGTACTTCCGAAACCGAAAAGTTCGTGATGGTATAAGTAGGATTTCCTGGAGCTGAATTGAATCCTAATTCTTTCACTAGGCTGTCAAAGTAATATTTCTTACAAGTAAATGTATAATTATTAGATGCTTTATCTGCTGGTGTAATGATATAATGTTCTTGGAGGAAGGTAAGTTCTCTGACAACATCAGGATCTTTAAAAATAGATTCGAATCTGGTGTTTACAGAACCTTGTAATTTTTTAATTTTTGATCTTAGCAGTACTGCAATAGATTTTATCCATTCCGAAAGAGTGTCGACTTGTACTTCCTCTCTTTTTGCCCATCGTGTGGCATATTCTTCGCAGCAGTTCATAATATTCTCAAAATTTTGGCTCCATGTGAATGATCTGGGTTCTCTGTATTTTGGACCTTTAAGTAAAAGTTCTCTTAATTTAGTGTTTTTAATTATATCGAGATCACCAGTAATGACATGGCCACAAGGAGAATATACGAAATTAGATGAGGAACATGCACACGGTTGAGGATGGCATGCAGAGTTGCTAAGATCAAGACACTGTAGAAACCCTTTGTAATTATAAATTTTGGATGCAACTGATGGCGTGTAGCTATTGGAAATACATGGCGGATCTTTGTTTTTGAAATATGGAGGTATTTTCTCTAAAACAGACTTATGATTTAAAATTTGGCCGAAATTTAAATAATCAATACAAATTAGTTTTAAATTGCGTTCTTTGATTTCGTGAAATATGAAATGGCCGCTGTTGATGACAACAACCAGATAATTCCATTCTTGAAATTCTTACACAGCCGTGGCCTTTTCATCTTGTTGTTTTTCAACTTTGTCTCCATAAGGATAATTGTCCCGTAAGAATTATTCTTCTAGTTGGCGCTGTTTATACTACTGCTTCTTTTTCTTTTGGTACAACTGTTGGTCGTCCATCGTCTGTAGACACATTGTAGATACAACAAATCTCCATGATTAGATATTTAGAACATTTATCTGACTCAGGGCTTGTTTTATTACAAAATGCAAAATATAAAAATAGTTATTTAATTTGTTATACTAATTGGCGACACCTATCCTGCAAGTTTTGTCATATAGATTTCCAACTGGCGACACCTATCCTGCTAATTTTTCGCATAAATATTCAAGTAGCGACCCCTATCCTCCTAAACACATGCTGTTTGACTAAGAAACATATTTAATGGTTTTATATTTTATTCGTCTGTCACGGTATGGTGGAACATAGGGATAACTTTGTCCAGCATCTGTCTGTCCTGTAGTCACAATTCAGATGGTAGTAACACATTTACTAACACTGATACAAACATTGTTTTACAGATCAAGTATAAATCACTCGCCTTTTGAGGAGTTATGCTACTAATCTTTGTCTCCAGTGATGTGATATAGTTGAGGGGATAGCAATGTATATCTTCAAAATTTTAGTACAGAAAAATTCTTCATATATAAGAAGTGCCCCCATTTTTTCCCGACCGACAGACCCATTTTGGGGGCATAAAAAATCCGTAATCCAATTAAAAAAATTCTGGCCTAACTATTTTTGTAATTTCTTTCAAGCTATCAAAATAAAGAAAACGTCAAGCAGGTTATTGTGAAACAAAATATCCTATTTTACTTGAAAGGTCATACAATCAATCATGTTTATCTTTCGGTAAAAAAATTGTTCAGATGGTGCCTAGTTCTGGAGAATGGTTCCACATCAAATTCCAAAATGACCCTGAAGTATACATATACGAATTTGTGGGCAACTACTAAGAAGTCCTAAACACGTGATTCCTAAGTGTGTTTTGATACGAAGTCAATCTTATAAAAATAATTGGCATATCTGTATATTATTGATGTGCAATTACATTACCTAAACACGTATCGAACGCAGTATGCAGAAGTGCTTAATATATTTATACTTTCTATATAGAAGGGACTTAAATGTAATTACAGCTGTTTCTCTTATAAAATTGGTGGTCTGTAAACAATAAAGAAATGACAAATGAATTGAATTACCTATCTTTGCATGCAAGACAAACCTTTGTAACAATGATGAGAATGTCCTATGGAATTTTTCAAAAACGAAAGAATTTTTTTTTGAGAAGGCCAATAACTCCATTTGTAAAATGATCTATTTTATTGTATAGCTCCATGGTGACTTCTGCCACATAAATGAGCCAGTAACTCCTCTTTTTTCTTTGAAAATCCGCTAAAATTCTATCTTTCACCTGTTATATATGTAGATTGGCATAATTGAATTACTTGTTGCGCTACAAATGCTGATTTCCAATTACTCATAAACAGCGCCATAATAAGCATATTTTTCGATAATGGCTTTTTGCACATACCCTGCCAAATCTGCAGATTTAATTTGTTTTGCTTGAGAAAGATCCCTCATTGCTGTAATTGTTTTTAAATGTATAGGTCCAAGGTGTTGTGTCATGCTTGAAGTAGATGCCGCAAAAATAATGTTGTAATATTAAAGAGAATCTGACAGAGAAACAAAATAAACATGAAATATATTAGCATTACAGTACAATGTATATTTATTAATGCTGTGAACTGTGTACACATATTCCGGCTCTTCATGTCTCGTTCTGACACTTTCTATGCTGGGTTGGTTCATATTCGTTTTAACACAATATTTCTGTATCGGCTGTATGTATGGTCTTTCATGGTGGTAATTGTTAAGCAAACAATAGACGATTACTCCTTCCTGTCCCTGGTCTCAGCTCTGATATTCAAAGGTTTATAAATGGCTACCATGGTACGATGTTTTAGCAAACTTCTCTCGGGCACCTGGTCTTACTCTTTTCTGGCACCTGATTTCGACCCTGATATTCAAGGGCTTATAAATGGCTACCACGATACGGTGTTCTTGGCAAAACAACAGAAGGTTACTTTTCCCTGGCACCTGATTTTGCCCCTGATATTCAAGGGTTTATAAATGGCTACCATGGTACGATGTTGTTAGCAAAGCAAAATAAGGGGGGTCTTCTTCCCTGGCACCTGAATTCATTCCTGATATTCAAGTGGGTTTATAAATGGCTACCATGGTACGATGTTGTTAGCAAGACAACAGAAGGTTACTCTTCCCTGGCACCTGATTTCGTCCCTGATATTCAAAGGTTTATAAATAGCTACCATGGTACGATGTTGTTAGCAAAACAAGAGACGGTTACTCCTCCGTGGCACATGATCTCGCCTTTTACAGTTTGCTACCCACAGTACGATGTTGTGAGTGTTGCAGTGACATGACACTAATCACTTTCGTATTTAATACCACATGTATTACAAACTCATTTAAGCACTGTCAATGAGCATCTGATATAAAATAAATGTACCCCTGTACACAATACATTCACAATTGCTAAGCTTTAATACATTTTTCGCTTTACTTGTTAACCATTTTTACTTTGAGACAAATGTTATTCTCATAGATTTATGATGCAATCCGATCTTACAATAAACAGTTAATTCAAGTTGAGTTTTTTTACATATATAATCATATGCAAAGTCTTTCGGTATAATTATGTAAATGGTATTCGGATGATCAGATTCTAATACCACGGAACTCCATCGCAAGAGATGTTATCTGAAAATACGAAAAGTAAATCGTATTTATTAAAGTGATCATGTATGGAATAAAACGAGGAAGATCGAAAAGAGCTGTGTCTTCTCTTGCATGAGTGTCACCCAACAAGAATCGAATTTGACAATAATCACTGAATTGTTTGCATATTTTATAATGACATTTCTAATATTAGTCTATATTACAGGAACGAATACTCTGTGTCAAATTAGATATGTGTAGAACTTAATTCAAAAGCAAAAACAAAGTTGTACAAATATGTCCTCTATAACTGAAGAGCAAAATTACACAAGGACTTGCGTGTGTTTTGGAGAAGCATATCATGTATAAAATCAGACTAGGTTCAATCGTAACTACTTCCTGTGTTTACAAAAATGAAAACCGTAGATTAATAGGATCTAACATCATGTTCCGGGAGGGACAAAGAAATCTGAATGCGAGTGTCCATGCCTATTGATATCCATGACGAGGCTTGCCGAATCATGGATTCAATCGGCATGGGCACGAGGATTGAGATTTCTTTGTCCCCCACTTTTCACTACTCAAAGAAAGACAACTCCAATAATTACAGACAGACTTAGACCCAGGGTCCGTGACCATAAACTAAGAAAATACTTAAGTCATAATTTCAAATTCCTCTGTTTAACAATGAATTAATAACTGAGATTTGGATTTTATTCACTTTTATTCTATCCATAAATAGAATTAAACCATTCTGCATGATAATTTTTTTGAACACTAAATAATAGAATAAATTAAAATGAAATAATTGACTTAAGCATTTTCTCAGTTTATGGCCAAGGAACCTACCGTGCGAAAAAAAGTTCCTGTGCAAGTTAATTTTTATTGAAAAATATAAACAGCAAAAAGAAGATTCTCTGTAATAGTGATCGTATTATTCTTATGTACTGTCCAAGACTGACGACGAGGACATGGGACTGACGAGGTAAGAACATTTGGAGAACTTTTTGCATTCAATAGCAGTGACCTTGACAAAAGAGATGACATATTGTGTTGCTGATGATCGCTGAGGTCCTGTAGTTCGTCAACTTCTGGTTTAAGCAACGCCCACAGGGTGAGATAACGGAGGGTGAGATAACAATTTGTTTTCCGGGGAAAACAAGAGGATTTTCCTGTCCTAAATGTGATAAATGTATATCTCGTTCGTGGCCCGGGAAGATCTTAGTTCTTAATTTTGTGAAGGAACACTCAGATTCAAAGACACCGAAGACGTTATCATTAATATGCTGGAGTTTCTAGTAGACAATAATTTCGTGTTTTCAACAGGTATTTGGCATTCCAGTAGACATCACTTGTACATCTCGCGTCGTACCAGGCAGAATACATTCACCCATTGTTCTACAGAAAAGAGACAATTAGCATCTCGACTCAATTCCACATACATTGACAAGTTGCTCTCCATTAATAATAAAAGAATCCAAGATATTGTTCCGAAATCCACGACTCGAAGTGAAAAACACGAAAATACATATGTAAATATAATATAAACAATCACAAACCTCTGTCAAAACAGAGGTGGGGTCAGGTGCCATGGAGGAGTAAGCATCCCCTGCCGACCGGTCACACCCGTCGTGATGCCACAAGTATAAGCAAAATAGTATTATTCGCTGTCACAGAATTAAGAAACGGCACAGCCGTAGTCAAAATAGGTATATGTCATAAGCAGTAAGAATACTGCTGTATAGTATAGGTAATACAGATGGTTTAGTTACTGTGAAATAAGGAAGTCAACATGTCAGACAACGATACATCATATGAGCAAATAAGGTCTTTATAACGACCGTAAAATTTGCGGAATGTTGACATAAGTCGTGAGTAACTTTTCTCCTAGTAATTGGCTTCGATAAACGAAAGAGCAATACTCAGATTACGTTCGCGCATATCGAATCAATTGGGATACATAAACACCGTACGCAGGTGATAAAGGAATGTTGCTACTAGTATATGAAAAGTTAACAATGGGGAAACTAATATCATCACGTTTGTCATAAATTGAAGTAGTAAGTTTACTATCTCGGTCGACTTCAATAAGTAGATCTAAATATGAAGCCCATAAATTAAATATTGTAGTGTCCCGAATTTCAAGTTCCTTTGGATATATTGTATGTACGTATGTATCAAAGATTTTGTTATTTATAGATAGTACATCATCAATATATCTGAATGTAAAATTAAAGGACATGGCCAATTGCTTCTTATTTTGACTTATAAGATTTTGTATAAAGTCAATTTCGTACGACGAAAGGAACAAATCGGCTAGCAAAGGAGCACTGTTAGTCTCCGATAGTTTGTTGGAAGACCTGGTCACCGAACACAACATATATATTGTCAATCAGAAAGTCTAGTATGTTTTTGATGTCATCTTCAGAGTACTTATATGTAGATTCAGAGTGGTTTTTCACAAAATATGTATCTGGATATCCTAAAACAATAAATTTAAATTTATATCTGCGTGAATCCTTTTTGGTGAAGAAACAGTTAACAATAATTCTAATTTTTTGTTTTTCAATTTATCATGAGGTATGGTGTTATAAAGTGTAGAAAAATCATAAGTCTTAATGAATTTAATAGTTGTCAGATCAAACATTTCAGAATTACCTCGACCAAATTTACCCTGCCGAGATCAAGAACGCGACAGAAAGCAAGACATCTGCTTCATACCTGAACTTACTCTTGTCTAACTGTAGTGATGGTCAGTAACACACCTTTTTTATATAACAAACATGACTAACTGTATCCACATCAATATCACAAATTTTCCCTTTTTGAGTAGCAACATCCCGTCACTGCTTGCCTATAGCGTTATGATTTCACAAATTCATCGCTAAGTCAGAGAATTCTCCTTTTATGAGGGTTTTGTTTTGAGGGTCAGGCGAACATATTATTTCCAGAATTTTATAAAATATTCTGGAACACGATCTGATGAATCACCTACATGGTTTTACCACTAAACACAAGAGGTTTCTATAGAACAATTCACTTCTTCCGGATACCTTGTTTGTCTCATTCCATCTGTGATTGTTTATTCCATTTGAAGTGTTTTAACTAGTCTTCGAATACAAGACATTGAGTGCCACGCTTTCAAATCAAATGTATACTCTTTGTTCAGTGGAATAATTGATTACCAAACAGTATGGGTATAAAAATGGTGTTATCTTATACCATCTTACAACGCTTATGAAGGAAACTGATGTTTTGTAATGAGAACTTGAAAATCCTTTTATTAGTTGTTAGAAGTTAGTTGTTAGTTGTTTAGAAGTTGTAAATACCACCATGAATAAGAGAAAGATAATGTTAATTTACGTGGCATTCGAGAATGACAGTGAATCAGATGATACCAGTTTATGTAATTTAAGATAATATATGAATCATCAACAACAGAAGAACTGATGACGAATTTGGGTATGGCGTGTTGGGTATGGCGTGATGCGTCTATAAACTGAACCTTTAATCGTTATGGCCAGGACCGTAAAAACTATGTACACTACTTCTGATGTAAAGATGGACGCATTTTGTTTTTGAAAGTCGAGGTTAATAAGTCACGACAAACTGAACATTACGTATTAGAGAATTATATTTCAGCATATCTTCGAGGTATTGTTCATGACTTCTATGGATATCGATATTATGCCCGAAAGGTAATTATGAGCACAGTTATCAAACCCTACTACGATGCCAGTCTGAAAACGATAACCAAAGTAATTAACAGGTAGGTATTCTACCTATTTCAAGAAGAAAATACCTATTCCTTTTCAAGTGGAAAACGAAGAAGTACCGAAAGCTAAACCATATCTCATAGTCCATGGAATTAGTGTCATATTCAGACAAATGCGAACCCCAATAAAATCGAGGTGAGACCACGTGCCCGGGAGGAGTAAGCGTCCCCTGGTTGCATGCAACACCCGTGGCAAAAGTCCTGCAACACCAAAGGGTAAGGTCACATCTTGCATACATTGTTGATAAAGTGCATCTTGTTAACAAACTACAGACAAACCATTTGTGCCAAGTTCACCCAATTTCGAACATACATCACTAAATTCAAAAAGTAGCTGCTTGTTTTTCAAGGTCCAAGCGTAAAGCTCAATATCACACGTTTTACTTTAATGATAAATTGCACAAACTTAATTAACACACAGACTCAGCGTTCAAATAGAACATTCTGAGATCTGAAATTAATCGATCGGCTTATTTTACAGTATACATGTATGCCTTGATTTTGATCATATCCATCCGGAAAGAAGTTACCTACTATGTAGATAATAAAATTGTATATTTAACAGTCCTACTGTATGAATCTTAAGCAGTTTCAGCTTTATATAAAATATTTTTTATCTAGATTTATGGTTTAAAATATAACTAGAGCAGTCCTAACGAGACAAATACCCCCGGTGGCAACAAAGTAGAAACATGCAATAATTTATCCCAATATACATTACTGGTATAAGTGTAATGGATATCCCACTTACAAGCATATTTTGAGGTATAAGCAATAAAACATGGTTTTACACATTCTGTGTATTGTGACGTTTGACCTATGACCTTGGTTCAAGGTCATGCCACACCCTTAGATCCTAAGCAACAATTCTGTGAAATATTATTAAATCTGTGTACAGGGGAAGAAGTTATGGCCCGTACAAGGTTATACCAATTGTGTTTATTGTGACCTTGACCTCTTACTTATGACTGCGGTTCAAGGTCATGACACACTCTTGGATCCAAAGCAACAACTCCGTGAAATATTGAAATCTGTGCACAGGGTGAGAAGTTATGGTCCGGACAAAGTTTTTATTACTGTGTCTATTATGGTCTTGACCTTTGACCTATGACCTTGGTTCAAGGTCATGACACACCCTTAGATCCTTTGAAATATTGAAATTTGTGAACAGGGGAAGAAGTTATAGCCCGCATAAGGTTTTACTTATTGGGTCTATAATAACCTAGACCTTTGACCTATGAACTTGGTTTTAAATAGTGACAAATTCTTCGATCCTAAGCAACAATTCTGTGAAATATTATTGAAATCCATGCTCAGGGGAAGTTATGGAACGGAAAAGGTTTTACTAATTGTGTCTATCATGACCTTGACCTTTGAACTATGACCTTTATTCAAAGTCATGAGACACTCTTGGATCCTAAGCAGCAATTCTGTGAAATGTTATTGAAATCTGTGCACAGTGTGAGTTATGGCCCGAACAAAGTTTTTCTTATTGTGTCTATTATAACCTTGACCTTTGACCAATGACCTTGGTTTAAGGTCATGACACACTCTTGGATCCTAAGCAACAATTCTGTGACATAAAAATCTGTGCACTGGGTGAGAAGTTATGGTGCGGACAAAGTTTTTCTTATTGTGTCTATTATCACCTTGACCTATGACTTTGATTAAAGGTCATGACACACTTTTCGGTCATGCGCAACAATATTGTGAAATATTATCTAAATCCATCCACCCAATAAAAAGATATGGCCAGGACACCGTTTTAACAACTAAGCCCACAGTGACCTTGCCCTTTGACCCATGACCTCGGGTTAAGGTCAGGACACACCCTTGGGTCATGGGCAACAATATTGTGAAATATTATCTAAATCCATTCACCCAATTAAAAGATATGGCCTGGACACGAATCGGGATGGACGGACAGACAGAAGGACAAGGTGATTTCTATATACCCCCCCCCCCCCCAAACTTCGTTTAAGCAGAATAACACTCAGCCGTATGACAAAAGTTCAACACAATGAAATACACAAAGAATACTCACATCACAAAAATATAATTGTAATACAGTTTCGGCATTGACTTAGGACGGTCAATGGAAGTAACATTAGTTATTCAACTGGTGTGGTTAATGGCTTCACCTTTTCACTTATCACAACGGCAGAATAATCAAAGGACATAAGCACAGAATACTACTACTCCCTCCTCCTCTTTTGGTACAAGGCATTGAAATAAAGTTCGAATTCAGTAAAACATCCTTTAACTATAATAATTGTGATACGACTTAGGCAGTAGAAGCGATGTAAACGACGTAATTCTGAAAAGTGTTCAAAACGTTTACACATATTAGTGCTTTTTAATAATGTTTCAGATCTATACCAATGTGGTTTACATAACAATCGTTTCCAAAGATCATATCTAAACATATAATACGTGTATGAACATTTTCCGGTGCTTTTGAAGCGTGTTTCAGATAAAGATCTCAAAGACAATATTTGTAAACATAACAGACGATCGTTTCTCCCATATTCGTAGAGTTGTCCTCGTTATTTGTCAAAATGATCAGCCTTTCACCCACAGGGGAGTGGAATATAAGTGACACGCTTTTTACAGGCTGACATAGTAACTGGCATCAAAAGGACATCATTGTGTATTGAAAGTGACATTATGCATTTGTGGCAGTATAGAGTTTATGGTAGTCAATAATGAACGGTGAAGTACAACTTGACTGTTTTCAAATATATTCAGTAGTTTTGTGTATTTCAAATGATATTCAATAAAGTTGTTTGTTGGCCTTTGTGAAATGAGTCAAAAGTGTTGTTCCGCATGGAAAAACATCTACACGCATAAAAACACATGTTAATGTTTGTAAACAAACCTTGTTGGTAATAAAAATACATATGTACGAGGGATGTTCCGAAATTATTGTTACTTTGGCGATTTCTTTTTGATAGAAGTAATTGTGATCATTTTACTTTGCCCTGTCCTTCGAAGTACTCCCCCTCTGCATTTATGCATCGTTTCAACAGATCAATCCACTTTTGGAAACAGTTTTCGTACTCTTGAATTGGTATACTCATAAGATACTGGTGAATGGCAGAGCCAAGGGCATTTCTTGATTTATATTTTTTTCCCGATAGGTGAAATTTTAGTTTGGGGAACAAGAAAAAGTCACAGGGGGCCAAGTCTGGTGAAAATGCAGGGTGGGGGAGGACAGTGACCTTTTCTGCCTTCAAAAACTCCGTTACAATACGCGCCTTGTGTGCTGGCGCATTGTCATGCAAGAGCCTGAGGTACTTCAAACCTGTATGTGGGCGGCGGCGTTTGTAGACTTTCTTCAGTTTTCGAAGTACAACGTCTCTATAATACTTTGCTGTGACAGTTTTGCCTTTCGGAACAGGGATTTGCATGATTGGATCCTTGTTATCAAAGAATATGACATACAAAACCTTCCTCACGGTGCATATTCTTTTAGCAATGCTAGGGCGCCTGGCGTTTTTGTTTGCCCAGATTCGATTAGAGCATTTTCTTTTCTGCTCGAAAAAATACACCCATGTTTCATCACCTGTGACCAAATTATCCAAAGCCTTTTTGCTGTATTTTGGGTGTTTCTTCAATAAGGATTTAGCCTTGTCAACCCGGGACCTCTTTTGGTCGTCAGTTAGTAAATGGGGTATCCACCTGGCATTGATCTTGCCTAGCTTAAGATGTTTCTTTAAAATACAGTGAATACGTGCTAAATACAAGCCTGTCATTTTAGCTAACTGCCTGACAGTGTACCTTGCATCTTTTTCAAGGATTTGACGAATTCGTTCAATGTTATGCGTAGTTGTTGTTGTTGCAGGGCGACCTGTGTGAGGAGCATCTTTTAGCTGCTGGTGTCCCGACTTAAATCGGGCAACCCACCTACAAATAGTCATATATGACATTTGACCCTTCCCATAAATATCACACGCCTCACGATGAATATCTACCGCCTTTAAGCCAAGTAGAGACCTACATTTGATATAGGCCCTAATTTCAATTACGTTTTCAGCTCTCTTGCCAACCATATTTATATAGAGTGTAACGAGTACGCTACAAAACAATGTACACAGCACCAAGGTCAGTGTAATTGTGAGCGAGAAATTTACCTATACCACGTTTCAGATATCACGCTATCGCCATGAGGTAGTTTTAAGCTCATTTAGCACTATTTCCACGAGATATTGCGCAAGTAACAATAATTTCGGAACACCCCTCGTATGTAATTACGCAGATATTAGAGAACAGATAACTGTAGAAAATATCAGCTGCAATGGTAATTAACAGGATGTAATAAGCATTACAGTGAACTTTAAAATGATAGATAGAAATACAGTGGGAAGATCGTAGAACTTGCAGTTTTGGCCAAAGCGGTGATTTGTTGCCACTACAAAATGCCCTTGGCATAAATGCCATAGTCAAGATCATAAAATAATTCACTTTCATATCATCTGAAAGGGTTTCACAAGTGAAGTACACATACAAATTATGTCTCTGTCTTTCATAATTCGGAAGTAATGGGCAAGGTAAAACTAATTTTTGACATTAAGTGAAGGACACACGGGATTTTAGTGTCAATTGAATTGACTTCGTTAGTAGATTACACATTTCATATTGAAGTCTCTGTCTCCTGAGTTCCAAAATTGAGGCCAACGTGGCAGATTGACACTTCAAACACAAAATTAATATATATGGATCCCCAACACAACGCCTTTCGATCCGAAGGCATACAAAGACATATCAAACGCAAATTGTTATATTGTATAGACATTACATATTTTCAAACATTTTCTGAAAAAAAAATGTTTGAGGATGTTGTTTCTAAAGTAAGTATTATATGTATCACATATGGACATTTGAGCATAGAGAGAGAAAGAAAGTGTGGAAGGGGGGGGGGGGGCTGTATTGTGTTTCAACTTTGACTTAGCAACCCTAGGTTAAAGTTTCTTTAAACTGATATAGCTACTATATTGGAAAAAAAATCCACAGATTTTTGAGTAATATTGTAAACGATAAAATTTTTCAGTTTCCATTAACATTTTAAATATCTTGATATCAGTTCAAAACGACGGAGTTAATGTTAAGAAGGCTGTGATGTTTTACTTTATCAAAAGAAGAGAAAAAGCAATTGAGCCTGAACAAGAGCAACGGTTATTGTTGTAACGTGGGCAGAACTCACATGACCGCCTTAGAGGTCATCTACTTTTCATAATCACCCACAAACAAAAATTTTCCATTCAAAAGTTTGTGTCTAATGATAAACAGATATGTCACTTGTCTTCATTTAATTTAGACAGTATTAACTGACACAAAACAAAATCAAAATGAATACGCAAAAGACAGGTATCATCTTTAAGATGTATCTGTATACCAAATATCAATTCAACATATCTAACTGTTCCTGAGATAATGAGCGGAAACTGCTAATTTTAAGAAATTCTCTAAGTCCAAGGGGGATTACTCTCACAAAACTTATCCAACAAATTTTAACTAAACCTAAATATTCTTTAGATGTATCAGTATATCAAATATCAATTCAAATATCTATACTGGTTCCAGAGATAATGTGCGGAAACTGCTAATTTTAAGAATTTTTTAAGTGCAAAAAGGGGGGATAACTATGACAAAAATTATTGTACGATAACCTCATTTTAGGTTGACCTAGATATCCTTAAGATGAATCTGTATGCAAAATATCAATTCAATATCCATTCCTGAGATAATGAGCGGACACTGCTCTTAAAAAATCGTAAGTCTGAGGGAAATAACTCTGACAAAAGTTATTGAACCATAACCAAATTTAAAATTGATCTAGATATTGATCTTGAGATGTATCTGTATGTAAAATATCAATTCAATATCTGTATCCGTTCCTGAGATAATGAGCGGAAACTGTAAATGGACCGACTGACCAACAGACGCACGGACTGACCGACACCAGCAAAACAATCTGCCCCTCCTTCTTCGGAGGGGGGGGGGCATAAAATATGCCACTCATTTTAATGAAAAAAATCGTCAAGAACATGCACAGCAAAGAGAAGAAACGCATAAATTGATAACATAAAATACGAATATTATCATCTAATAGAATTTAACATTATATGTTAAATGTCATCAACTTTAACCAACAACTCTGTGCCCGTTTGAAAGCGAGCCTGGAAAGAAGCAGGATAAATGATTTGTACATGTTAACCATATACCAATATACACACAGATATATATTATGCACAGGTAAGCGATAACGATACTAAAACAATTAAAAAACAACTTTAATTGTTTTAGTATCGTTAACCTTCATTGAGGTTGATCGGATACTTATGAATAGTGAATGTTGTTACAATTTCCTTTTTTGTGCTTATATATATATAAGTATATATATGTAAGTATGTGTGTGCGTATATGTGTGTTTGTATGTATGTATTCTTTTCTTTGTTTTGTCGATCAAATTACATTCTATGTAAAACTATTAGTGTATATCTGGTTATGATGTGGCAAACATAAATATATTTATGGATTAGAACTAAATGTACATATAAAGCAATATTTAAATCTATATACTAGATCCATAATGAAACTTCTTTAACAAGCACATTCAGAGAATTGTGGTCCTCCCCTTTGGGGGTTCTATCAGTAAGGATGCAGTGATCTGTGACATATTGCCATGGTTGTGCATGTCTACAGACACACATGCCAAATATAAAGGCCCTACATCTTACGGTTAAAAAGTCACATTGTAGTAGATTAAACGTTCCGGTCAAGGTCACATGATAAGAAATTTTGGTACCAACGGAAATGTATTGCAATCATGGACGCACATGCCAAATATGAAGGCCCTAGGTCTTACGGTTAAAAGGTTACATTGAAGTAGGTCAAGGTCACATGAGGAAAGTTGTGGTACCATATGAAAGGTATAACAATTAGGGACACACATACCCAATATGAAGGCCCTATGTCATACGGTTAAAAAGTTATGACCAATGTAAGTTTTTGTGATAGACAGACAGACAGACGGACGGACGGAAGGACAGACGAATGACGATGTAATACCAGAACTAGATATAATACAACAGGATTTCATGTTGGTGTTGCAGCAGACAAAGCCTTGAATAATACTATATTTGTGTGCAAGGCTTACTATTACATTTGTTTTTCTAGGAAATTAGAACAAATATAACTACTCATGGCAAGATTCGTTATACGTCATTTACATTACTAAGGTGAAAGGTCAGCTACCTAGTGCAAGGTAGAGCGCGAACTCAAACATACTTCCTGTAGCGCTGTCTACCTCGCACTGCGATTTCTCTACATCCAAGCGATTTTCTCTCATTCACCCCATCATATCTGAATTTGGCGGCATGGGATTATTATTTTGTATGGTTCCCTTGCTATTAATTTTGGATATATATTTATTGCTATATTCCGCTCGTCAGATTAAATTTACATCATATTTTGAATGGTTCCTTTGTTTTCATTTTTGATATATAATTATTGTAATTTTCCGCTCTTCTGATTGAATTTACATTATATTTTGCACGGTTTTTATGTTTTCCTTTTTGATATATACTTATTGCTATATTCCGCTCTTCAGATTGAATTTTCATTACATAATTTAACTTATATACCAAACAAAATGTAACTTAGATTCAAGCATTCTATAGCCACTTTTTATACCAATAAATATCAAATTGTAGTCTCACATATATCTCAGGTTTTGTTGGATTTAGATTTTTCATTTTAACCCCTCCCCATCTCTTATATTTGCCTTTTCCTACAGGTCAGCATATTTTGTGGAGACATTGTATTCTCCCCAACCTTAACGTATAATGAATTATTTGTATTGTCCTTTGTGCAACCAGGGGCGCTTACTCCTCCCAGGCACCTGGTCTAACCTCGATTCAGTTGGGGTTCGCATTTGTCTGAATATGACACTAAACATGATATTGTCCCCTCAATTCCATGATCTATAAGATATGGTTCACCCTTCGGTACTTCTTCGTTTTTTACTTGTTATTCTCCCCAACCTTAACGTATAATGAATTAATTGTATTGTCCTTTGTTATTTTGAAATATTTTTTTCATACTTCGATATAACGAATTCTTGAATTTGTTAAAACGGATTAAATTCATTTTAACGAATTCTTGAATTTGTTAAAACGGATTAAATTCGTTTTAACAAATTTGAAGAATTCGTTATAACGTATTAAATCTGTTATGACAAATTTGTTGAATTCGTTAAAACAGATTTTGAAATTGGGTTTTACAAATTAAATTCGAAATAACGAATTCTGAAATTCATATTTTCGGTTTTATAAAATTAGTTATAACACATTTTCATCAAATATGTGATAACAAATTTCATAAATTGTGAGAACAAATTAAAAGGATTCAAAATTCAAAATGAAATCTCGTGTTAATCATCAAAATGTGAAACACGATGTTGTCGAACAAACTCACTTACCGATACATTTCACAACAGCGTACTAATACAAAATATTCCTGCCACATATTAGCAGAATTTCGTCCTTTTATATAAACGTCCGTCATTAAGAAAATGATCGGGATATTACACTACAGCCTTAGGATGGAATGCAAAAAATACAAATGCCTGACTTAAAAAGGAAAAGAGGTTTTATTTTTTGTTTGTTTCTTTTGTTTGGTTTTTTTTTTTTTTTTTTTTTTGTTTTGTTTGTTTTGTTTTGGGGGGGGGGTGTTTTGTTTAGGGCTTTTGTTTTTATTTTTGTTTTCTTTCAGTGCATGCAGTATAAATAGAAGTTACTAATGGTTCTGCAACATGTTCATCGTATAAGTGACTATATACGAAAGAAAACTCCAGAACAGTTTCTGAAGTACCATAAATATTTACTATGCTTTGCCATATATTACCCACACAGTATATAACTTTTGTTATTCCGGTAAAAAAGCAACATACTTAATACTTTAGTTTTAAATATCTGATCTAATTTCGTGCTTACACATACTGGCGTTTATATAACCAGCTGATAGTCTATAAAATTATAGCCTATAAAATTATGTAGCAAGAACGGTTAGGATATAGTAAAGTACATCAGGAGTGTCCTAAAGAAAACGATAAAATGTTTATATTATGATTTAAATACTTCTTCTGTCAAATTCAGAATTCACATCCGTTAACCGCAACGCATTTTAAATTGTTTAGTTTATTACTATAGCCAAATGATACATAAATCGTTTCGGAGTTTTTGATCTTCCAATTTCAAATGTTAAAATCAATGGCGAGGGTATAATTGAAGAATTGGCTTCCTTTCCATTTATTGATATCTATTATAGCATCAAACAATTAAAAGAACAAAGAAAACTTTGATTAGAGTGTGCTCTTACAGCTAGATAGATAGACATATAAGATGAACATAAAAGAGCATATTGTTTATTTATACGGAGAAAAAAATAAACATGTTAACCTGGAATTTTCAATTCACATAACAGGTTTACATTTTTATCTTGGTAAGGCTCCAGCATTAGCCAGAAAAGACATTCAATTGAAGGGACACAAAGTTAAAATTTAATATGTAAAAAATCCATCCAAATTTAATATATATAAAAAAAAATAATCAAGGAGTAATATCAAACTTACTGTCTTCGTTTATATTAAAGTAGAAATTGTTGTGACACCACTACAAATGTTTCCTGCAAACCATGCATACGAAATACTGTGTCGATGTGATTAATACCGTTAAGCACTAGGCTGAAATATCATGCACCTCATGAACTATTAAGAACTTTTACAGTGCATTGATTCTCGGGCGATATTTTAACAACGTCATTTATCTTTTTTTTCTGAAATGTGAACATAAAGTATATCCTACTTGACAACTTTTATAATCTATAAATGTGTTTGGGAAATATATCGTTAAAAGATACAACAAACATCGAATGCAAGTATACTGTAATGAATTTCTTTTTGACACACTATGTAAATGTAGTATATTAATACACACGAGCGGCAGAAATCTGATAGTGTGCTGTCAGTGACGTTAATTGAAGTCCAGACAACAGTACTTAATGCATATGAATGTATTCAACTATAGCACTTGATTGCTTTGCGTAGTGTTCTTTTATTTTACATTTTAATGTCCAACATTTGGTTAATATCCCTGTAAAATAGGTAAATCCCCTGTAATATCCCTGCACAGGAAATACTACATACATGGCGATACTCCTATTCTTATCATGCGAGAAAATTATAAAAGAATTGAATAAAGAAATGTATGTAATAAATAAACCACACATATAAAATCTATAAATATCCTCCATATAGAGAGCAAGGATCAACAAGTATCTCAAGTTGAGAGATCATAAACACATATAAATATATTTTCTGTGCTTTTGTCCTGACGTGAAATATATACTTAAAGTTTTCTCTCTAACACTAAGTAGTGTATCTCTCTTGCAAAGTTCTGTCCTTAGATTCATTCTTTGGTTCACTTTTACGGTCACCGTCTTTTTAACTCTGCTCTTCAAATATCTATATATTATTAGAATTCCAGTCATTCACCACTGAGCATTACTGAAGAGACGCAAGTTGTTGAAATGCACATGTGATGTACAAAATTAAAATGTATATATTTTCTATATATATCTTCTATAAGGGGTGCGCAGTTAGTACTCATAGAATTTCAACTATCTGCTAATATATCTTGCCATTAAGTTGCACATAAATTTATCTATCAAACATGGTCTTAAATAATTCAGCACAAGTCAAATATGGATATCAAGTGTATTGTTTGATGGAAAAAAGAGAGTTATTCGAAATACAGAGGTATATTTTAGATTCGGTGTTAAAACACCAACGTATGACAATAACTTGATGTTGCTTTACTTAATGTACTTAGAAAGTACAGTTGTAGAACAATGACTAGAATTAGATTTTCAGTCATCAAATTCAGTAAATCACTCTAAAACTAAGGAGTATCTCCCTCATGCATAGCTCTGTCCTTAGATAAATTCTTTTGTCACTTTTTGGTCATTTGGCTTCAACATTGCTCTTCCAATATTTATATATTTTGAGAATTCCAATCATTCGGCCACGAGCATCACTGAAAAGACATAATGTGTCAACTGCGCATATGGTGCACAAAATTAAAGATATATATGTTTATATAAACCGTACTCTATGCAGACTTTCCTGCAATTCAGGGAGTAAATACATGATTAGAAGATCGTATTTATCAATGCTAATTTTGAAATCAAATATAGTCATGGTTATGTGAGATATTTTCTTTCGACGTAAAGAACCTTTACATATGTGCTAGTAGAGTTTACTTCAGTTTAAGAGTGTCAATGTGGACAAAAGAAACCCTAGATATACTGATATATATATATATATATATATATATATATATATATATATATATATATATTATATATATATATATATATATATATATATATATATATATATATATATATATATATATATATATATATAAATAAAGCACAAAGACACTACAGCTAACAAGGCACCCTATATTTCACTTATATTCGTTCCCCGTCTGGTACTCGAACCCACGACCTATGGCACCGAATCACCTAGCTGTCATGCATCCGACCCTCTAACGTTTACGTCGGGTAAATCCCGTCACTTGTCGAATTTGGCTACAGGTATTTCTTCGGATATCCCAGGTCCATAGTACTCCCAGGTGTTTCACTGATTCTATTTGTGCTTTATATGTTTATTTCTCTTTCAGTGATGTATTCTCTCAGAGTATCCGCCTGCGTTTACGTCGGGTAAATCGCTTCACTTTCCGCGGCCGTGCTGTCATGCAGCGATTAGCTAATGATTGGCTATTAAAGCTCTATTTTTGCGGAGCTCGGGTAGCTTAGTCGGTTAGAGGTTTCTATGGTTGCAGATATAAAGTATTTACTGATTGAGTGAAACGATATTAAGATATATGTAGAACTGCAAAGCATTTGTCATGTAAATGAGTTTAGAAAGAAAAAAAAAAGAAATCTTAGCTGTATGAGAAACCTGTAGCTACGTTTAGACAGAAAGAAAACAGATATCTGACATAGCTGTATTAGAACGTTTAAACAAATAAGCAGACAATAAAAGACTAAACCTACAAAAAGGTATTACTAAAAATTCTATTGTTATGTTGTTGTAGTAACGATTTAGGACGGCAAACTGAAAGAAAGCTATACTCAATCCGTGTACAGGCCTCCTACCTCACCATTAAAGTAGCGCAATATCATCGGTCAGAGTGCCACAATGTTGATTATGAATATAAATCTGAATATTTGTTGAGTGGAGACATTGGCTATGTACATGGGCTGTAGTTTCTTGCCTCTCAATAACTTTATGGTATTTCATTTATTACTCTTTTTAATAGCGGGTTAACCACGCAAACTGAGCGTTGATTTTCATTTCAATTGGCTGTCCTGCAAGTGTTGTAACTGTATTACAATCCAATATTTAAATAATTCAGTTTATGTGCTTAAACTTCTGTACATATCCCCAGCGGAATTTGTCCCTCAGCCTAGTGACATGTTTATTATGTTAATAAAAAAATTGCACATTTTTAGATATTTGTATTTTCAGTATGTGTTTAAGTTTAGAAACACTATTCCCTAACATTGTCTTAGATCAATCGTCTTATGTATGACTCCAGCACAACAACAGATGCAAAGTAGAATGATGTCTATCTGCATAGTTAACAATCCTCTGGAAACCTTGTAGCCAGTCGATATGGCGACACTTGCATTTAATAGGGTCCTGATTCTGTGATTTGTTTGCTTTACGACTCTGTTGTTTAGATCAATAAATATAATGTACATATATATACTTATATTAGTTTATGGCACTATATTTCAACAATATATCGATACTCAAATACAAAAAAGGAAGGAAAAAGGAAATCCAAAATAAAAAAGGGTACCTCATAATTACTTGATATTTTGTGGACCAACGTGAAGAGTATGCTAATTGGTTGGCAAAGAAAGAGGATTTTTAATATGCAACACTTTCTTGCTGGTTTATGCCGATTAGGGATGTTCTAAAAACGTAGAATACGTAGACTTTAACAAACAATTCTGTTTCAGTTCAACAATTTATTTCATAATTGTCTGCAAGGTATATTACTACAGTAGTTGTCTCCAAATATTATAGACTCTCTCACAGATTTCACTTATTCTGATATATTTATAACAATAAATCCGTTTTCGCTTCGGTTGCAATACAAACGTGTGATTCAGACCTCGAATTCTCATAAGTTTTCTGGATTAAAAATATGCAATTCTTTTCAGATCGTCCGGGTGCTCAAACTCTGACACATGCAAATCATGGTTTACAGATGTATGCATAACAGTATGTTCCAGGAACGGGTCAATCCCATGTAGACAGTTAAGAATTAAGGTATTACTGTAGTATTTCAAAACTAAATTTCAGTCATATCACCAGCATAAGGAGAATTGTAATACAGTATTTATATGATTTTAGAGGGAAAAGTTTTCCAGCACATAGCATTTATATATATTTCTATTTGTGCTATGTATATAAATATACGATGATCTGTCATAAAGAATACAGTCTTTCAGAATTACCTGGCTATATTTTTCCCACTCAACTTGAGATCAAGGACACCCCAGATAGCGAAACAACCGCTTTATACCTACATTTACCCCTGTCTGCATATCGATAGGGATGGTCAGTTACAAATCTATCTTTAAGACAAATGTGATGATGTCATATTCTATATCACTTATGTTTACTCCATGGTGACTTCTGCCACATAACTGAGCCGGTAACTCCTCTTTTTTCTTTCATGAAAAGCAGAATCCGGTCTCGCCTGCCTCGTTTAAATATCCCCTATGAGAAAACATGTTCATCTTTTGAAGGTTTTGTTCTGAGGAGCAAGCTACAGGGCTACCAAATTAAACACCTGAAATCGTCACTGAAGTCAAAAAATCAAAACAAGAATATTGTTGAGGTTCACCTTTCTAGATTGTAATATGGTATTGAAGAAGACAGTGTCTTCCTTTTATCAATCTGACAAATTACGTTTATGATTTACCACCGAACAAGAGTGGATTCTATGGTCCATTTGCGAGTCATGTGGCTCATTCCTACAGGATAAATGGCTTCATCCCATTTGGGATTCGCAATGTGTCGTTTTGTAACCACTACTATCTAATTTGCTGTGTTTTAATTGGCACTGAATACAGTACATCCAGTGGTACTCTTTTTAAAATTAATTCTAACCTTTTCAAAATTTCAAAAGATTCTTTAAAGTTTACCTTTTTCCATTTGCTTCTATTTACATACATCACATAAAATCATAAAATATGTATGTATTGTTGGCAACATACTATGTACAAAGAAGTTTTTCCTTTGGGCCTATTTCGCCTTGCCATGTATATACTTCTTGACAGGTTTGGAAAAAAACAACCATGTTTCCTCATCAAAATCATTCCAATAATTCTAAAGAAATCTTACAAGGCTTACTATTACATACTAATGGTGTAAATACTCTTAGATTCCCTAAGCAAATGTAGCGTTTAGTCTATCAATGCCTACTAGCCTATTGGAAAAAATATTTAATCTTTTTCAGAACAATCATTCCTTGTTGACATGAATGAATATTATTGTTAATTTCACAACTAAAACTAGGTCGACAGATTTTCTTTTACAGATCTGAAAAAATTCTATTTCACTTTGTCACACTAGAAACTTCGACACGGAAAATCAGATGATAAAAACCCCACACAAAAACGTGTCTAAATACTCGATAATATTAACATGATGGTACTCACACTTAGAAAAATATTCCACACTTAGTGGATAGAGCTGTTCGGTGAAATTTATGAGATAAACATTTTAAGTTGATACAATTATGACGAAGATTGTGTCATAAATGTTTAATTTATCAAGGTGTTGCGATATCATTTTAGAATACAGCGAGAAACAAGACTATAGACTCTGGGTAATTGTTCAATCTATCAGATGAATGGGAGGGGGGGGGGTTAATTATTTTTACAGACACAACTGAATATGAGAATACACTGATCCACTTTCGTCGGATGTCAAGCATTTTAGCGCAAAATACGACTATGAAGAGTCGGACATTTGATTATGACGTCATAAGCATAACAATCAAAAGTAAGAGGTTTGCTTTGTTTGTTTTGTATAAAATCACAACCCTTGTTCAACAATCCATTTTCTTCCCGCTCTGCATATCTCTTCTTTTTCTCTGTCTTTTAATAAAACATAGTCGGTCCTTCTAAAATGAAATAGAGAGACAATTCATGTCTCACCGTGGGATGAAGAGTATATTTTAATATATTTAGGCCAAATATGTTAAATGCGATGTCTTAGGTGGGGTGGGGGTGCGTCTCCGTTTACAATACATTATTTGGTGGATCAAAATTTTCATTTTTATAAAATTTTAATAAATCAATTTATTTTAGAATTGCAATGAAAATCATATACGTTTATCGGATTTGTTTTTTTTTTCACAAAGTACATAAATAACAAAATACTTTGTCTACTACAAAGAGTGTGTGATAAAGTATCAGATAATCTAGTGGGAAAATGTCTTTGCTAATACCCCTGGTTTTTTTTATTATTGTTGTATCCATTGCACGCCTATATGTATTGCATCTTCAATTGCCGACAAGAGTTGGTTGCTCTCTAATTGATGTCATTGTCATTTGGTATCTAGGGCACTCAATGCTAAATATCCTTATATTTCAATACAATAGTCTTCGCTTAAAAGATGACATCTATGATGATATGAGACAACTCATGCGAGAACCTCTTAAATAATTTTTTAAAGTCGATAAATCGTAGATCGTTCTTTTAAATAATCAATAACCAAGCGACTTAAGATTAACTGTTCAGCCAATTATATGTAAGTGGTATACTTATTACATCACTGAACATATTCTATGTTCGATACGAGGCCCTTATCTTACAATATGACACCTTGTTATCAAGAAGGATGAATAATATTTTCAGATTTAGACCTATTTAAACTATTCTTTACACCGAATCTGACACCTAAACATGATATTTATCTGACTGGACAACGTCTACTGGATTTGGTGACAGAAAGCAGGAAATGGATCAATAGACCAAAGAGTGGCTAGGGACTATTATTACAACCTTTTGTTACCAGGGAACTTCTAATAGTGATGAATAATGTGTTATGCTCATGTAACTTTATATATATACTGGCGAATATTATTCATTGTCAAAGTTATAATATCAGCTATTCAGTATGAAAAACAAAAATTGTAACAAGTGTAATGCTTGTTGCCTGGGATGTTATTTTCTATGACGACTTGTGGGAAATCGACAATTTCTAAGTAAATCGCATCGCACTCTTACTAAACAGGAAATAGTTGCCGAGAAACGAAAAAAAAGCCGATTAAGAAAGACAAAATATCTACATTAAGGGAATAATGAAAACTGTTGAAAATTTTACTCTATTTTGTATCGTTCAAAATTGAATCAAATTGTCTACTAAATCTTATACCTGTATCAGTGAGATTCAATCGTGTGAATAATGTAATGGGTACATGTATACTTTTCTCCATTTCTTTAATTATTTCAGAAGTCCTCTATGGTTGTTTGTGGTTTCGATCCAAACTAATAAAGTCAATGATATACTGTGATATACTGTCTTTTATGTATGTGCCGTGTAGTATGATCAAGTTATTGATGTGTGGACCCCCTATTTGCATATAGCTGAGATATCACTGAACATGACGTTAAACTAGTGCTATCTTTTTCAAAATCAATTAAATGTAGAAAAATTTATCGTCATTTGTGGAAGGGGCAATGATTGTGTAGGGAATTCTGATATGTTTGTCCATTTTAACGGTTACATATTCTCCTTTGTCGCAAATGAAAAACCGACTTTAGATTTCCAGGAAAGCTGAAAAACTATTTTACTGGTTCATCTTATAGAAGTCACGATGGAAATGTTTCTGTTGTTACTTTTATTCATAACCTACACCTTCATCTCGTTTTGCATCATCAGTGAAAAAAATGTCGAAGGCAAATTCTTGCATGTCTGACTAACGTTAATCAATTAGAAATATCATTTTGGCTAGTGAAAATGAAAATGGATACAGTGATCTAGCAAAGTTAAGCTTATTGTCAATAAGACTGAAATGAAAATGAATGCATTTAGAGTAAGGCAAATTAGTGGACCGAAGTAAATTTTTTTAAACGTTTTAAAACTCAATTAATATTCATATTGTGTAAGTCTATTACAAACACAAATTTAATGTGCAGAATTTAAGATTATATCAGTTGAAATCAATATCAGTTGAAACTAACTTTTGAATACACATCATTTAAATATTCGTTACACGAAGATACTGATGCAGATTAAAAACATAAAATCACGTTTTAACAGCGAGAACTAGTTTGTACATGTATCAAAAGTGTTTAGAATTGTATTAAATATATATACTTATTTTACACTGCACGTAAAATTCAAATAGATATATTCATCAATACAGAATATTGTTTATAATGTTTTTCTGATTTATTTTGTTTGATTCCTCTTTAACTTTACACCAATATTACTTCCTAAATACGTAAAAACATTTGCTTAATGTAGATGTTCCGTACAAAAATTAAGACCTTTCCAAAGGACCAAGCAAAGAGGGATTCTTACGTGAAACGTGTGCCGAGATACGGTACCTCGTATTTTACCGAGTCACCAGTGGGAATCTGACACAGGATCTCTTTGTCACATGCTGAGTATGTTATAATTTAAGATACGTCAGCTCGAATTTATGGAAACTTTAGCATATAAATATAAAACAGTCCAAAGCAGTGGCATCTCCAGGGTAAAAAGGGGTCTGACATAATGTCAGGGTTACAATAATGTATTAAAGGTGGTAAGAATTTTGAAAATCAGACGTTAACATAAGATATCCTTGATAAAGAAAGTCAAGAAATAATGAATCTTGTGTTTAATAACAGTGGACTTTAACGACAATTGTATGAAACCTGAGACATCATTAGTTCATGTCCTTCAGCGCTCATATCCATGATTTTCTATATATAAACTCACGGTTCCTGTAATTGATCTCCATTAAAGTAATAATAAACCATATTGTCTTCTTTTTATTTCCAGAGTTTCCGAGCTTTGTACAGAAATGTTATTTATGCTCAATTATTATAAAAAATTAAACAAACAAGAGACCGTGTTCTATAAACTCATTACGAATTCATATGAAAGATGACACTTACATTTATAATATGAGATATATTAGATATTTTGATTTGAGAGATATTAATTTATATTACATTAAACAATGGAAAAGACAACTATTAGGAATGAAAAAGAAACATCACTTTTTATATGAATTCATAAGTATGTACATAATAATTCCTGATTAAATTTGAGACATACTTTGAGAAGCGTTACTCGATAATAATTAAAGCTATTTATTGAATCTTGTACTACCTGAATGTACTCTACATGTATATGTATGCAGTTTAGACCAAATATTATGTCACACCTTACATACAAGAATTGCATGTAATGTCGCATAAACAACTCTGTTCCACTCAATTAGTCTCCAATTACGCTACTCTTAGAACATCGATTTTTTATTAACTCCTATTTTATCACTTATTTTTTATGTATGAGATCACATATTCAATACATGTAGTTCACGTATGAAATATAAACTGGTCTTTTTTAGAAGAATCGACACAGAGACGTTGTCTCTGACACTTCCTCGATTCAAAGAAATGAAAGATAATAATACAGATTGTTAAAGCTAAAAAGTATAATTTAACATTTACAACCATTCCAATTTTCCGACTGTCACCTTCATTTTTGTAATTTTGTCACAGTTGTGATTCAGGTGTGACAAATGTTTCGTTCATTGCACTGTCCGTTGAATTTCAACTCCTACAGCTTTAACGTCGTTTGGACCGCTTTTGCGTGATACATTTTTCACATAGAATATTTGTCAATTTGTTTTCACCTAGTAATTTGGAACGTAGGGCGGAAATGATAAACCAGAAGAATCACATTCCTTTGACGTCGAAAGTAAAGGTTACAAGGATACACCAAAACCACAGCATCTTTGAATATAAAATTATATGTTATGTTGCCGTAAGTAGCAGCAAGATCTACCGAATCAATTATACAAACTAAGGAGGGACTAACTGTTTTTTAAAATTCATCTCATCATGTTAAAGATTAGTTAAAAGGTATTGACGTCGATTTTTACCTTGAAAATATAATGATTGGATCATTATCCTACGTGGTTCCAAATATCTAGTTTATGGTAGCAGGTTAGTCTATTATTGGCAGTTTCCTGGTGAAAATCCTCTTTCCATAGTATTTTTCTAAGAATGTCTCAAATTTATGTTTATAATTTTCAATAGTTTCTTGTGTGCTGTGGCGTATCTTTGTACACTGTACTTAAGAGGAATTCACCGAGTTTTGTCATTCAATCTGTCTAACAATCCGTACAAGCGATTGATACTAATGGGATTTGATTTTGACATCACGAAACTGTGACAGAATTAAACGAACAACATCAAATACATTAATGCCATGTGACATGATTTTCCTATCGGAGATTTCTTCTATATACATGATACGTACACACTCGACGTATAAGTAAACTCCGTCAAAACTCGCGTAGCGTCAGCATCGGTACGTGCACGGATAAATAAGAATGCATAGATTGATTAGACAGGACAAGGTATCTATATTTGTTCAAACGATATCATTTTAAATTAATTTTGCAATGCGTCAACTATGTTGTCTTTAAAATATAGTGCAAAATTATGAAATGTCCACATATACATGTATATTCAAGTAAAGGGATTTTATGAAGAGATATTCTTTATACACGTTTACATTCTATTTATTCGATACCAATAATGTGTTTTTTTATGGAATTAGAAAAGTTCCGCGAGGAAGGTTTCACTTAAGTGTTATTATACTTTTTTTCCTGATATAATATGGCACTTTCTACACAGTGTTGGTTCAAATTAATTTTTATATACAGTCCTAAGTTACATTTGTTTCCTCTGTATGTAAAGGCATTCATGGCGGGTGTGACTAGCAATTAAGAAGACAGTTGCTCCTGTATGGCCTTGGCCTGACCTCTGAATTTCAGGGGTCCACGAAAGTCCGCTGTTGTTAGTGTCATATTCACTTGGCACCAGTCACTTTCATATTTTGCATTTTGTCATTTTATTTTATCTAGTGATGGAATATTTGTAAATGTATATAAAGGAAACAAAGTATCATTTTGTTTATGTTAAATTATTATATATCAAAAAGAGTATAGAAAATCAACAAGCACTCAAATTTTAAATGTTTGCAAAACAAGTCATTTCTTTACTATGTGATATTGATCTTTTATCTTTAAATCTTATGGGATTCCTTCACTTATACATCAACATACTATAACTCCTTTGTCTACATTTTCACATGGTATAGAAATGCAAATCCCCTGGTAATTATTTAAAAACAACATGATAGTATGGTATTATAAATCTGTTTTCCCATATTCTACAAACTACATACATTAAGAATGACCGCATGTGGAATTTTTTTTTGTACAAGTCTCTGTATAACAACAGACCTCGTTAATACTAACGTTGCTATCGATGTGCAAGAGAACGATGTAAAAGCGTATATTAGAAGGAAATGTCAAATATTGGCGAGATTATTAGAGTCGTATGGAAGATTAGAATTGACCCCATGAATGTTCATTTACAACATTTCTTGTATTTGTGAGAAATAAGAATTCAACCACAATACAAAATATTTTAAATAAATAACTTAAAACTTTCTAATTCAAAGAATTTAAAAATTTCCATTTCCTTGCAGTGAGTTACGCATAATTTCCATCCGGTTATTTCCGGCGTTGCAGACGAACTAGAGCATAGTTTTTATGGAGGAGTAATGTAACGGTACCATACGTGTGTCGGTAACAGAACCTTGTATACACTTTAGAAGTCACTTTTTTTAGCCATACGGGGTTAATACTTCACATGTAGCCAACGTATAATGAAAGATCCCTATTCATTTGGGGTTAAAAAGTCAGAAGGTCAGTATAGTGCCATGGATTTTACTGCCATACGAGGGGGTGTCACACGTGGTGTTACTCTTGTTCCTTTGTTTTCTTTGTAAAAAAAATATCGTAGCAAAAATCCCACTTCTTATTTGTTTCCGAGATTACTGTATGTTAACATACATAAGAGCTGTAATTTCTTGTTTTGCAGAAAAAAATGCATACGTCAATCTCAAAATATCTATCAAAATATCTATACCCCTATAACCTCACTATTAGGTCTTGCAGTAGTGTATTCATGCGACATTTCAGCCTCATGACAAATACAGACATGCAAAAATCATTTTTATAATTTTTCCTTTGTCTACCAGAGGGTGCATTCAAATCTTTATAACATAACAACACTTGTAAATAAATTGAGGAAGATGTCAACATTTTTGGGGGGCGGGACTATGTTATTGGTACATGACATTAGTGAGGAAATTTTAGTCTATGGTCACAACACGGAGGTAATTTTGAGTAAATATATACGGACAGGATGTGTAATTAATTATGGATATATTACTCTCTGGTAGATGATTGATGCAAATCATTCTTGCTATATAACGCCAGAAAACACAGACACCCATCGTTCTCGATCCCAATTGCCAAAACATGAAACAAAATATGATTGACAACTTCTTTAACGCATTTCCCTTTGCTTTGTGTGTATGTTACTATATTTTGTTTCTACTAGTATAAGGTTTGACCTCAAACAAATTGCAACAAAAATTATTTTGCCACCATACATTTCTTTGAAGTCCCCAAAACACCCAAAAAAAGTAGGCAGCTATCCCCCTGGGGGAAATCTTCCTAATTTACATATTTCAAAATACAATGTTTGAGCAATTTAAAAGTCTTAAATATGTATCTCGGCTGGACAAGTCTGTCTGTATCTAAAATAAATTATTTAAGTGGCCCTTTCATTTGCATAAATTGAAAATGTCCGCCAAAAGACTATTTTCTATGCGAAATACACTTATTAAATTATGTATTCACTTTCAAATATAAATTGTGAGCAGTTTAAAAGCATCACAAATGTCCCTTAGTCAGAAGTCATGTGCTCAGGAGGATAGGAGTCGCCACTTGAAATTTATATGAATAAGGAGCAAAATCTATATGACAAATCTAGCAGGCTAGATGTCCCCAGTTGGTATAAAAAGGTCAATACTTAGTTTTTCTGGACTATAAATGGTAGGGACATGCTACACATCTCAGAAAGATGAGTCATATGGAAACGAGATGAGGAAATAGAATCCTAAAGGTCTAGCTTTTTGGGTTAACGTCAGAAGCATTGATAAAAATCTCTTCAAATTAGTTAATTATGTGGTTTTAAGCACATATACCCTTAACCATTTTGATCTTTATAGTTAAATGGAAACTTCAGAGAGTTCAAATCTTGGCTCTAGGCTTAAATAAACGATCCAGTAAAGGAATACACAATATATGAATTTCTTTGCAATAAGGAAATGCTATCAAAATCAAAACATTTGTTTCACAGTTACTACGGTAGTTCGTATTAATAAGGTTTTTTTAAATTCTTTTGTAAGGTTTAGAAGCAGTGTTCATTTCATTTTTATTTGATTTCTTTAAAACATTTATTCGGAGAGTAAAATGTAGGTGTGGTATCAGGAAACGCTTGCATTGTACAAGTTTGTACCATTAATCTCAAGGCACTTTGAGGACACTAAGAACCCCTGCCTACTAAATTCAACTTCTTTTTTATTTCATTTGCAGATGCATTATAATGTCCGCATTATAAATTAAATAAATTCGGATTACTACATAAATTTCACCATGGTAAAGTCCCTAGACGCCCATCATATCGTTCATTTCTCTTTGAAACAATGGGGAAAATGATCTGAATTTACTGTGTCTGAGAATCTAAATCAAATTTGATTGATAAGAACGCATGTGAACTGGTTAAGTTTCAGAAATTGAAAGGAACATACCACATATTTTGAGTTGGTTTAAATCTATTAAAGATTCAACATTCCTTTTGAGTAGAATCGAGAAAACCAGCGAAAAAAAAAACACGCTGTACTGTACAAAATATATTTTTGAATTGAAAACCTTATTTAATTTCATAACCTTATGTGCAAACAAAGCTACAGGAGGGATCTGGAACAATATCGTAAAAGGAGACCTTATACTTTCCAAAGTAGATTGCGATGGGTGAAAAAAAATTGGAGAATATTGAAGAAGAATATAAACATTAACCTTCAATATTGCTCGAATGCAAACAGTGCATTAAAAACGTTTTAACCCAGTTTCCCATTTTTTTTTTTCTTCCTCGAGTTATTTTCATTATTAACATCTACAATATGGATCATCTATGCATGCTTAGGGTAACGCCCGTCAGTGATGTTTAAGTCAAGCGAACTCTCAACAAAGTATTGACTCCAATAGATACATGTATGCAAAAGAATGGTAAACGAGATTGTTCAAAGGACCACAAGGAATTTTTACAAATTTAAAATGATCGTCTAATCGACGAATGAAAGATAATTTTCAGTTGCCCAAAGGGGTCTAATGATCACCTGAGCGAGCAAGTCATTGTGTAGAACTGGGTCGATACCGCTGTTGATGTACTGATAGTCTCCAAAGGTTAATCACATAACCAGTTTCCAGTGCTTGTATTCTAAACCGAAATATATACTTCCAATTGAAACAGTTTTTAAATTATTTCAATTTCATAAGTATCTCCACTAATCTCACTCCATCATAGGGGTTTACATATGCTCTTCAAGTAGATATATTTTGTTAGTTTCCACTTGGTTTTCATTTTCACTGATTTTGTATGTCCTCTGGTTTCATGATTTTCGGACTTATGGTTTGGATTTATCCATCACCTTTACATCTCCCTCATGTACAACTTTGTTTGGTCCTTTTGTTTAGGTCAGTTTGGAAATTTGTCTACTATTTAAATATTTACATTTTGGATTTCCATAGTTTCGGTCTAAAGCATCACTGACGTTGTCGAAATGCGTATATGGTGCACCAAATTTAAACAAACATATGTTCTGATATTCATTTTATCATTTCCAACTTGAGTATCCCCCTAAATAAGGCGTATCTTCCTCATGCATAGATGGTTTTATTGACATCTTTATGTCAAGTTGTTGATTTATTTGCTCTTTAAGTGTTTGTTCATTGGATCTCTACATTTTTGGCCTTGGGCATCATTAATTAGATCAAACCAACTAACCATTAGTAGGGAACAATCAATTCTTTGTTCAGCTTAGTGCCCATTCACATGTTGAACTCTTTTCTATGTCAATATCTTAATTGTTATACCGTATAACTAGAAATTTTCGCGAGATACTAATTTTCGCTATTTTCGCGAGTAATTTAAAACGCGAAAATAAGTTACCCTGAAATATTGTACTCCAAAAATGGGGACCAAACTGGTATTAATATCATCACCGTTTCTCAAAGGACCATAGATTTCTAGGCGGCAAAACGAGTAGAAATCCAGGGGATCGACGACAAACCAAAAGTATGGGTTCTAGTATGTACAATTTTAAAACCCTAATTGATAAAGATCATGATTTCGTTCTATCAGTGGTTTCACACATTTGTCGATAGCTAACCAACAATTATCAACTCGTGAATTAATATAGCATATGGTAATCAAAGCCATAGTTCGTGTCCGTATTCCCTTAATTAGTTTGTTTATATATTTATTGTTTGAAGGTACTTTCGCTGGGACAATGGACAGAGTGTTACTTCTCATGCTCATTTATGGCGAGAAGACTGATAAGTGCCACCCTAATTCCGCATAACTCATTCCGAAAACCACTGGGCAAACCAGGAAACAATCATTCCGTATGTTGAAAAACTATAAGCCCGTATGTGTCGAATAACATTAAGGAATACTTTCTGCCGTTTGGTCAAAACACTCTTGTCATTTTCGACTGCTTTCGTAAACAAATTACAGATAATTTCCTTACAAGTCAAAGCATCACCTTTACTCAAAATTCTGCCAATTACACCGACAAGCTACAACCAATGGCTTTGAGCGGACACAAGTGAAATTATACATATAGGTAAACTGACTCACAGGGATGCGTGTATAGCTTGTCGTCTGACCAGTTGTTTGGCGAGAGTGGTTTTTATTTCATAGTTAAAGAATTTGTATTTTTTTAATCGTGAAAAATTGTATTCGCGAAAATAAAGATACGCTTTTCTGATACTGAATCGCGAATTTTGATACTCGCGATAATTTCCGGTTATACGGTAAGTTATGCTCTATTGCACTATTTTTTAAACATATTTTCATGTATAAAAATCACTTTATCCGCAAACAATAAAAAGTGTGGCTAGATACCAGCAATAATTTACATCATGGGAAAAAGTACTTAAAGCCTTCAGTCTGATTTCGAATACAACTCTTCTTCACATACCCTTCTATACAGTTCTGAAATATCTTAGGATAGGGTCATCCCATCAGTGGCATTTTACAAATTTTGAACCCAGTGAAATAAACTTATCAGAACCCTAAACTCTCCTTTGTTGATACTGAAAAAAAATCTAGTCCGAGGACAAATTTTAAAGACGGGTACCTTATTGAACTCGCCTCAGGATTAATTCCTTGCTGAACATCCACAATACCTGCAGATGGCTATACATACTCCATTTCTATCAGGTGTGATCAAAATCCTATCAAGAGAAGTTCTAAATGGAATGTGTTTACCAACGACGGACAATAGGAATTCAATATATCTCTTAAGCATTTGGCTCTTGTGACCTTAAATACATGTTCAAATAAAGTTTGAAAATACACAGCACACCAGTATACACCCATTATATAATAATAATTATGAAGAGGAAGCAGAGAACACAGGAATGTTGGTAGCTGTGGGAGATTTCTGTTTGTGAAAATTGTAGCATATTTCGAAAGAAGATTTAGTTAGTTTTAATTAAAATACAACATACCTTCCAAAATACCTCATTTCATTTAATAATACGACCTTTAAAGCACATTTCTCACAAACGATCAATTAATCAAACCTAAAAATTAGATTTTTTGATTAATTACATTTTTGACAATTTCAGGTGAAAAATAAATTCAATCAGTCATATTGTATTGATTATGCAATTCACATACTGCCATATTATTACCTGTACCATATATAAATATTATCAATGATACGAATTTGTGTATTCTATTTGAAGTACGAATGCATACTAGCATTTGATATATAAAAATTTGAAAGTTTATACCTGACATACCTTTAAATTGCAACCATTGCAATTTTATTATTTCTATTTCAGTAAACATGGATAGCATATCATATTCATATTTCAAAAT
Organism: Pteria penguin; assembly: GCA_035048485.1. Taxonomy (NCBI): domain Eukaryota; kingdom Metazoa; phylum Mollusca; class Bivalvia; order Pterioida; family Pteriidae; genus Pteria; species Pteria penguin. The sequence continues at coordinate 38,790,110 of CM068582.1, read as the reverse complement.
TTAAGGACAGATAAAATTAAAACAGGGAGAAGAGACAAATTTGTAGTAAACAAACAATGAAAGGTTTACAATATGTCGAAGTCCATGAAATAAAAGGACAATATCGTGTATAGTGTCATATTCAAACAAATGCGAACTCCATATTAGATTGAAGTGGAAGCGTCCCCTTTTTGCATGGAACATCTGTCGCAAGTCCTGCAAACCCATGAGCACATGAGAATAAATCAAAGACAGTAGGTCAGATTATCCCATTCACGATATGAGATGCTGTTGAACTGAACGTGAGCTAATGTCTCAATGTATACATATAATGTCAAATCTAGTCAAAACGCTCAAGATGGTTAGTTTGTACGATCATATCCCAAAATGTCGGTTAATATTCTTTAAAGGGGATCTCATATAGCACTATATCCCTATATCGACCATAGAACTTCCTGAGTGACCATTTCAGACATTGTTGTTAATCGACAAACTTCATCCATGTATCTGTGTGTTAAAAGACTGTAAGAATTCTGTTTCGTATGAGTACAAATAAAAGAAATGTCGGCCAGAAGTGGTGCCCTATTTATAACAATTGAAATGCCAACAATCTGTTGGAACAACAGAATCACAAAAATATTATCTATAAGAAATTCTGACATTTGGATGATCTCTATTTCTGTTACTTGCTGCTGGAATCAGGGTCCGATGCCATAAACTGAGAAAGTACTCAAGTCAATTATTTCATTTTAGTTTGTTCTATTATCAAACGTTCAAATAAACTGTCATGCAGAATGGTTTAATTCAATTTATCAATAGAGTAAAACACAATAAAATCCAAATCCCTTAATTCCTTAATTCATTTTTAAACAGAAAAATTTGAAATTATGACTTAAGTATTTTCTCAGTTTATGGCGCTGGACCCAGGCTGTTCCTTTAAAAATTATGTATTGTTACCCTATGTAGCGAGATACTTATACCTGCGAATTCCATTTTGTTTAAAGAAGGCGTTTTAAATAATTGATGTAAATCTTTTTAAGGAATTTGAACATGAAACAGGGTATTTTGAGGTCTTACCACATGTTTCATATCACTCGTTGGAAGATGTCCCATACCTGCGTGTGTTGATTTGGCATCGATATATTGTTCGTTAAATTTTTGTCAAGTTATTTTTTCCTATTTCCACCTAATGATATCCATGGGAATCCACTTCTTTTAACAATTATAATTTTACTCAATACTTCAGTGACCACAAATTTTCACAAATCTTCATGATGAATACATCCTTCTCATAAAACATGATCTCAAAAGAGATATCTTTATTGTAGTAAGTTGGCAATGCAATGTCTAATTTGGAATTACTTGCATTTAGGACTACAAAATCACAACTGACATAGAAAAGAAGAGTTAACCCAAATATCTTCTCACACTAATGTGTCTTTTGAATGTGCTGTTTTGCGGAAGGTGAACGTGCCTACATCGGATAACCAGACTAATTTAGTGATTTTTGTTACTTCAATTGATCGTCCTAAATTGGTAATTTTACCTGGAAAAAAAAAGAATATTTTCGTAATGTTATTTCTGTTCATTCTCACTATGATAATTTTTTATGGGCATGTCCTTTGTGATTTTTGGCATAAAACTTGGTCAGTCGTTTTCTGGCATCTCTTTTGAAAGTAACGCAATCATATACAAGCAAGTAAATGAATGTGCAATGAGAACAAAATACAGTCCATCTGTTTGCGACATTAGAATTTATGTGATTTATAATCGTCCATGAATCAGAGAATGATCAAGATTTATTTAAAATTATTTATTCTTCCTATCCTGTAATAAAATTCATATATATGCATATTCAAACCAAACAATGACATACACTGTTTTTCAAAGGCATGATGATTCGTGTATATCAGAATTTGATTCTACAGTCATTGTTTAGAGATTGATGAAATGTGGGAGGGTTTAGTTGTCAGGTCTTGAATCCATTTAAAGTAAGTTCGTGTTAGCAAACTGTTTTTCAAATACAATTTTATTGATTTGATACCCCCTGCACTGTATTTTAACAATATAAATTTATCATTTATTTACCAGTGCTTTTGATGGTGGGGTATAGTATAATGAATGGAATATTAGTACTGGTTCCAGTTCTTATTCTTTGTGGTACTGCATCTGCGTGTGTCCACAGCAAGACTATTTGTAGTTTATCATCATGGCTTCCATGGCATTCATGTATTGGGTCATGTGGTCATCAAACCAGAATACGACAGAGGTATATCTGTTGCGAAGACCGTCTGAAACATAACTTACAAGGATGCTTGGCTTCCTGTAATCTTCATGGAACTGATATAGAGGAAAAGATCAGGTGTAACACTTGTACGACAGGTGCGTCTTTGTGTATCAAATTACAAACTTATTGGTGTTTATTCTATTTATACTACCTTAAATAAGTATAAATAAAAATCGGTACATAAGCAAAGACAGTGAAATATGAATAAAATAACAGTATGTCATTTATGTTTGATGTTGACAATTTTACTGAAACTTAATTTTATTTCTTATTTAAATGAGTAGTTTTACTTTTAATGAGCAAATTAATGGATTTGAGGAAAACATATTTAGTACAGAAATAAAATCTCAACAAAATGCTTTATATAGCTTTTATTCTTTTTTTATATATATATAAACCTATGAACCGATCCATTCAGATAACTAATAAATATCAAATGTGCAATATGTTGACAAATCTTCTTTAATGCAACCTATACTCAAGTTTATATGTTAATTATATCTCCTTTTGCAGATTGTAACTCATAAAAAAGAGGGGGGGGGGGTTTCGCCGACGGTCAGGCTCAAGTGTCACCATATCTTTATCGTGTAGCTATGACACTTTATTTGCAATATTGTTGGTCAACATAAATTATTTATATTCTGTGTTGACATATTTTTGTGTTGATGATATTCTAGTCTCTATTTGGGGTTGTGATTGGCCAGCTGTAGACAGTTACTCCTCATGAACATCTGATTTTCAAAAGACTCTATTTCCAATGTGGTCGTTTTGGGTGCTTTTGTGGCATGTCATTAGTTACTTCCGTTTTCTACAATAATCTGTATTCTTGTACAAATTTAAGTTATTTTCTAATATTGCTTGTCTTTAGATGTGACTCACAACTATGCACTTGCGTGCTCAATGTGGGCATCATTAAATGATGAAGTAAGGCATCACTCCAGCCAGAACTTTCAGAATCAATGTTCTATTCCCGATTGTACGTGTCTGTCATAAGTAAGTTAATGAATATTCTTTATGTTAAAGGTCAAAAAGTGACAAGGCAGAAATATAAAACAACGATGAGTCAACCACTGAAGATATCAATCCCGAAAAACAAACAACCATCTACCAATAAACATGTGCAAACAATATACAAAATTCCGATCAAAGCGAGTATGTCTCATACACCATACTTTTTCATATCAACAGTATTACCTGCACGTATTAAATCATCACCTGCCAATCAATTAAATACTAAAAAGAAAAATAAAATACAAATACCATTAACTTCACTACACCCAAAACTACCAATACCTACTACGTACGTTGTGACACAATATAAGATGAAATCCATGTCTCAGACCAAAAGGCTACAAACACCTTCAAATCAAAATACAAACAAAGCTTCTGTACAAGTACGAAAAACATTCGTAAGTCAAATTATACACACTTCAACTCCCAAACAAACACATATTTCACCCTCTGTTACAAAAGTACATTCAAGATCAGTCTCAAGAATTGTGACCCAAAGTCATTTCATAAAGACACATCACAACAACGCAACACGGATAAATGTTTCAGTATTAAAACATAACACTTCCACGTCAAGTATAACACGGAGAAGAGGGTCTTTTCTGAACCAGTCAGTGTTTTGGTTGCTGGTTGCTTCTAGTGCCGGTATTCTGTCAAGTTGCTGTTGTTTTCTATTCCTGTCTGCCTTGAAGAAGTAAGTAACTGTTTCATATTTATATGCGAAAATTCAAATAATTTTCATGCTTTGATTTCTATCGTTATTATCAAGGTTTTGGGGGGTTTTTTCAAAATGTTTTCAGGATTATTTCACGTGTTGGTAATCACTACAGGTAAATTGTGGGTACTAAATAAGTAAATTATTTGATGTGATCAATGACGAAAGGTCATTAATAGCCTCATTTTTCATGTATAAGGTCTACAGTTGCTAGCAGTCCAAACACAACATCCACGTTCACGTGACTGTCGTAAGGACTGCCTAAGCGGACGCAGCAGGACTACTAAGACTACAAAGTAGAAATGATCAGTATTCTTCAATGATAGTTTTTCTGTGGTTTAATTTGTATTCCTTTTGGGGGGGGGGGTGTCTTTTCTATCCTTCCCCTATTTTAAAGTTATCAATTGAACGAGTTTTTTTTTCAAACGCACAATTATACAAAAAGCCCCTTGAAATTCAGGGTATACGTGGGCTGGAAAATAATTGCATTAAGTATCCTTTGAGAATATTCCAAGACATTTTACAAAATCAGTCTCTTTAAAATGTATTATTATTCTGTTTGAATCTATGAACAACAGTAATTTTCTTTAAGTGTTTCTTCATCCACAAGTTCATATGAAAATGTAGTTTTAAGTTTCTGGCAGGCGCAAGAGTTTGTCAAGCGCGTGAACACAGTCTCGAATGAAGTTCACGTTTTAATCTGTGTTAACGCAAACCCTGTGGTCAGCAGTCCCTAGAGCACTTGGGAGCACAAGAATAGCAAACTTCACATTGAAGCGATGTTAACGATGTTTTGTGACATATGAACTCTGTAGCTGTGGACTTGTGAGTTTTAATTTTCAACTCTTGTACAATGAAACAGGGGCTTGGTTGCATTTCGTCTATTGTGTTTTCCTCTTTCCTAATTATTGTTACAAGAACAAAAGACTTAGCCCCAATGTTATAAAATTTACAGTGCTGAAACTTTGAGGTTGCTCGCTATCAAAGTGTGAGATTGGTAAAAGCTATAGATGATTTGAGCAGGGGTTTGCACATGCTCAAACTTTAAGAAGTTTTACAACCTCGTTCAACTTCAATTTCTGCGTGATCACATATTTGAGCAAGGGATCAGAGTTTGAGCACGGAAAACGTTCTCAAAAAGTTTTATAACCCTGGCCTTTGATATACTTAACCTCACGATCAGCCATTATTTAAAATCTGAAAATTTGGTGTATGACTACACAAGTTAACCTTTGTGCCAATATCTTACAATTTAGTTTTCATTTATGCAATATGATACTCTCATTAATATGTTTGACTTATTATAATATTCTAACTAATGTTAAAGAAATAATGATACCTTACTGGACTGATCTACTCAATCACTCAATATACTTGACGAAAAAGGTGTTACATTATCCAATATGGCCGACATGGCAGCCGTTCTGGAAATCGAAGAATTTTTTCTTCGTAGCAATAACAATCTGTCAAAATATGATCTGCTTGAGATCCTTAAAGAACGTTTGTTACAACATGTTGATACACTATAAAATATTTTCATAAGGTAACAATGTTCTCTTATTTTCCTAGCAATTACAAATAAAATGGATAAAATTTATATTCACTAAAATACCTACAAACTCTTACTCAGAAACTGGTGTAGTGTAATTTATTATGGCTGTTTTGGCAGATATCTTAAAACTCCAACAACTGTAGTCCCTCGTTAGCAGTTGTAGTCAGCATTAAAAATGATATACAAAAGACCTGTACAAAAAGCACGAGTGTGCTTCTTTGTGATAGGTAAGAAGATTGCATCGTAGATCGGCTAACACACCAATGGGCGGCCGATTGTGACTTTAATTGCCCGCTCAAACTTAATGCCTCAGATGTATCACAATTAATATTGTGTGTGTGTGATGTCTGTTTTATGAACTTTTTTGTTTTGGCTTTTGTTTTTAGTTGTTTTGCTATGTATATCCGCGGTTACATGTACCTTTTTCATACAGCGGAGTTTGCTTTCCTTTCCTTCCGAATAACTAATGTGAAATAGACACTTCAGCCATGTTAAAACTCTTAGATTTGGATTGTCATTTTCTTAGCAATAAGAATAAAATTTTGTATCTTTGATCTATTGAAGATACCCGGTTAACCTTAGTTTAAAAATGTTACGTAATTTAACAAAATGTGATTTACCATCATATCGTGAATTCCAATCAATTTGTAAATCGTCATAATGGATTCGCGTGCTCCAGTGCGTCGTAATTTTGCATGTAGAATGCCGACAGAGTAATAATTACAACACGATTGTCATGCGTAACAAGCAGATAATAACTCAATATTCAGTCATTTTAGCAGATTATATCTTGTAAGATTTAATTAACACACTCTTTTCCTTGTGTAACGCACATGCTGTTCCAGCTACTTTTAAACTGTCAGGTATCATACTCTGTTAAACGCAAGCCAAGAAGGTTTTTTTATGTTTTGTTTTTATATTATAAAAACGCTGCACTGAACATTTGGTTCATAAAACAATATAAAAATTTGATAAAGATGCTTTCCAAAAGGCAATAGATTACGTGAAAAGAAAGGAAAAGTATATATAGAACTGCAATCAGTCATGATATCCCTCCCCAAACTGTTGGGGACCGTATTACTAGACATGTCCATGGCAACTCACTCTCAAACTCTATTAACTAAGGAGGAGGAAATGAGCATGTTAAAATAATGGCACAATTGGGATATGGATACACTTACATCCAATTACGTAACTTTGCCGGAGAGTTTGCCCTAAAATTGGATAGAAAATCAACGCCGAAACCTCTGAACATCAATTTGTTACAAGGTTTTCTGAGTAGGTGGAAAGATAAACTAAGATCATTACATCCTAGGAAATTAGAGAGCAACGTGCTAAATCAGCAACACCCGAAACAATTACGAACAATTAGGAACTTGAATCTGTACTGAAAATAATCATCGATTTGATCTTCAATTTGGACGAGACTGGCCTTCAGCAAGATCATAGGCCACCAAAAGTAATTACTCCTGTTGATTCGAAATCTGAAGCTGTAATATCGCCACGTTCTACTGTAGTAACCCTGATTGGATGTACCAGTGCTTTAGGAAACAGTTACCCCCTATTTTTGGTTTTGAAAGCAAACGATACAAGGAAGATCTTAGGATGGGTTCGACTCTTGATGAGGTGTCATGTCAGATTCAGGATGGTCGAATAGCGAAAAATTTCAACAATATCCAGATAAGTACGTCGTGACGTGTATTCGAACAAGTCTATACCAGAAGAATCTACTATTTCATAATAGTCATTTATCTCATATCTCTCCTAAAATATAGTTCTTTTTTATGCCACCCCATACCAGTCACTTATTACAACTACTTGATGCCGGAGTGTTTGGTCCATTCAAATAATACAACTCTGCAGAAAGTGGTAATTGTCTTCGGCAAAATGTTGGAAGGACCGTAACAAGATTTGACATGACATCTATAGCATACAAGGCATAGATTGAGGCAACTATAGAAGAATGGACAAGAAGCTTTTAGGAAAACAGGTATATTTCCCTCCAATCAGAAAGCAATTGAAAAGCAGAACCGATTTATTGCTGAACTGAAGGGATGTAAAATTGAAGTTCAGAAAACTGTAAGTGTATTGGAGGAACAATTTCTCCAGATAAGTAATGATAAAATCGATAGAGAAAAGTCAACTAATGGGAGAGATGAAAATACAAGCAACAACAACAATAACAGAGGTCAAATGTAAATGAAGGAAGAATCGCGATTTTGCTGAGAGAATAAATGAGAATTTGCAGAATCGCGAGAACTTGAAGACATAACAACGAAAAACCGATCTTATCAAGAGAACCTTTCTCAATGGCCATTCACAGGTGGTAATAAACGAAAAAGAGTTAAGAAAGGGGGGGGCAATGTCAATTACGTAGTGGAAATGAATAAAGATCTCGACGAGGATTTCCAATTATCAACAAAAGATGAACATATGATGAAATGTTGTGTTTGCATTAAGTTCTCTCCGCCAGATTTAAACAAATTGTCTTGTTTGAAAATCGTAAATTGGACTCAATGTAACCGTTGCAGCTATTGGGTCCATCTTGTCTTCTAATGTTGTCAAAACATACCACTGTTCACTTATAGTAGTAGTTTATCTACAATAACACAACATAGCATTATGGTTTCTGTAGAATAATATATGTCAAAATATGTTCATTATTTTTGAAAAACAAATCGCAAAAAGCATATTAAGATGATTTAATTAAAATATTAAACGTTTTAGAGCAAACCTGTATTTCTATTGTCGGGATCGGAATTCATGAATTGATGAGAAATTTTAAAAATTCAAAATAAGACGTTGTGACATACATTAAATCGCTAAATATTCAGTAGTACAGCTGGTGAAATATTTCATCATTTCTGTTTGAATGGATTGTATTTGCAGAATTTTAATATGAAAGAAAAAGGGTAGTCATACAATCATTTATTGACAAAGAAACGATGCTAATATTCGACAAATGATGAGAAAAGAGATCCCTAAAAAATCAACAATGCGTACTGGTCCGGATTTCCTGTATGCTATTTTGCATCTCGTTTCCTTTGTATATAATATCACCGCCAAAAATGGGAATCAGAGATCTGCTGGACCCGTATATTGCTGGAAATATAGATATGTAGATAAATAGCTAGAGAGATATAGATATAAGGTCTGAATAAGATGTGACAAAATTTTTCCTAAAGTATTTCGAAGTTTACGGTATCCGTCATCCTGAGTCAGTTGAAGATTTATAATTTTTTTCATGGAAATCAAAACCGTTGATAAATACTCTAGCAAATGGATATCAATGGAGAAACATGTATACCCATATAAGAGGGGTCTAGGGACCTAGTAATCCTATGTAGTTAAACTTACAATAGAGATTAGTAAGTTTTCACGTAAATCATAAATGTTGTTATATTATTAATTTAAAGTATATAACACTTTCAAATTCCACTCCAGATCTCAAAAATGTTCTTATTTCATTCTAGAATATTCAGAAATTATTTAACCCATACTTCGCTTGCACGCAGGAAGCTACTTAATTACAACAAATTTCAACCCTGAGTAATCTCTCCCGATTTCAAAGATGTCCGTTGTACTCTTAGACCATTAAATTAGCTATTTGACCAAATGCAGATGCCAATTTTTTTTCTCTTGGAAATTATATGTATAACACCTGTACTGCACATGCACAGCGAGACCACGCTATCTGAAAGCCTTGGGTTAATAAGTAACCTCTCAAGATCTCAAAAATAAGTAAATAATTACTCTAACACATTAAGATACACTGAACTCCGTACTGCACACGCGAAGTAGACTTTTTGACCAAATTGATACGTACTTCTCAAGATCTCAATAAACTCTCTTTCTACTCCAGGACATTTAGAAAAAGCTAAACCTCCGCTGCGCATGTGTAACGGAAGCTTTTTTTTTTTACCAAATTACGTCGCTTAGTAACCTCTTCCGATTTGAAAAATGTTTTTACCCAAGTACATTTAGAAAGACTAAAAGTAGTACTGCACATGATGCTATGGAACTCGTTTATAACTAGATTCACAAAAAATTAAACATGGCCGCTCCCATACCGTTTTCTATATTATTCATTATGCAATTTTCGCGCATGCGCACTGCCAACATTCCATTTATGTATATGACGAAAAGATATTGTCTTTAAACATTGAGATTCCACATATATACTTGTAGATTGGAATTCATATAATCATGTAATAATCTCATCATAGTAGTTTGGAGACGATTATTATAGATAAAAAAACTGCTTTTTCAACTAGTACAAAGTCATAAGTATTTTGTAGATCATTTGTAGATCAATCGTTTGCCTTTAAATATTGTGAACTGGCTGTTAATGTGGCCGTTAAATAAGATTTAATGTGGATTTAATACAAAATTATTGATTCGAATGACAATTATTTTAGAACTAGTCGCTAAGGGCATGTACCTTTATTCTTCCAATTTTACACCGTTGTCAGTAAGCTTGTAATTCCTCGACAAATATGTCCCTACATTTGGTTAAATCTATCCTGGATGGCAATCTAAACGTGAGTCCTTTATCAAGTCTTTGTCCGAAATACGATTATATTCACTTGTTACAATATATCCCGCAATTGATCAGCAAATCAAGATTTATCACATGATCATTAAAATGGAATAGACTGCATTGTTATTGAAAATGCTGTTTCTTTTTAAGTGCATGTGTTTGGCGATTAGTGGCATACAGCTTGGAATAATTTCTTCTGTCTTCTCTTATATAGGTTAATAGTTCTGCATCGATAACACATAAGCGTTAGATCAAATGTTCTGAAATATTATGGACTGGAATCTATGATAAAAAAAAGTTGCTAATGTTGAACAGATGTAAATGTAAAGGAAGAAAGAAAAGTTACTGACTGCCGTATACCAGAAGTCACAACGGACAAAAATGCTAAATACGAAAATAACTGGTGTCAGGTCTCTATATCACTAACAACAATGTACAACAGCAGACATTCACGGACCCCTGATATTCAGAGATGACACCAGTTGCCCAGGTGTAAGCGTCCCCTGAATGGCTAGCCACGCCCACCATGAATGCCCTTACACACAGAAAAAAAACAAATGTAAGCACTGTATATTAAATGAACATGAGCTGACACTGTAAAAAGTGTCATATTAAAATTACGTCAGGAGAGAAGTAACAACCAATATTTACAAATCTAATCTTGATAAATTACGATTTAGAGGTAAACGATGGTATTCAACGGAAAGTTGTTCAAATGGCAATGCAATTATCGTTTAAATTCCACATAAATCCGTGTTTCGTAAATTTGTAATGATCTAGTCAAAATTCCTATGTCAGCATAAAGTTACATAATCAATACGACTATTAATGCAGCCGTCTTGAAAAAGTTTGAACTGGATATCCTCCCTCATGTTTGTTGCAATTACGATTGACCTTAACTGATAGTTAGATAATATTACTTCTAGAATAGAAACTATAAATGCAAATATAACAGACAGGTTTATCTTTAATTAAACAAAAGTAGATAAGAGCAAACCATCACTAAAAATAACGAAAATTTTTAATACATAGACGTAAGATTGTCATGATTTCTTTTCCATTGATGTAAACAGTACAGTTTAAGACTCGAGCCTAAAGTCAAATTAAGACATCGTTTACTTTTTCGTTTACCTTGAAAAATCCATCTTTTATCTTATTCATAAAAACAAACATACCCATTTTAATGTAAACAATACCATGACTCGGTTTAATTAAATTTCAAATTTTAAAGCAGAATAATATGTATACATTAAACTGTGTGTCATCTAATGTGTGCTATATGTATTTACATTTACCAGAATAATACAGCGAGGCACATACCATTTTAATTCAGAAAGATAAAACCTATTGAATATCTCAACTTCAAACTGTTGCAAGGATATTTAACTCTAATCAGTTATTTAATCTTTAACTACTATAAAGTAATCTCTTATCTGTGCTCCCTTTGTTGACCAAAGTTGTCAAACGTAGCAGGTGTATAAAAGTCGATATTACTGAGTTCACACTGAAATGATAGAAGAAAATCTCATATTTCATTTATGGTATATCGACATGTGTTTTGTTTAAGGTAATACATCCATAAAAAGCCTCAAATTACAAAATTAGACATCAACACAAATAATTTTGTTATGATTATTAGTTCAGAAAAATTAATGTTACCTTACATGATCTTGATGTTTGTGACTGTAAAGTTTGGAATGGTACGATATGAATTCCTTAAAGGAGTTATCTTCCCTAATTAAAAATAAGAAAAACGTACAGTGCAGAAATACTGCACGGTGAACCTCATCTTTGTTTATGATAAATTACAATATTATGGAACGTTTAACCGTGAGTTTTTCCAAAACTTTGTGGTTTGTGAAAAAATATAGTAAATACAAATACAAATTTTAATCATCCCTGTTGGACTGAATAACATTATTTTCAAAAAATGATTTTTGTAAAAAGTCTTATTTATAAGATGCTTCAAAATGATGTGTTTATTTTAAAGATGAAAGATGTATCTATTGAGATCTAATTGGTGCATGTTATGGATAGATCATCCTAAAGTTGTTGGGGTTTTTTTAAAATCAAGCACTATATTTAAATTCATTATATATTTATGTGAAATCTTCAAAAGTTTGGTCTGAAAATAAGAGATTGCCTTCATTTTTCACCTTGATCAAATGTTATATTTGATTACTCTTGACTTTGAAGCTGCGATAAAGAAAACTGTATGGCTATTGTTTACATTTTTAATTTAATATCATATTACCTTTTTATTCTATTGGCGTTTTTCTGTTATTACAATTTGACTACATCTTTTACTACATATATTACTTTATATACATATCATATCTGAGATAGTTTAAAAGACTTGCCTACTTTATGTACAACGGAAACATAAGTGAGATATAGGCATCGATACCAAATATGCGACACGTGAAAATATAACATAAGAATATATAATTAACAAAGATTCACCTGTAATAATATCGACACTGCATTTATGTTTCAGGGAGAAAAACAAAAAGAAAACAAGGATCATGGCAAAAGTGCAGAATATGCCAGATTTTAAGGAATCAAGATATTCGGATCTAATGTTTTTCTCATCATAATTAAACATTATAAACATACTGCTGTGTATTCTATGCACGTTTGCATTTATTTTCTTTTGTTTCTAAATAAAACATATAGATCCTTGAAACAAGACATGATAGAATATATATTGAAAACAGATTTTGTCAAATAGGCTTTTTTCATATTAATTTCATCTTACAATAAATGTCGTACATATGATGGCTTGCCGTTCAAAGTTGGTTCATTGGATTGTGACTTAACAATGCATGCCTTGACGTCATAATGAAAATTCGGCAAAAAGTATTTTGTCGGACATTCAGCCCCTTGTACCATGTAAAATATTAAATTCACGAATTTTTTTTTCATTTTCTTCAATTAAAACTTAATAAATTATTTTAGAAAATCAACTGAAACTTGCTGCTGCTGCTGGATTTTTGCTACAAATGTACGATGTAAAGAGAAGACGCTTACTCCGCCTTCCCACATAATTTCACCTACAGTTAATTGGGTTTAGCATGAATACACGATGTTGTTCTTTTATTTCATGAACATTGCGACCTTTGTGATTGACCATTCGGTACTTTCTGGTCGACAGCCTCGTTCAAACAGATGTATTTCTGAAATTCAGTGCAATATTACCAGACCAAACTTCTGCGTGTTTTAGGGTACCAGGGAAGGGATGTGACAAAGCTCAGTTTGATATTGTTTGACATTTGATATTCTTACATTAGCTGGATCGAAGTCAACACTTTTCAGCAAAGACCGCTGACAGAAATAATGATGAAACATTTTCTAGCCCTATAGACAAAAACCAATGTCAAAATTCTTCTAGCGCAGATAGAAAATGCAAGTTCTCATAAACTTGAATCACAATTATGGTGAATGGATGCATAGATTGTGAATGACACTTTTATTGAAAACACCAAGTGTACTGATATGTTTGGAAGTTCTCAAGAGCCTTCCTTTTCAAGATCTTAAACCCTCTTAAACATGATAAAAAAACCGATAATATCAGGACAACTATTGATTCTAAGTGCCAGTATGTAGTTGTTTAAGAATCTCATCGACAAAATAAGTTTTATCATGCTTTACAACAAAAAAAAGGAATGTGGAATTTATACTTGAGAAGGTGGGCGCCCGTAAACCGGTTAACCACACAAATTGAGTGGCATTTGTTACTTCGAGTGACCGTCCTAAGTCAGTATCGTAACCGCTGCACAATCGAATATTTTTGTAATGTTTTTCCGTGTATATGCTACTATTATCATGTTTTGTGTGCATGTCCTTGGTGATTTGTGTCATACAGGTTTGCCAGTTGTCTTCTGTTTTCTCACCCTTGTGAAAGCTTTTTAAGTGATTTGTGTGTCTGTCTTTTAATTTTTCATAAGGGGTCTTTGTATGATATGTACCAAAATTAGAATGCTTTGATATAGTGATCTGACTGAAAGTTAAATTCAGATGCTTTAAAAAGTACTTTTGAAGGCCAAATTTGAAATTCATCTAGGAAAATTTTCATGAGCAGAATAGATTTTGTAGAGCACAAAGAACAAACAGCGTTGTTTGTAAAGGTTTTTTGTTTGTTTTATTATTATTATTATTACTTTTTTCATTTCGGAAATTCAATATAGGTCTGATTCATCTAATATACTTGTGTTCATACCACATATAATGACAACAAATTGATGTTTTTCCAATACTTCTGAAATAAATATTTGTGTAAAAGCATAAGTACATTTTCTAAAATTAGAATCTAATCCTCTAATGTTCTTTTGAATGTTTGAGTATTATATTTACATATAAACATATAATTCACCAAAACTATATCTGCCGGTGTAATAATATAGTGCTCTAAAATAAAAGATTGGGTTTTTAAAATCATTTCAGAGTCCTTGAAAAAAGATTTGAACCTAACGTGGTTTTATTACATCAGGGCCTTTGGGAAAAATTGTGATAAAAGATTGTCCTAACTTTTTAATATTTGATGTAAATACTTCCCTTATATGATTTCATCAATTCTGAAAGAGCTGCACGTCATCTTGAAAAATACTCACACGAATTCTGACTGCATGTGAAGAATCTTGCCTCTGTAGTTTAGGAGCTTTGTGTAAAAGTTGTCTGAACTCAGCGCTTTTGATGATGTTAAGATGAGAGTAGGATGTCCGCAAGGAGGTTATCTTAAATCAGACGAGGAACATTTACAAGTTTCATCAAACTCATCATTGATACCGATAAAGAAGTTTTAAAATATGAAAAATGACAACTTTCTGTTTGGTAGTATTGACATGCTGACATTGACCAATGGCAACTATATCATTAAATAAGTACCTTATTATATTAATCTCTCCATGAAATTATGTTTTTAATTTTACCAAACGTTAACGAGTTGTTTCATATTAATTTTCTTATAAGTATTGCCTTTAAATTGTTTATTCAAATATCTCTGACTTGATTTGTCGGTCAGATTTGTATGCAGGGAAGTGCTAGCCTGAGCAGTTTACCTTTGTTAGTCTGGCATCTAGTATAGGAAGAGTATGGTAATCTGATTTGAATACATTATTATATAAACATGTATATGTAAATTGTATTGATCTTTTCTTATTGAAAACCATGGCAGAAGCTAAAGAAGGGGTGAAAGTTAATTTTGATTCCACTAAACAAATATTTCCGATTTCTCTTCCATTAATTGACATGGTTTTGAAACTAAAGCAAAACTGGGTAGAAAAACTACATGCATGTATAGTTTTTCAGACCATGAACATTATTGAGAAGAATTATTTCCCTTGCAGATCCTTTTTTGACGATGTCCAATAATTACCTTTTCTGCAGTTATGTACATATCTTAGAACTCATACTGTTTAAAATTTCAGGGGTTACCACTTTGATATAATAAAAGCAACTTAGGAGGGCGCACAGATGAATCAAACGCACTGTCAAATCAAAACTTTACGTCAAGTGTTACAGTAAATTAATTTAACCCTGTTCAAGCTTTGAAGGAAGTTTTCTTAGACTGCATGTTGATTTGCTTGAATCTGTGTTCACACCTTACTTAAACACCTTAGGCAATATGGAAGGTTCGAAATACGACTTCTTCCAATATGTCCTCCTAATTTTGATAAAGTCTTATCTCGGTTAACATTTTTCGGAATGAGGCATTTGCATATGTTCAAATGATATCGTCAAACTTCTTATAATGCTAACAATTTTACAGTTTAATAATCCCATCAATGTGTATACCTTTTCGATGATTTTGAATGAAATCTAGTTATTTTATTTTATAACATCCGAAAATTTCCGTTCCGTACAAAGGAAAAAAAAAAACATGACTTGGGGCAGATTTCCCTGATTTTACGTATTAAATCTCTTTTTATTTGGTCACTTTAAGCCATTCATATAATACCTTCATCGCCTTTACTTTGCTACGCCGCGTGTGATGAATTAATTATCAATAATAAATGGATTAAAGCTTGGATTTGTCACAGAATAGCTGTCAGAGATAATTGAACAATATTAAGCCAATGAAATGCTGAAATGTATATGCAGAAACGTTATATTGATCTTCATCGTATTAAGTGACTTTACAATTTTCATTCATTTGGAACGTTGTGTTCATAAGAATTAGAATTTGTATTAAATACACACTGTTCAACATATCAAAAATCGATGATATTCAACATATCAAGACGACTACCTGAGGCTTTGCATGAAGTTAGGAGTTTCTGTAGGTTAGGAGTATAGGTAGATTGAGTAGTTTATACATACATTGGTTAGGAGTTAATATAGGTCAGGAATATATACAGATTAGGAGTTTATGTAGAGTGAGAAAATTATACATGTACAGGTTAGGAGTTTATATACAGTTAGGAGTTTATATACAGTTAGGAGTTTATATAGTTATGCGTTTATATAGATTTAGGAGATTATATAGCGTTAGAAGTTTATATGGGTTAGGAGTTATATAGAGCTAGCAGTTTATACAAAGTTAGAAGTTTATATACGTTAGAAGTTTATATAGATTACGAGGTTATTTAAGTTAGGAATGTGTATATGTGTAAAGATGATGGATAAATCCAAAGCACAAGTCCAAAAATCATAAAACCAGAGGACATAGAAAATCAGTGAAAATGAAAAACAAATGGAAAATAACAAAATATGTCTACTTCAAAGAGCATATGTGAACCCCTGTGATGGAGTGAGATCAGGTGCCCGGGGAGAGTGAGCATCTCCTGCTTGCTAGCAACACCCGTCACATATACCAAGTAGAAAGAGTCAGATCGTGTAAATTCCATATGTATTTATATATGGAGAAGTCGAAGTAGGTAACCTTCTAGTATAGAAGGTGTCAAATCTGTGTAAAGTGGTCGGAATCGGTCTCAGTCCAGAATATCATTTAAAAGTCTGGATAACGAGATATCATATGGAGTAATAAGAGTCTCGTAACGACCATAGAATTTCCTCAGTGACGTTGCTAGTCTAGCACATATATAACCCTGGTTGAGCAGCTTAACTGAAAGTCGCCTATCCCTCAGAACAAAGTCACTGTAATTTGAACATGCTCTGGAATAACGTATTAACTGCGATATGAATACGCCGTATGCGGGCGATGATTGAATGTTGCTACTTATGAAAGGAAAGTTTGTGATAGCGAAATTGAAATCGTCACGTTTGTCATAGAGTGAGGTGTTCAATTGACCATTAATGTCGAAAGATAACATAATATCTAAATACGATATCTAAATATGTTAAGCTCCGTTTTATTACTTAATTCAACCCATCATCACTCTCCCTGTTAAACACATTAACTAAAGTGCCCTACATCAGTGACATACTAGCAGTGTGATCGAATAGTTTTGTAATATTCTCCTCTATGGGCACGTTCTAAATCTACAAGAAATAAATACTTTTCCTTTGGCTGAGAGCTCCCGAGTTCGAACCACACCTACCCCGTTTCTCGGGATCCTTTTGTCCGGATGAGATAATGAAAATGGAGGTCATGACTCGCATCGGCATTTGAGAAACATATATAGCTATAATCAAAACAAAATGCATTAAACAATAATATATTGATGAACTTTAAATATTGTAGTATTCAAGTGCAAACAAATTATTTAGCTATACACGTATACGGCTCGAACTTTAACAATTCGGAAAGATTCACAATCACCAAAGATTTGGTTTTAAGATAGTATTCTTGAAATTCGTAATATCAAACACAATGAATATATCTATTGAGTTAATTTCTTTATTTATTTAATCGATCGAATGATCGGGGACATATTGTTTATCTTCTGTCTGTTTGATTTTAATCCCAATCAAATGCTTGTAATATTTCATATGCATGGTTCATATAAGGAAATGATAAGTTGATAGTTGCCTTTTACTCTGATGGTCCGTTACTCGTAACTCTGAAGACAAATTTTCATTTTCATTACGATGCAATCTTTTTTAATATTAAACTAATAAAATTATGTAATTTTTGAGTGTGAATTTCAAGTAAATTCTTTGAAATCTGTTATTCTTTCTGAATTCATCTTACGCTGACCCATCGTTGTGCATTATGGACAGAAATGATAGTACGACTTTGGTTCAACAAAGAACCAACGTTGATACTGTGTTGGCTCAGCTTGAAGCACATATGTCAGAAATATCTTGTACTAGCATGTTTGTTCCATGTTGACTTAAATTTATACAATGAGAGTGCAATTGTTGATTTTAGTTTGATTTCATGTTTATTTCACAGCAACATCGTTAGTTACACATGTATAACTGTTTAATGCAAGACCTCTAAGAAACATTCCATCTGTTCTGAAAAATTCTTTGCAATAATGGAGCTGATTGAGAATTTGTTTTCAATAGTATATTCTACGATGAGGGATTGAATTTATATGTTCCAAAGCAGGTCATCCAGTTGAAAGATCTACAATTGGGGGAGATTTGCAATTTGACGCTGGTGGTCTCAGAAAATGTAGCTACTAATCCAAAACTTTTAGGATGTATAGTTACACTTTGATTTGTACAATGCTTTGTAACACAAGTAGAAATATTTTTGTGGAGATATTATAATATTAGGCCTAAAAAACTAGCTGAAAAAGTGCAACATATATGTTTTGAATATGAATTTATTGTATTGCGGTACCATAGTGTGTAATCATTCAAATTTGTAATAATTTTCCCTCTGAATTGTTCAATTGATTAATACTGAATTTTTGGGCTTGATCCGCATGGAAGATGGGCCTTTCGATTTGGAAATTAAAATCAATATTATCGACGGATAGATTTTAAACTTCTGAAAAATTCGTCCAACTTGTTATTCAGAATTCATTGTGATAGGACATACATACAAAAATCTACGTCTTTGAACTGAAATGTATTTTAAAATATTTTTGATGATTATTGTTTACCTAGTAGAAGGAAAGTATGCATTTTGTCTTCATGGAGAAAAAGACAAAGTCTGTGATTTAGACGCATGGCTTCCATGGGAAAAGTGTTCTGGACCCTGCGGTATGCAAACGAGAGTACGGGCAAGGGCAATTTGTTGTGAAAAAGGATTTGATCTGAAACAATGTTTACATTCTTGTTCATTTCACAAAAATATATGGAAAGAATCAAAGCCATGTAATACTTGTCTAAGTAAGTATGTTTTCTTATTCATTTGATGCAATTAAGTTATACGTTCCGTATATTTCCTGATACAGGAATACACCTATGATGTTTATACTGGTATTTTATGGCTTGATTAGTATATATACTTCCCTTTCTATTCTTAAAGTGACACTCAGAGCCATGCAAAAGAAGCAGTTTGCAAAATGTATTATTGTCGTAAGGTGTAGTGTATCTTAGTATAACTGGGGCTTAATGAACTATAAAAGTTAAGAGTACACTTTTCACCAGTATTTTCTTAGCTTTACAAACCTGTTCTTTACAATAAACGTTTAAGTCAAGAGGCAAAGCAGTGTGTCAAAATATATTCTATGGCTAAAAGTACTGCAATATGAAGAATTCAACATTAGCTCATATAAACTATCATTGAGGAGGGAGGACACCTGTACTAACGCGATGTTGATTTTGCATTCCAACTTAGTAGAACACTCCTAATGTAAATTCTGATTTGTCTACGACAATTATGAAGACTATTTCCAGAGTTAGTAAGGTTCTTTTTACAATGTATTTAAATATTTCCTTTGATGAAGAATGGTTCGTAATTATTTTACTTGACGACGAGTATTTTTTATAACTTTTCATTGAAATTTTTGATTATTGCAATTGATTATTTTCACTATCCACTCAAAAGATGCAACATGTAGTGTATATTAGTATAAAATACTTGCTTTAAATGCATTAAAAACTTCAAAAATTTAGTGGATCATCAAGTACATCACTGAAAATCGTACAGTAGTTAATTTTACATAGATGCACATTATGACAGGGTTTTGAATGAACAGATCCAGGGGTAATCGATTTTAACAACAACACATTGTCAGTCAATTCTAGCATGCTTTCAGTTGATGTCAAGATATATCAAATGTTCACGGAAACTGATAACAAAGGGTAAAATCAATATATAGAAACCCCTTAATGCTTTACAGGGATATATGCAATGATTAAAAATTGTCGTTATATTTATTCTTTGCTTACTCCCTATAAAATAAACTTATTCATTGACTCCCTCAAAATATTATTACTATCCATCTATAAAAAATACCGCTTAATATTTTTTTCAAAGTTAAATCAACCTATCCCCTCAAACTCTACCCCCACTAGGTTTAAATGTCTATATATAACAAGTACTTCATAAACAACATTCTGAAACGTTTCCTTCCTGAAAATGTTTGAAAACAAGAAATGTTTATACCATACAAGACTTTGCTTTTGGCGTGTCATTTATATGCCCCCGGATAGAAATACGTTGTGTTGGGGTACAGGTATAATGATTGCCCTGTGTTTGTCAGTCTACAATACCTACCTTGTCCATAACTTTTGAAACAAAAGTAAGAGACTTCATATATGGTATGTGCACTTCACTTATAAAACCCTTTCAACAAATGACCTTGGAGTCAATGACCATGTTACCTTACAGTTACTCTTTTGCCAAAATCAGCTAAGTTTAATTTAATTTTGGGATTTTGACTACTCTAATGAGGCCCTTTCAGATACCATCAAGGTCAATGAATTGTAAACCTAGACCTTAATGTCAGACATAACTTTTACCTTCCTCATTACTTTCGAACTATAAAAAACAGAGGCTTATATTTGTATGTGTTCTTCACTGACCAAAACCCTTTCAGATTACATAAGGGTGAATTATCTTGTGACGTTGATTGTGACATTAATGTAAAAAAAAAATGTCTGTAACTTTGACCTTGCCTTTAATCTTTGATACATAAGAGGTCAATATTATACAATTAATTACTTCCTTTGCGGCCAATATGGTAAAATTATGATCGTCGCCATTTTTGATCTCTGCGTTCTTCATGTTGGGCGGTCATAAAAAATAATTACTCGGTCATTATATCATCTTCCGATTAGTAGATATCACATAATGTATTTTTAGTCATGAATCATTTAAATGCTTTAAAGTCAACCAGTCAGGATTCTAGAACTTAACAGAGGTATATAAACACATAAACCTTTAATAAGTATTCCAGATAGAAATAGAACATGAAATATGGAATGCATGATAGAAATTATTTATGCTTTATTAAGCAACATTATCATAGCACTGGAAATCATGAGTAAACTTCACTTTATCAATGACAAATATAAACAATTCCCTAAAGCCTATTATGTCACTGAAATATTAGGGCATTTTGCAATGGCGGCAAAACATCGTTTAGCAAATACTGCAAAATCCACGGTCCTCCGACAGTATTCCAACTGTCAATGTAAAATTTACTTCTATGGTATTCCTTTTTATTGACATTGCTGTTGATATTTTCTAGTTACATATTCCCCAGAATCGAATCTTCATAATTACATATGTACTCTTACCAACAAAGTTTGAAAACATAGACATGTACTTTTTTTGTGCGTTTTACTACACGTTTGACCCATTTCAAAGAATTGCCAACTCACTATTATATTTATGCACGAAGCCGCCGATAACTGATAATATTTCACTCATTTGAAACGATAAACTTTGATGAGTATCATTAGAAGCACATAAATAAATTGATATATTTGAAAATATTAAGTTGTACTCCACTATACGTTACTGCGGAACTAACATTTTGGTGGCAAATGATGACGTTTTCCATACAAATGTTGACGTCATAATAAAAAATTGATTGTCTCTGACGTCATATTGCGGGAAGAGTTTTCATTTTGCCAACCAAAATGTTAGTCCCGCAGTAACGTCGAAAGGGTCTATAAACTCCACAACAAAACAAATGCAATCAAAAACGCATAATCGTTTAAGATATGATCATTGGTAATAGTTGTTATAGGGCTAGACCTGAAATATATGTATCCTTGATAAGCGCCCATACATGAACATTCAAATCACTTTGCAATATTTCGTCTATTAGATCGTTTCTACTTAATTAATAGAAGGCTGCTCTTTTAATACAGGATCGACATCTTTTTCTAAGGCCACACGAAATAGTCTATCAACATCAAAATCCATATCAAATGTGCTTACAACAATTCTGGGACCTGATATACCGTCTTCCCACCGTCGGCACACACTGACTACAGTTGTGAATGATCCTTCTTCTACAAGAATGCAAGATTCTGGTTACTTTTTACATACATTCTATTAAATGTCAGAAAAAAACTGTTTTATTTTTGAAAATATATTTATCAATATTTTTCTTACATTTTTTATGTTGTTTATTTATTATTATTATATATTTTTTTTTTTTTTTTTTGTTCATTTATTGATCTTTTTATTTATCCATTTCATTATATATTATATCAGTAAAATACTTGCATTACAAAAAAATCAATAATCAGTTGATTTAATCGTCAAATACGTTTTGCCATTACAGAAATCTTTATATGGTTTATAAATGCTCATAATTAATAGAGCGTTTGTTTATTTTATACAGGAACGACACCTTTTAATAAGGCAACACTAAATAGTCTCCCCTCTTCATCACAAATCATATCAAATGAGCTTACAACCATTCAGTATCCAGGATCTGTTTTACCGTCATCCAATCATCAACAAACACTGAACACATTTCTTCATGATTCTCCTACTACAACTATGTCGAATATAACCCAGAGAAGTATTTCACTTTTTAAGAATACAAGCATATTGTTATTATCGCAAATGAACATTATATATTTCTATTAAGTTCAAGCCTTGGAGAAAATCATGCAACGGCCGGGTCATGTAACATTGGATAGTTATGTCCAGAACTGGCATATATATCAGGAACTTCATTTCTAACAAATGTATGGAACATTATCACTCAATGTTCTCCGGTAGCCCATTTCACTAACCATCGCAGACGTAATCGTAACTGATCCCGTAAATCGGATATTTACTGGATCAACTACGAATTCGTAGAATGCGTTTTACTAACAATCGTAAGTGTTCCCGTAGATGTAGTTCGACCCGTAGAATTTACGTTTCAGCCTTCCAGGTGGAAGGCGGAAAATTCCATGCCAACGGTGCCAAGTCCTACTTTTGATTTTAATAGTTTTGTCTTCTAATCCTTTTCTGCTGTTGAAATATTACAATCAAAATGAGTTCAGTGTCATAAGTCACGGAAACAAGAAAATCTACATTAGGAATACTACAGAAGTACCGTTATATATACATATACAACCTAATCTTCTGTACACATAGTCATATCCATAGAAATAAGCCTACCAGCCACAGCTCCAACTACATCTGGAAAACTACACTAGTAATTATTTGATCTCAAAGAAAAATAAAATAAATAAAAAGGAAAAAATTAATAATAATAAACAAAATGAAATAAAAACAATACTTCTTACACCCTTAACGTAAAACATGTTAATTCATTCATTTATTGGACTATTTCTTCTTTTTTTTTAAATTATTTTAATAGTATTCTTTTTTTATTTATCCATTCATTTATGAATCATTTTATTTATTTATTTCATCTTTTTTATAAGCACCTGTATATTTATTTATTTATTCAGTCATTTATCTACATTATTTATCTATGAACTATATGTATGTATATATATATATACATTTTATCATGTCATAATTGTGATTAGACATGAAGTCATTAATTCCACTCTTTTTTGAGGTTAACTTTTCCCACAATGAGCTATTTATTCTGTCTTTTCTTTTCTTTTTTTTTGGGGGGGAGGGGGTCTCCCAACCACCCTCTACATGTGCCGATATCCAAAACTAAAAAGAAAGAGAGAGTGGGCGTCTGTGTAATGTAGTCCCTACATCAAACCACATTTCGTGAACACCGAGATAAATTTAGAAACTGAGCTTCAAATATGTTATGTTACGTATAAGTCGTTAAAATGACCAAAAGGTCTTGGGTTCAAGTTCGAAAGGAGAGCAGACAAAATAGTTGAAAGTTAGGACACATTCTCTTTTCCCCATGCCCCCATTTTAGCCTTTTTCTATCATTGATGTTTATGAATAATTGCACGAACTTTTCTGAAGTTGCTCTGGAATGACATGGGAAGGTTTCGTCGTCACGTGGCAAAAAAAATATCGCTATCAATAAGATTTAGATTTACATGACAAGGAAATCAATATCTAGATATCAGCCCACAAAAATATCAAGATGAATCTGCCACTTGTCCCTAAATACACTCTATCGACGTGTGACTTGCCTTCTGAAAAACCCCCAGCAAATAATACATAAATCATAATATTTTAATCATGTGGTTTATAAATGCTCATAATTAATAGAGCGTTTGCTTATTTTATACAGGAACGACATCTTTTAATAAGGCAACACTAAATAGTCTCCCCTCTTCATCACAAATCATATCAAATGAGCTTACAACCATTCAGTATCCAGGATCTGTTTTACAGTCATCCAACCGTCGGCAAACTTTGATTACAGTTCTCCAGTATTCTCCTACTACAACGGTGTCCAGTATTACTCAGAGAAGTATTTAACTTTTGGAGAATACATGTCGCGAGTGACCATTACATATTTCTATTATATATATATTTTTTTAATCTTGTTTTATTTTATTTTAACAATTAATGTCTTACCTCATTTTGTTCACGTGATCCATATACGTATATCTTTATTTATATTTATAGTGTAAAAATGTCCATAAACTTGTCATAAAATATTTCTAGTCAATTGGATCGTTACAGAAATTTGTATACGATATATATATATATATATATATATATATATATATATATATATATATATATATATATATATATATATATATATATATATATATATATATGTGTGTGTGTGTGTGTGTGTGTGTGTGTGTGTGTGTGTGTGTGTGTGTGTGTGTGGGTGGGTGGGTGTGGGTGTGTGTGGGTGCTAATTTATAATTAAACTTTATTTTATATAGGACCGAAACATTTTATGAAGGCAACTCCAAAAAGTATTTTGTCTTCGTCAAAATCCATATCAAATGTAGTTCGAACAATTCAATACCAGGGACCTGTTTTATCGTCATCTAGTCGTCGTTATGCGACACCTACAGTTTTAAAGTATTCTACTACCACAGCCTCCTTCCAGAGAAATATTGATCTTTTGAAGAATACAAGCTTCTGGTTACTTGTCACAAGTTGTGTCGCCCTTATTACAAGTGGTTGCTGTTTTTATTTTCTTGTCATTAAGAAAAGGTAGATAACATACTTTCAATGAAAAAATTAATATTCAAATTATTTGTTCTATTGTATTTATTATCATTCAATCCAAGCTATGATATTTCACTTATGTCACTGTGACGCTTTTCTAGTGTTGGGAATTATTATTATCACGGATATGCAGGGTATAGAAACAAGTATATTAAAGGCATCATCTAAATATTAGATTGTTATGCATGTGTGTTACCAACTTAGGCGGCGATTTAATGTGACAATACGCATTCAGGTGATAAAGTGCACAGGTTTACTTGACCAGCCTCCAACTCACCACAAAATAAGTACAATGGTAAAATACACACACACACACACATACACATTTAAAACTCTGTAAATACTTTTCGACACAGAAGGCTACTCAGGTTGAGAAGTTAAAAATAACATGGACATTAATATAATTATGTAATTACGAATTAACATGAATATAAAAATAGTAAGTGTTATTAAGTGAAAAGAACACGATAACTAAGACAAACACCATGTCACAAAACTACTGCTACCAGGACTCCAATCCCGAGTTCTTAGCTCATAAATTGAGCATACCATCGATAAAACTGCGCCGGAGCAGAATTATATGTGAAACCGAAAAGCTTGATGTAATTTCAAATGAAGCAGTGTTTAGTTTTAAGATAACAAAAGGTAGCAATTTCAGCCCAGTTACTCAATTCTTGACGTCATTGGAAATTTGACATATTGGGCGTATATGATATTTTGCGCTGAAGAATGGGTAAGGTTCCCAATAAGATTCAAGCTTAATCAAGAATCAATGCGGCATGTTACTGAATTTAGAATTTTAAACTCCGAGTTATACAATCAATGAGAAATAAATTTAATTTTTACAGGGACAAATATCGACAAAAACATAAAAGGAGTGTCAGTGATGTTGGACGCACCAAATGGGACTTTAAACAATCTAGGTATCCTGACCTGCTGTTTCTGAATTGAACTTTCAGAAAAAAGTCAACAAGCAACAGTATCAATTAACTCAATTTAATATTGGAAACTAATCTGGCTATTTATAAAGACTCTTCAAGTAGATGGACTTCCTTTTGGTCCTGTATGTTTTAAAATAAAGAATGTATCAAAAAGTCATGTTTATTTAATTTTCAATCTTTACTGAGGTTCGCAAATGAATGGTACGAGAGGAGGTGAAATCATTTATAGCTCGAGATATGTTTTGCAGAAAATCGTGTATTATACTACTTTTTCACAACATAGTTCCCATTTACCCTAGTGCCCGAAGACAAATTTTCCTTCATACTGTCTACAGAGTTTAAACTAAAAGAGATCGATTTTCCTTTCAAACCATGTCTCCGCAGCAGATGATTTTTATATCAGGAAATCGTCTATCCTGATGGAATTTAGAATTCCTTAGCATGAAATAAATTAGGGCAAAATACTGTTTCTTGGTCATTAAGATAAATCCATCTTTCATATATGACCGCTAAACGTGTGCTCCATGTGTGGTTATTTTGATTGGAAACGCGCAATGTTTCCGTATTAAATGACTCCTGAAGTGATAAAGTTATTCCTAGCATTTAATGAACGAAACCTCTTCTCAAGTATATATCGTTACCATAAGTTTAATAGGTATCAATGTTTTGAATGAAAATTTTGCATGCCATTTAAAAGAGGATATGACTGCAGTTTGTGAACTCTGCATATAATATGTAATATCAAACAGAATGTAGATAATTGTAATCGTGATATCAAATGTTTTACCCTCATGGTGGTATCGTGACAAAATTGATGTTGTCCTACATTTCAAGATGTTTAATTCTGTTTAAATCAAATGTTTATTTCGTAGAGATAAAATATTTTTATTCCCATGGTACGCATGGTATTTTAATTTTAAATAACCACAGGTTGTATCGATAAAGTTATACTGTAATCAGTTTGATGAATGATGGAATGTTATTGTTAAGACTATATGTCACTTTAAGGAAGATAAGTGTAAAATTCTTATTGCGAATGTCTGTTAAATATATGAACGTAAAACACACAATTGCTAGAAATTTTCTCGGGCAATGTAGCTGTTAGGAATTAATGCTTCGTATACGGAAAATTGTATTTTTCGTTCATATCAATAGATAAATATTTTATCAGATGACACATAATTCAAAAGAAATATATTTGCATCGTTTGCAATTTATAGAAAACACTTCTATTGATGACTTTAACGATGAAGAAAGGGCTGGAAGGTCAGATTACGTCAAATACGTGAACGTAAAATAATCTTGAAGTGACGTAAAACAACAATCAGTTTATTCATTCATGATTTAGTGTACTTATCTATCAATGATACTCAGTCTTAAGCGAACATTCTGAATAAACAATTTCAGTACTATTAATATAAATGAGAAAAGAGGGCCAGTGTTATCTAAGATCATATTTTGTCTATACTACTTGATTTAAAATACTCGAAATGTAATTATTTCAAAACAAGAATATATATAAGAATACATACATATATATATATATGGCCTATGCAAGCTGTCAACCGGCATCACGACATAGGCCTAATGACACGTTAATGCCTAACGAACTGAAAACTTTATGCTATGAATTTGTTGCGTCTTTCTTTAAAAAGCAACCATAATCAAAGAGAAATGTAAACCAAGAGATTAACATTAATTTTCAGCAGTCTACTTACAATTGCGCAAAATCGTCTGCAATTTACACTTTTCAGACATCTTGTTCGGTCTTACTTTTAACTGAATTCCTCCACGTTCAAAAGAGAGAGGCCAGTAAGAATATTTTTATTTCACTTTACTGGTAGGACTTTCTGTATATCAATTAAAATTTAAAAAAAAGAATTAATTTTCATGCAAGGTTTACACAGTATTTACAATGACGAAAAAAATGTATTCTTTTTGTGATTGATTGATTTTTGTTTTACGTCACACCACGAATATTTCACGTATATGGTGACGGCATCTGCCTGATGCGGGGCATACAAATTTTGACCTTTGCAACGGACCCACCCGAAGCAGTGAGGGATCTTTAACGTGCCATGCATACCACGACACGGGGCCTCGGTTTTTACTTTATCATCCGAAAGACATGACACCGGCATGACCAGGACTGTAATATAGTATATTTTTCAAACAATGATAATAATATGGGGCTGCTTTGTCAGCAGGTACGAATACATAAGTATTATGTAAATCAGCCATTTTCTTTTTTATAGGCTGGACTGGTATATAATGTGCGCTGTTATAATAAATGAGGATAAATTGTAAAATTATCGATGCGAATATCGATAATTTTTATGATTTCACTTTTCCAGTCATTCAAGGCATGTACTTTATACACCTGTATAGCTCTATGGTGACCACATAACTGAGCCAGTAACTCCTCTTTTTTCTTCCTTATACACCTAAACAAGTGTTTACTGCTTCTTCAACAGCATTTGGTAAAAATTATCCTGGAAAGTAATCCATACCTTGGCTCTTGAAAAACTGAACGTAGATATTTGTTCGAATACGAAAATAACTGGTGTCACATGACCATGGCACTAACAACAATGTACCACAGTAGACATTCACGGACCCCTCAAATTCAGAGGTGAGACCAGGTGCCCGGGAGGAGTGAGCGTCTCCTGTTTGGTCAGTCACACCCGCTGTGAATGCCCTGACATACAGACGAAACAATATAATTCCGCACTGCATATACACATGGATGCGAAATACAATTAAGATCAACTGTAATAATATGGCCGCAGACTGATAAATGAATTTAGAAATATTGCATGCACAGGCAAGGAAAACAGCGTACGCTGTACTATGTATCATCATGAGATAAAAATGAAGTTAGAGGCCATTAGCTATGCCCTCTTGGCTGCTGTTTATGTGACAATGCCTATTTTTGAGAAAACAAAAATGAGTTGAGCTAAAAATGCTGAAAGGGGGAGGGATGTGGTGGAAGGGGTAGGGGTGGCAGGAGTGGTATTACTTGAGAAATATAGTCTGTTTGCAAGACGGCTGTGTTTATGACAATGCCTGTGTTTTGAGATATATAGGTTGACAAACTTTATAATGCCCAATGATTAGAAAGGGGAATGGGGGAGGAGGTGTATTTATAAAGGAATCACAATATCTTATTTATTATATGAATTTTGAATTTATTCATTATATGTCTTGTAAATGATCTGAAGTCCTATTACCCCACCTTCATTTTTAAATGATAATTGAAAGTTTTAACTTTCAAAAAGAATTATTTGAATATTCCCTTTACATTATATTTGGTAAATATGGAAAAATAGGTGCATGGGGAAAATAGGTACAGGAAAAGTCATTAAAAATAAATTTATGATGTCTCTATAAATTTCTGCTTTTATACAGCCAATTCCATGAGATGTGACCAGTTCAGTGAGGATTTTAGACCTCTTTATTAATAATATAAATTGAAACACAGGATTTGTGGACATCACACTTTCTGTTCAACAACGTTTTAAGAAAAATACAAGTTAAACAAACTTAAACAAAGATGAAATTTTCACCTTTCAATATCCTTTTCTTTTTTGAGAGTGCATCATAGGGAATCTCCTGTAATTCAAACATTACAAACTCTAATCTAACATATATCAAAATTTTGATCAGTAATGAACATGAACTTTCAGAGCATAAATTTTGGAATTATTAATATTTTTTGCTAAATAGCCCAAAGTTCTAATTTATCAGGGGAGGCAGATTGTTGTTTTGTCAACAGAAGGTCAATGTCAAACCATTGAGTGATATAATATATAAATGGTGTATATATTGCTTTTACAAAAAGTGCCATGTTGTCGGTGATTTGTTGTTGTTTTTGTCAATGTTTTGTGGATTTCTCTTTCTTTCTGTGTGTTTTTGAAATTTTTATCATAATATGTAGGAAAAAAAACCCCCCCAAAATATAGAAAATGTCATGTGGTTACTCAGACTATTTCATAAACACTGTTCAATTTATATGATAAACAAGATGTGTTTGTGAAACATGAATGCCCCTGCTGGTAGCTTGGTCCGTGTCATCCTAAAAGAATCCAAAATCAAAGGTTAAGTGACAAGGTAAAAAACAACGAAAAGTCTCATGGATACCCACGTGAAATATCACAGCTCTATCACTTTCCATTCAATATTATGGTTAAGGTTAAGGATGTTGGGTTCAGACAGACCTACAGACAAGCCAAAAACTATATGCTTCCTAATCTGAAAAGTCCTGTCATCGAAAATTTAAACATCTGTATGAAGATAAAATTGTAATTAAATGAATGTGTAGTAGCATTTCGTGGAAAGTCATGGAAATATTTGTCTTCCATTTAAGTATGCAGGTTATTAGACCACGCAGTAGAGGATGTTAATGGTCAAACATCATCAAGGGAAATTGAAAAGGATATGCCTTTTCAATGCCGATGGATGAATGAAATCGGAATACTGTTTTATAATGGAGTATCCATGAAAAGAATAAGTCTTCAGATGAAGGGATTATATTTTGCCAAATCAAGGACAAACAATTGTTTCATAATTGTGGAAAAAAAATTAATGAACTTAGAATAGGATTGCACACAGGAAATTGAATGCATATAAAATCAAAGTGCAAGGAAAAGAATTAAACTTGAACACGTTAGTCTGATATGAGCTGAAGAATTCAAATATTATTCAAATTATTCAGACAATGGAGAAAATAATATAAACCACTGCCAGGGAGTAAAGGTCATCCAAATCCAAACTGACTCCAAGAAAATCACTACTGAAAAAAATTATGTCAAGTACCTGTGGCCACAAGATGGAGATGAAAATCTGAAAAATTCATTTACAAGTCGGTGAAGTGTTGTATAGTACCGTCATTTCTCTCTCGTGACACTACTGTCTGTTACCATGAATGTCTGAAAGTATTCGGTAAGGATATTTAGCAGGTACTATAAGAAAACATACCAATTAAATCCCATGGTATGAAAAATGAAACCAACAACAACAGTAAGATTGATTTTAACAATAATTCAGTGAATGAAGTAAATAATACCCCAAAGTCAATGTGAAACTGAATCGAATAGTGCATTTGTCCTTAATAAATATTACGTGTATACAGTAAAGTCGTGTGTTACTCTAAATGAACATGATTATGCAGACTTCAAAGAAATGCTGAATTAAATGTTTCTTACCTGTAATGATGAGGTGAAGACCTTCCTTCTTTCTCAAAAGAGTGCTCTAGAAAGGCATTCTAAAGGTAGAAGGTGGGACAAGAATGTAATCATGTCTTAGCCTCTGGTGTCGCAGCCTAAGGGCTTATGTAGATTTACAGAACAGTGGCTTTGTCATCTTTCAATCTACTCTTTTTGTACAATGTTATAAAAATTCTGTTCACCAATTTTTTACGATAAACAAGTACAAAAGCACTGAAAACTAGACATGATGCCCCCGGGGACTATATAGCCTGAAGGAGGTTCTTGTCTGATTTCAGGACTGGGAAACTTCTATTCTAAAACAATACTGCAGGATTGCAGCACTATGACCACCATTATTCTGGGCCTAATATCTCTGTCAAAGAGGTGAAACCCAAGTGGAAAAGGGGCAGATCTTATGAATTTCTGATCTCGTGCTCCACTACATTGTAGCTCCAAGACCTAAGAAAAGAATTGCTGAGAACTAAAATACAGGTAAGTTTTCAAAATGTTTTAATTACAATAAAGAGTAAACATTTCAATGTCAGACAGCATAACTATACATATACATTCCATCTCAGCAATACTCTATTTTCTAGTTCAAAATGAAAAAAGTGTTTCTTATGACATACATGTACAAGATGAAAATTGTTGGTTAAAAGGTAGTATTTATTTTTCTAATTCACTTTAAAATTTCTTTAAATGTTCCATGTTCTTGAATGGTATGGAGGATCAAGATTGGGACTTAGGAATTATATGAAATACATATATTCATACCCCCGCAAACATAGTTTGGGGTATATAGGAATCACCCTGTCTGTCTGTCTGTTCACATTTGTCCGAGCTATAACTTCTTATCCCTTGTCGGAAATGGATAATATTTCAAACAATTGTTGTACATAACCCATGGCTGTGTCATGACATTGACTCATTGTCACATTTTCAAGGTCACGGTCACACTTCACACATAGCAAAACCCGTTATACGCGTCATAACTACTTACTGCCAAGCTGGATCTGGATAATATTCCATACAACTGTTGTTCTTGACCCAAGTGTATGTCATGACTTTAACTCAAGGTCATATACTCAAGATAAAGGTCACTGCACACATCCTAGACTGGGCCATAATTTCTTACTGCCAAGTTGGATTATTATTCAAAATATTATGATTATTGTACATGACCCAAAGGTGTGTCATGACCTTGACTCGATATCATATCTCCAAGGTCAAGGTCAAAGTGCATGCTTGGTCGAAATCGTTGTTCGGTTAATAACTCCGTACTGCTATGTTGTATCTAGAAAACATTTCACACAATTGTTGTCTATGACCAAGCGTGTGTCATGACCTCGACCCAAGGTCATATCTTCAAGGTCAAGGTCACAGTGCACATATAGCCAAAATTTCTGTCCAGGCCAGAACTTCTTACTGACAAATTGAATTGGGATGATATATCACACAATTGTTGTCCATGACTCAGGGGTGTGTCATGTCCTCGAATCAGGACATTATCTCCAAGGTCAAAATCATCGTCCAGGCAATAACTCCTTATTGCTATGTTGGATTTAAATAACATTTTACACAATAGTTGTCCATGACCAGTGGTGTGTCATGACCTCGACTGATGGTCATATCTTCAAGATCAAGGTTACAGTGCACACATAGCCCGATACCTTGTACATGCCATAACTTCTTACTGCCTTGTTGGATATGGATAATATTTCACACAATTATTGTCCTTGACCCCAGGATGTGTCATGACCTTGAATCAATGTCATATCTGCAAGGTCAAAGTCACATTACATACATAACCAGAAGTCTTGTCTGAGTCGTAAATTCTTCCTTTTAATTTGGAGGAAAATAATATTTTACACAATTGTTGTCCATTACCTAAGGGTGTGTCATGACCTTGAAACAAGGTCATATCTATAAGGCCAAGATCACAGTACACACTTGTCCGAGTCCAAACGTCTTCCTGTTACTTTGCAGGAAGATCATATTTTACATAATTGTTGTCCATGGCCCAAGGATGTGTAATGACCTTGGATCAAGATCATATATGCAAGATCAGAGTGCACACAAACCAGTTTCTTTTCATTGATTACACCTCAAAAAGTAAAAGTTGTGCATCCATTACACTTATACCAGTGATCTATTTTGGGATGAATTATTGCATGTTTCAACTTTGTTGCCGCGGGGGTTTTTTGTCCCGTTAAGACAGCTCTAGATTCATCTACATGTGTATTTAATTTCAGACTATTTTTAGCCTGATGTCTGTTCAATGTATTCAATATATATGTTTCAAAGTTATATCATGCTTTACGTTTGTACTTGACGGAGATGTAGAAATTTTACTTAAAATAAAATGGATTAAAATCATACAAATAGGTAATTACATTTGAAATTTGTATTAATTATTATCCTTTTTTCATTATGAAGCAAATTTTTACCGATAATCTATTGTTGTTTGCAAATGGACATGTGAACTCATTATCTCCTTCACTATAATATTTCCAAAGGAAGTCGTCATCTAGGTCTGCACATGATCTGTCAAACCATGAACGACAGACATTACAGCAAATCCAGTCTTGGTCTCCTTTCTATTCTCCGTTACATTTAGGACAAAAGTCATCTGGAGTCTTGCTTACGTTCTTTTCGTGGTAGATCCCTTGTCTTTTCCTTTCCTCTTACTCCCTTTCTTTGTTTACAGAAGACGATTTGCCAGTAGATGAAGAGGGAAGCACTTAGGCTACAGAACTTGTTGCAGATGCCGGTGTACGACCTGATGTTGACAGACCTTTCTCTGATACAGACTGTGTAAGTTGCATTGAAATGTTTTCTCTTACTTCTGTAGAATTTGTTATAATATTGAATTTAGTAATTTATTAATATTGATGCAATATCACTCTGCGAAGATGTGGAAAAGTTAGGGTCATAACATCTGGCTAACCTCAAAAGATTTGCATTTGTTGAATGTTGTACCCCGTAGAAAAAGTTATCTTTGCTGATTTCAGATTTCAATAAGAAATGCGATACCACTTTGCCATCCGATTCATCTGCAGTGCTACTTGTGATATAAAGTTTCTGCACAGAATGGGTTGTTTGTTGCATTACTTTGGCTTTTGTTTCTCAATTTAACCTTAAATAATCTTTACGAAACGGACTGATACAGACTCGACAAAACAGATCACATATCTTCTTTTTCAATATCACTATACAGTACATTAATGATGAGAAAAAAACATCTATAAGGGCACATACTATCTCACTAGGGTTTTTCTCCTGAATGTAATGAGCTTTCATCTCCTTGAAATTTATTAGAAAGACATATGTCATGCATCCGACCCTCTAACCGACTGAGCTACCCGAGCTCGGTTAGAGGGTCGGATGCATGACAGCTAGGTGATTCGGTACCATAGGTCGTGGGTTCGAGTCCCAGACGGGGAACGAATATAAGTGAAATATAGGGTGCCTTGTTAGCTGTAGTGTCTTTGTGCTATATATGTTTGTCTACTTTGTCTTTATTTTCTACAGGTATTTCTTCGGAGATCCAAGGTCCACAGTACTCCCAGGTGTTTCACTGATTCTATTTGTGCTTTATATGTTTATTTCTCTTTCAGTGTTGTATTCTCTCAGAGATCCGCCTGCGTTTACGTCGGGTAAATTCCTTCACTTTCCGCGGCCGTGTTGTCATGCATGCGATTAGCTAATGATTGGCTATTAAAGCTTCATTTTTGTGGAGCTCGGTTAGCTCAGTCGGTTAGAGGGTCGGATGCATGACAGCTAGGTGATTCGGTACCATAAGTCGTGGGTTCGAGTCCCAGACGGGGAACGAATATAAGTGAAATATAGGGTGCCTTGTTAGCTGTAGTGTCAGTGTCTTTGTGCTTTATATATATATATATATGAGAGTAAATTTGAGGCATGTTAATACGTACAGAAATTTGATATTTATACCATTGCGCGATAACACACTTAGAACGTTTTGGTCAGGATACTATCACTATTATGCCTCATGCCTTGTAGCGCAGCAGACGACACGGATGTAAAACACGAAAAGTGAGCAACATCAATGTGGCTACTGTTTTCATGTAATGGTTTCAATTCAAACATACTTTCTTGTTATTCATGTAAGATGTTTACCACAACCCCCCCCCCCCCCACTCCCTCCCCGAAATTCTCATTTAAACTAAATGCGAGTGTATAATTTATATGAGTAAATCTGTGAAATCGTGTTTTTAAGTTGTCTGTATAGTGAGAAAAATTGCAACGTAGTCTTAATTTCAGATTAAAAATCTTTGAAAATCACCATTACAGGCTTGACTTTGTAAACGCAAACATGTTATCCTCTAAACTGTACCTTAAAACTGCTGTCTTAAAAATTGATTTATCGTGTTTCTGATATCAAAGCGTTTAAATTTGCATTTAATTTTCCTATTAATTGTTCGATCAATTTATACTGATTTATGGGTTTGATCCGCATTTAAGAAGGGGGTCTAAATTTAGAAAAAAAAATCAATATTATCACCGAATAGATTTTATACCTCTGAACAAATGTGTCCAACAAGTCATTCAGAATCAATCGCGATAAGCATCTACATTTTCTAAGTTTTTGACCAAAAATGTATTTTGTAATAACTTTGATGATTATTGTTTGCCAAGTCGAAGGAAGATATGCATTTTGTCTTCCTGGAGAAAAAGACAAACTCTGTGATTTAGACGCATGGCTTCAATGGGGAAAGTGTTCTGGACCCTGCGGTTTTCAAACCAGACAACGGGCAAGGGCCATTTGTTGTGACTATGGATTTGATTTGAAACAATGTTTACTTTCTTGTTCATTTCACACAAATGTAGGGAAAGAATCTGTACCATGTAATACCTGTGGAAGTAAGTATGCTTTGTCATTCATTTCTCAAAATCTACATATGATTCAATAAATTGATACGATCAATATATATTTCCTTATACCAGAATAAAACTAATATATTTATCTTTAATCTTTATCTTTTATGGTTTGTTAAGTATAATAATTCAAAGAACTTTTGTCTAAAGCTGTTTGATGAAAAAAGAATAATAGAAAGAAATACCGGACAACACGATCCGTGTAAAGGATGATTAATATCTACACCATGAATATTTTACGTATATGATGACGGCATCTGCCTGATGCGGGGCATACAGATTTTGACCTTTGCAACGGACCCACCCGAAGCAGTGATGGATCTTTAACGTGCCATTCATACCATGTTACGGGGCCTCGGTTTTTACTGTCTTATCCGAAAGACAGGACACCGGCATGACAAGACCGGGACTCGAACCACGGCCTCCCGAATAAGAGACGAGGGCGATACCACTATGCCACGCCGGCTTAATGTACATTGAATTTTGATGGATTCTATATCATTGTTGTTTTGGTGTTGTTATTATTTTGTTGAATAAATCAATATCGAAGAAGTACCAAACCGTTAATCATTCTCAAAGTCCAAGGACAGATACAAAATCGTGTAAGTTTCAAAAAGAAACTGTTGTGAACCCCGAAATACTGAAAAATTCCGAGGTGAGACCAGGTGCCCGGGGAGAGTAAGCGTCTCCTGTTTGCATGCATCACCCGTCACAGCAGTTCTTAAGAAACATGTCAAAATCAAGAGTTTTGGTTTCCTAATTGTACATACGAAAGTACAAAACTGGATAGGATAAAGATAAAATGATTTAAAAATTTCCCAAATGTAATTTTCACTGTTGACTTTTGATTTTTAAAAATTTGTTTATACATTCTATGATCATTGCTTATTAATCATATGTTTAAGTTTTTAATTAACAGCTTCTCCAATTCTTAGACATACATTCAATGGTCAGTCATCATCGACTACTACGAAGGCAATTTCCAGCTCCAGTAAGTCTCCTTTGTTATGATACTATGTTAACAGTTTCTTCTAAGAGGTAGGTTTCTTATTATTACTCTTGACGAGAATTTTCATATTCTTCTTACAGATTTTTCATAATTCATTTTATAGATTTCTAATGATATTTATTATTATTATTATGATTAAGTTATAATTATCTCGTCTCGTTCATTTTAATTTTAGTTTAAGCATTACAAATTTACGTTTGTTCGTGTTGTTAACGAGTTTCAAAAACTTAAATCAATTTTAAAATACTTGTCTTAAATGCTTTACAAAAATCAACAATCAATTGCTTTACTAACGAAATACGTCAAATCAGATGGACCTTCACAAAACTCTTTATATGATATATAAATTCTCATATATATTATAACGTTCCTTAATTTAATACAGGAACGACTCCTTTTATTGTGTCAACATTCAACAGTCTCCCGTCTTCATCAAAATCCATATCAAATGTACTTACAACCATTCAGTACCAAGGACCAGTTTTATCGTCATCCAGTCGTCGTCATACAATACCTAACGTTTTAAGGTATTCTACTACCAAAGCCTCTTCCCAGAGAAATGTTGATCTTTTGAAGAATACAAGCTTCTGGTTACTGGTCACAAGTTGTGTTGCCCTTTTTACAAGTGGTTGCTGTTTTTATTTTCTTGTCATTAAGAAAAGGTAGACAACATATTTTCAATGTAAATAACTTCCAATTATTAATTCTATTATTTTCATTGTTCAAACACTTCATAATGTGACGCTTTCCTAGATGCGAAAGAAGAGGAAGCATCGGATTCAGCTGTAAAATCAGCACATAGATATAAATTGGCATCATAAAAATATTAATATTAATTAGTGATGCAACTGTAATATTGATTCAGTTAATATGGCAATAGTCACACAACTGGTTAAATTCATAGGTTTATTGGTCCACCTTTCAACTCACCACAATTCAGTATAATGAAAATAAAATTCTCCACACAAATGAAAATTTATATATAATTCCCCTTATAGAAAACGAGGCCCATCAAGTAAATAAAGCCGGAAGTCATAGAAATATAAACTTGAATATCATTATAGACTGGCTCATAAACTAAACATGCCACCGATTGAACTACAAAATTATAAGTAAGACTATGAAATGCAAAAGCTTATTATATAAGAAGAATCAATTTAGAATCGAAAGAGGTAGAGTAGTGCTTAATGTTAAGATAATAAATATCGACCATGTAAACGTTATAATTTTGTGCGCCAGATGCCCATTTCAACAACTTATGTCTCATCAGTGATGCTCATGTCGAAATGACAGGAATTCTAATACTATATAGATATTTGAAGAGTAGAGTTCAAAACAAAGTGGCAAAACCAGTGAGCCAAACAATCTATCCAAGGACAGAGCTGTGCATAAGGAGATACTCCTAAATGTTTACAGTGATATTTAAAATTTTATGACTGAAAATCAAAAATCAAAAATATATCAAGTTACTCAATAAATGAAGTTATTACAAAATTAAGGTATGGGACATATTAAACTTTTTTGTATTTGACATTTAATTTATGTTACCAACTACATTCGAACTGAACCAGGATTAAAAAAAACGTTATGTAACTTAAGTTTACGAAAGAATTCTATTCAAATTGCAATTGCTAAGTAATTTACGTCAGCTACAATCAATGAAAGATGAATGTTATTTTACAGGGACAAAACTCAACCACAAAATAAAAGACGAGTCAGCAATATCGGACATAGTGAACCCGATCTTAAACAACCCAGGTATCCGGATCCTGTTTCAATTGAATTTTAAGAAACAGTAAACAACTGACAGTATCAAATAACTCTCTTTAATGTGAGAAGATTTATTAGACAATTAGACTTTTCGTTTTAAATACATCTTTTTTCTTTTTTTTGGGGGGGGGGGGGAGGATGGGGTGCGCTCATGTGTTTTCTATTGAATAATGTAAATAAATGTCATGACCAAAGCTTACTTCTCTTTATTAACGTTCGAAAGTGAATGGCAAGAGTGGAGTTCAAATGAAACGAGGTATAGATTTTAGCAGCTGACCATGGTTGTACTATATTTAATTGTACATTCAGATATATTGATGATGTACTGTCTATAAATAACACGAACTTTGATACATACATACATAAAATATATCTCGATGAACTGGAATTTACAGACACTATACTCTCCAGTTCATGTTCATCATATTTAGAATTTTACTTGATACTGAACAAGATGGTAAACTTATTATTTTAATTTATGACAAACACGATAACTGTAGTTTCCTCATTGTTAACTTTCCATATACAAGTAGTAACATTCTTTATACATCCTGCGTATGTTGTTCATGTGTCTCAAATGATTCGGTATGCTCGAGCTTCCTCTGAGTATCGTTCCTTTATCTATCGAGGCAAACTACTGTGCGAAAAGTAAATCTCACAAGGATATGAAATATCACACCTTAAGTCAACATTTTGTTAATTTTACAGTCGTTATAAAGACCTTTTCTCCTCATTTAATATATTGCTGTCTGATCATGAAATATTGACTTCCTTATTTCAAAGTAGTTAGACCGTGTGGATTACCCATACCGTATTATTTGTACTCATCACGACATACACCGCTTGTGACTACGGCTGTGCCGTTTCCTACTTCTGTGACTGCGAATAATACTAATTCATTTATGGCATCATACCGGTCGACAGGGAATGCTTACTCCTCCACATCTGAGGCATCTGACCCCACCTTTTTTCTAACAAGGTTCTTGATTACTTGTATTATGTATGTATGTATATATGTATGTATATATATGTATGTATGTATGTATGTATGTATGTATGTATGTGTGTATGTGTGTATGTGTGCATGCATGCATGCATGCATGTATGTATGTATGTATGTATGTATGTATGTATGTATGTGTGTATGTATGTATGTATGTATGTATGTACAAACATACATACATGTATGTACGTATGTATGTATTATCATGTTGTTTGGACATGAGTTGTGGAAATCGTATCGGTGTCTCGGAAGTTTACTTGAAATTGTTACGGAGGAAATCATAAAATCGATATACGCATCTGGTGCAATTTGTATTTCCTCTTTCTATAATGTTAATCGACATTTTGGGATTTTATCAGACAAACTAACCATCTAGGACTTTCTAGCTATACTTTTTGACATTATATGCATACATACATGTACACTTGTTCAGTGTATTGACGACACCGGAATTTTAGTTCATACCGTGAATGGAATAATTTGGTGCCCTTGTCTCCTTCTACATATATAGATAGATAGACAGAGAGATAGGTAGAGGTTGCAAGACTATTTTTGGGTGTTGTTTGCAAACAGGGGATGATTACTCCTCCCGGGCTTCTGGTCTTACTGTATATGCTAATGTAAACATGTATAAATAGATGTTGTTGTTTAATATGCAATTCAATATAAAAATATAATTACCTATTGCAATCTTGGAATAAACATCAAAAACTAGAGGTCCTTTGTGGTTGGTATTAAGAGGTCTATGAACCTTGTCCATGGCAACATGAGCATATTTGAAGCATTGGTGGCATTTTATAATTAGACTAGTTACTCCATTTGGTAATACACCGACAACGTTCTTTAGCTTCAGTTCAAAACAACATGGAGTGCACTCGAAATTTGTAAACAGGGTTTGTAGATCAACTACATAACGTGTGAAGTCAATAGGCTTTAGTGTACCAGAAAAAAAAGTTTATAAAACTAAATGATGATTTGATCTTGTGATAATGTGCCTGCAGCTGAGAGTAAAACTGGGTCGGAAATTTCAAATGAATTTTTACACGATGAAAACGATGAGCAATAACAATGATCTGCAATGTTAGCGGAACTATCTACTTGATCAAGATTTGGAGTTGAAGCTTGTGATCTTGTATCTTGTATCTTGTATCTTTTTCTACATTGGAAAGGCGAGTGATCTAATGGTTTTGTTTTGACACACGAGAAAATTTACCGTTCTCTCTCATGATGATTTGTTTATATATAGCTGTCAAATGTCGTCTGTTTACAATCGGCCTTTTTTACATACCGGAAACCGTTTTGAAATGTCGTAATCAGATATTATGATAATTAATTTCGATATATTAATGTTGGGTAGATACATTTCGGTTAAACTATGCTGATTTTATAATTTGTTGATAATTCATTAATATTATTAATGTTTTTAAGACGCCGACTATTTTAACGATTACAATCGATCGGCATTCGCTAAAACTTGCGCCGCTCATTAAAACTCGTATCGAGAACAGACTCGTTAATTACATATCGTCAATGAATTAGTGAGGTTTTGTGTTGTGTAGAAATGCTAAATTATTGCTTCTTTTCATACGATGAGATTAAAACAAACCACTACTCAAACTTTTGTCTTTACCATAAATAGGTTAAATTAATATCAATGTACTTAATAAAACAAAGCGAATCATATTAAAGACGATGAAACTGCAGTCATATGAATATCAAAAAAGAATGGAGATAACGTTTTTATTGTTAAATGAAATCTTTTACTCTCATACTGGTATCATAAACATTTATTGATATCTTTCATTTTAAATACTTTTATCCCCTTTATGTCAAGTGTTGGTTTCGTAGAGATAAAATGTTTTTGTTGGGATGGTATGTATGACATTTAAATCTGTAATGACCATATGTTGTATCGATCACGTTATATTGGTAATATATTCAATAAAGTGGATATATAATAGTTCGGACTATAATGTATGTCGATTTAATGTTAATCAAAAACAGAAAATATCAAAAAGCATGATATTACCTAATTTCTTTCTTTCCCACACTTTTCTACTGCAAAAAACAAATAAATAAAAAATAACTAAGAGATTAAATTTGTCAAATGAAATATCTCTAAATGAATCATTCCATATGCAGCGCTGATTATTATATGTTGATAAATCAATGCTTTAGTCATCATCAAAAACATCTCAACTTGAAATTGAACCAAATCTTGACGAAGATGGAGATATTACTATATTGCCATCTAAACTCTTTCCCCCAAACTAAGTTAAATTTACACTTTAATATAAAAAATATTATAAACTGATGATATGTCAACGTACCACTAAATATAACAATCATAAAATATCAATTATACACAAAACACAACAAATAAACAAAGTTCAATTTAACTTGAAGTGCAGCTATTTATAATTTTAATACAAAGGTATGAAAGTACAATACATATTGACAATTTCAGCAATTATATGTATATGTCTGAATGGAATATCCACTAATTATTTCAATAAAATAGATACGATATTTATAGTGAAAGGAAGGTAACTCTCAATGTAAACAATGCTGATTTTATAGCTACTATAAATATTGGGTAGGTAACCAAAAAGCAATATGGCCTTGCTATATGTCATTTACACTTTATCATATAGCATTTAAATATATTATTTCATGAAATCAATGTAGGTTTTCATTTGAATTTATAAATATATGACATTAATAATTGACGGTTTGAAAGATTCATTAGTGGTCCTGCCTAAATTTAAGTGCAATAAAGCA
Source organism: Pteria penguin (assembly GCA_035048485.1). Lineage (NCBI taxonomy): Eukaryota > Metazoa > Mollusca > Bivalvia > Pterioida > Pteriidae > Pteria > Pteria penguin. Next base: position 38,747,079 of record CM068582.1, on the reverse strand, counting down.
TATGGAAACTCTCATAAGGAAACAGCTTTTTGGATATACATGGGCACATCAAATTTATTAACAACAATAAACATTTTAGCATTTATGATAATCGGGATACTTTGATTTCCTACAGTCGAATTCTCTTCATTAGATGCATATGCCCTTAGACACCCTTGATATGCTGTATATTTCTCATTTGCTAGAACCTGCACCAACGATTTGGATTGCTTTCTAACTCATGACTCAGTGTCAAAGATGCTATAGACTTTTACACATTTTACTGTTTTTTCCTAAAACATGAACCCCTTTTTCAGCAATATGCGTTATGTAAAATTTCAAATCCTAATTTCTCTGTAATTTCTAGTCGTTGGATATGATTCGAATATATGACATAAATAATCTATGAGATATTTTAATCGAACACGTCTTCTTTCGTTAGATAAAGAGTCAAAACATTTAAGTATTACTATATGTGTAATAGATTATTTATCTAATTTGGAATATAACAGGATTTGTTATTCTCTTTAATTATTTTGATTTTCATTATTAGTGTCAATTGATAAATATTAAATCGGGAAATCATTATCAACTTAAGAATAACGATATAGGAAGAAGTAGCTTGCTATACAAACCACACAAAGGACGGGAAAAGTGTATTTGCCTTTACTTTACTAATTGCTTTATTTTAATAAATCATATCTTTACGTTTCTTATGATAAACATCATATGTGACAATTATGATTTATTAATTTTATTTCATTTTCAATAGGAAAATTTCGTCCTGAGAGCGAGACTTTTTGCCACGAAACTACTCTCACAAGGATATATTGAAGAACGTTTGAAATTGTCACTGAGGAAGTTCTATGGTCGATATAGGGATCTAGTGCAATTTAAGATTCCTCTTTCAAGAATGTTAACCGATATTTTGGGACCTGACCTTCAAACTAACCATCTTAACTTTTTGACTATATATATATATATACAGACATTTGTTCACGTGCGTTTCCGACACCAGATTTTCAGGCAGCATTTTTTGCCTTAAATGGGAAAATGTGACGTCGTTTTCTTGTCTCCTTCGTGTATTTTATTCATTTCACTCATGTCAGTATACCATATACATATCAAATGACATTAACAATCGAAAGTGGACTTTTGTGATTTCATTAAATCGGTTAGACTCTACCTTTCTGATATTACTATAGTTAATATAGCTTACAGTCAGTTTGAGTTATACCTATGTAATTTTACTACATGATATTATTGGTAATATCGATTAGGATGACATTGTCAGAGAACTTACCTTCCTCCAAGAACATTATATCATTACACCAGCAGATAAAGCATCTAATAATTATACTTTTACTTGTAAGAAATATTACTTTGACAGCCTAGTGAAAGAATTAGGATTAAATTCAGCTCCAGGAAATCCTACTTATACTCTCACGAACTTTTCGGTACTCGAGAATCATAAATCTGTCCTCAATACGTTTGGTATTGACTCAAATAAATTGAATTTAGAACTTCCATATTTGTACTGTATTCCAAAAATGCACAAAACTCCGTACAAACAACGCTTTATCGCTGGTTCCTCGAAGTGTTCCACAAAATCTGTATCGATGCTACTCACAAAAATATTATCAGAAATTAAATCTGGCCTTCATAGATATTGCGAAACAGTATATTCCAGAAGTGAATTTAATCAAATGTGGATCCTTAAAAATTCAAAAGAGTTGTTAGAACATCTAAAATCAAAAAGTTTTACTAAAATTCACTCCATCAAGTCTTTTGACTTTTCGACTCTGTACACAACGATCCCTCATCAGAAATTAAAAGACAGATTAGCGGAAATTATTCAAAATGCATTTACTAGTAAAAACGGAAGCCGCAAATTCAAATATATAGTAATAGGCCACGATAAAACTTACTTTGTTAGGGAAAATTCTGATTCCAAAAATAAATACACTGAAACAGCTGTCATTCAGATGTTGAACTTTCTTATCGATAACATATTTGTGGTGTTTGGAGGTAAGGTTTTTCAACAAATTGTCGGCATTCCAATGGGCACTAACTGTGCTCCGCTTCTGGCTGACATATTCCTTTATTCATACGAAGCTGAGTTCATTCAGTCTTTGCTTTCGCAAGGAAAAAAACAATTGGCTCTTGGCTTCAATTTTACTTACAGATATATAGATGACTTGCTTTCAATTAATAATCTTTCATTCGCGGATTACCTTAGCATCATCTATCCAAGTGAACTGGAGGTCAAAGAAACCACAGAAACTAGTAATTCTACTTCGTATTTAGATATTATGTTGTCTTTCGACATTAATGGTCAATTGAACACCTCACTCTATGACAAACGTGACGATTTCAATTTCGCTATCACAAACTTTCATAAGTAGCAACATTCCATCATCGCCCGCATACGGCGTATTCATATCTCAGTTAATACGTTATTCCAGAGCATGTTCAAATTACAATGACTTTGTTCTGAGGGCTAGGCGACTTTCAGTTAAGCTGCTCAACCAGGGTTATATATGTGCTAGACTAGCATCGTCACTGAGGAAGTTCTACGGTCGTTACGAGACTCTTATTACTCCATATGATATCTCGTTATCCAGACTTTTAAATGATATTCTGGACTGAGACCGATTCCGATCACTTTACACAGATTTGACACCTTCTATACTAGAAGGTTACCTACTTCGACTTCTCCATATATAGATACATATGGAATTAACACGATTTGACTCTTTCTACGGGGTATATGTGACGGGTGTTGCTAGCAAGCAGGAGATGCTCACTCTCCCCGGGCACCTGATCTCACTCCATCACAGGGGTTCACATATGCTCTTCAAGTAGACATATTTTGTTATTTTCCATTTGTTTTTCATTTTCACTGACTATATATATATATTTTCTTTTGGACTCCAAGACAGATCTACCAGAAGTAATATTAAGACTCGAACAGATGAATGTTTACGATGTACCGGTATTTATATAGCGATATATCCTGCTTGAATCATTTAAAATTCTATAAAATATATATAAATGTATATTGTGAGGTATCAATTTCTCAATATTAAGGTAAGGTATATAGGTAACATTGCAATAATTTAGATATTGAACAAAACCAACATGAAAATCTAAATGAATTATACAATTATTAATGCATTTATATCACTCAGTTTAAAGTGAATATTGTAGAAAGTGAAATAATTGAGCTGATTCTGACCTCAGTCAGAAATGTGAAAAGGTCCGCTTGCTATTTTTGAGATATAACTAAATAAGATTCAATGAAGATGATGTCGGAAGACTATTTAATTGTTTCTAAACTTGTATTTTGATTTCAAGTCAGTTTTGTTTTTAGATTTTAGATATATACGTTTTAGTTAAATCTGAAAATGATTTGGATATTAGGTGGCTTTATTGCAGCTAATTCAATTATAAAATCTAAGTATTCTTCATTTTGTGGAAACTTTCATTAACAGAAATCACTTGGTGTCCTAACAAAGAAATGTAACGTGGGAAATGGTCCAAAGAAAAATAGAAACGCTGCTGCAATACGAAGGTTTGCTAGATTTATTAGGTGTAAAACAATAAAACATTGTTTGGAGAATGCATATTGAAGAATATTCCTGACGTATAAAATAAGAATTTTTAAATACTAGAATACTACAGTCACTCATTTGTTCATGGGTCTCGTTCATTGGGTTATATCTATATACATTAGACTAGATTATAAAAATGTTGTTCGACTACAACGTAGAATGACTTTTTATTTATATGTCCTCGCGGGTATACATAAAGAACAATCCAGAATTAAGATTTTTTTTTCGGGGGAGGGGGGAGAAGGTTTGTATTACATTTGAATAATGCAATGAAGTTTTTCCTTTGTAGTGCAAAATATCAGATTATCTATTTGCTTTGGTTTATAGATATTTATGTATTATTAAACACCTGTTAAACAAATGAACTGAAATGAAAATATACAATGAATTTAATTTGTATTTGTGTAAAAATAAATAAATAGATACCCCCTCCCCTGCATTCCATCCAATTCGATAATAGAAAAAAGGTTAATTATCCAAAAGACACAAATTCGGTTGTGGAATTCAAGTTCTATTGTACATGCGAGAGGGTTTTTGCTAGCCAAGAGAGATGTTTACGCATTACTCTGCTCCCGTACCTCATCCCACTCTATCTTGTTGGTAACATACGCTACTTGATAAGTAGATATCTGTTTTTTATTTTCTTCAATTCGTTTTTCATTTTTGTTGCTTTAGTATGTTTTCGACATACAAGACACTCTTGTCGTATTGCATTTTCTATAGTTTGTTGCGGTGAGTATTGGTTTGGTCGTCGTTGAAGATTTAGACGTCTTAAAATACGCCTAATTGCCGAACACTCAACAAAATATTGTGTCTGCTATATAAAAACGAAAGTATTTCTGAATACTTAAACCCTTCCAGAAAGTACAATCGAATTAATTCATCTTTTCGTATTTCATTTCCTATCGATGGAATGTTGCTTGGTAAAATACACTCACCATACTCGACTACCATAACAAGTAATGTCAATGCGACTAATGCAAGCATCGATGTTGGCTCCATGTTCTTTCACGTGATAGAAAGTATCGTATAAGTAATAATAAATAAGTAGTAACTAATAAATAGTAAGTAATAGGTAATAACAAATAAGTAGTAACTAATAACTAGTAACTAATAAGTAATAACAAATAAGTAGTAACTAATAACTAGTAACTGATAAGTAATAACAAATAAGTAGTAACTAATAAGTAATAACAAATAAGTAGTAACTAATAAGTAATAACTAATAAGTAGTAACTAATAAGTAATAACTAATAAATAATAAGTAATAAGTAGTAACTAATAATGTTGCATACAATTTTGCAATTAGTATATGTATGATGGAGGCGGATATTGAAATTTTGAATATTTCAAACCCAAAACAACTTCAATAATTATTGTTTCTAGTTTATTATATTTGACAAATTGAATAACTCAATTTAAGTCATAATGCATAAGTATTAACTAATAAGTCATAACTTATGTATTAACTAATAAGTCATAACTTATGTATTAACTAATAAGTCATAACTTATGTAATTAACAATATCCTTCCAGGGCTTCCGTAGTAATGAATACATTTAATTGCTACAATATAGTACCGGAATCTTATCTTATCGCTAGGTTGATGTACTTATATACATTGTAGATTACATAGTATGACTACTTTTGATTAATTTCATATGAATATCATTGATCGCCAGTTATATCAAATTTAATACCATAGCAAGTTTCGTCTGAATATACAATATTCTGTCCTTCTTCTCTTGCTTTCTTTATTTTTCTACAACGGATATAAATCATTTGTTGTTAGAGTTATATGTGCAGAAATACTTGCATTAAATAAACATTTAGAAATTGAAATTTTAAGATTATAAGAAACATAAATCGGATAATTGACTTTGAATTTGAATATCATCATTAAATGCTTGTGACATGATAAACTACAAATGAAATATAAAATCTATATCCCACGCAAGTCATACTAAAAATTTAACTAAGTTGATTACCTCAAATACTCATGTCTAGATGCTACTATTCCATTCGTCTCTCTTACAAATCGTCTTGCTCCTTTTCGCCTATATCTAAAACCTTCTAATTTCAATTACGAACAAATGGTCGAAGGACTAAGTCTTTTGTCATCAAAGTCTAGAGTAGCTAATTTTGGGACTGACACCTGCATATTGTTTGATGATTGATATTGTTTTGATGTTGATATAAGAGAGAGAAAGAGATTTTGGTATATAAATTATACTATAATTAAATTCCATTCAAGTGTCGAATGCAGTGGATAACGACACTTCTGTGTCACTTTCTGTGTGATCTATCTGACGTTTACAATAAAGATTATGACTTTCCTATTATGTGTCACATGCATGGGATTTCCGGCAGAGGTCAATCAGATGATGTTAATTCATGAATGTCAAGGTCACACCATATATCACAGGGGCGACCTTACATTAAAGTTTTCCCAACACATTGAAAGCAAGCTAATACGTAATCCATGAATAGGTAAAAGGGATGACTCGCACCTTCGACTCGACCACCATCACACCTCGATATCTCCCCTAATTTTGCACGCTTTGACAAAAAATTGGTACCGATCTATCGAGGAGAGTCTATTCTCTTTGGACACACTTGACTTGACGTAACAAACTTTACCTTTTCAAATATTCGAATCGTCCAAAAATGACGTCATAGATAAACACGGCAGAAAATCAACCATTAGCGGACGAATTTTTAATATGGAGAATCCCCTATTCAAGGCGATATCAACTAACAGTAGGGAAACGATTGCATTTGAGAACGTTTGGTTTATGAAATTAGTTACGAGAATGCTCAACTAATTGAGTGGTAGTATTCATTTTTAACAATTTTAATACTACAATAAAAAAAAATCCCGATATTCCGATATCTGAAGTAAGCTGCGCGGACAGCAGGTATTTAACATTACTATTAAGATTCATTACTATAAAAATGTTAGAATAAGTATACGTTATAATTTTGTGCAGTAAATGCGCATTTCGACGACTTATGTCTCTTCAGTGATGCTAATGGCCGAATGATTGGAATTCTAATGATATATAAATACTTGAAGAGCAGTTAAAATCAAAGTGGTCGAAAAAATGAGCTAATGAATCAATATTAGAACAGAGCTATGCATGAGGGAGATACTCAATAGTTTTAGAGTGATTTACAAAATTTCAAATTTAAAGTATATATTTTACGTCAGTACAAAATGCACTAAACATTAGACTTATAATCCCCTCGGGAACTATCAGTCCACCAGCAGTGACATCGGCTTATGTGAAATGTGGCTGAAACTCATAACCTTCTGTAAATATATTCATGTATTACACTACCCAAGACAAGCAATATATAAACATTCAAAGCATCAATTCTATATCATCAGCACTAAATGTGAATCACACAGTTACACTATACTGAAGATATCTGAAAGAGAAACAGAAAACATCTTACAAAGCTGTATGACACAAATCACCAAGGACCTGCAAAGAAAACATGATAATACTAGAAAATACACGGAAAAACGACATTACATATTCCATTGTCATGTGGTTACGATACCGACTTAGGACGGTCAATTGAAGTAACAGAGGTCACTCAATTGGTGTGGTTTACGGGCGCCCACCTTTCATTCCAGTTAGATTAAAGTTGTAGAGTAACTGTGTACACAGATGTGTGAGGACGGTTTTGATGACAACTGAAATCCATGTTAATGGTCATTCTAGTTCGTCATTTTAACATTAATAAAAAGGTTCACGAAATCAAAGCTGATACGTGTGTCACTGTAAAAACAAAATAAGGCAAAACTGTAGTACAGTCAGGGGTTTTAAAATTTGCCCCTATCATCTGAACCTCAAATAAAATACTTCGATCTAAGTCTGAGTGGTAAGCAATGATACAGCTGCTATAGAGATCAAATCAATGGCCTGAGATATCCTTTAATACATTTATCTTTTATACAGCAGGACATTAATCCCATCGTATTAGAGAAATATTATCGGTGTAATCGTCATGATTACATCTATCGGAGAATTGTTTGGTTGAGAAGCATTCATTTGTTTTGTGAAAATGTTAAATATGAAAACAACAATAAAACTCACTTTATTTTCTTTTTTTAATTTTTGATATTAAAATTATTAACAACCATATTCATAAAAACATATACGACAAACGTGACGACTTTGGATTTCCTATTCTTAATTTTCCTTATCTAGATGGTGATGTCCCCAGACATCAATCATATGATATTTATTGTAGTAAATTAGTTCGCTTCGCAACAACCTGCACTAATTATCAGATTCCTTTTACACTTCTTATTCAGGGTTATAGATATCATAAACTTCAAAACACTTTTGGTAAATTTTACAGATCTTATTTAAACATTTTATCTAAATTCGGAAATGTGACTTTTCAACAATACTTATCCAGCGGAATTTCCCATCCCAACACGGTGTTCTTGTGTACAAACTAAGGACGGTCAAAGGTTCCGATCATTTTATATCGGCGGGTTCTAAACTTATTAAATGCTTTCGACATCGACACTAGTATGACCCGAGATCATCGCTAAGCCCATATATCTTTAAGTGCTCCTTCTACAACCCAGCGTTGCACGCCGACTAACAGGGCGGAAGGGACTCTATGACGGGCTTTGTCCAAACCTTTTCAAAGGATAAAAGCTCCTGATCCTCGTTCCGTGTAACTGTTAGTCTAGACTCCTGTCGATCAAGGATCTGAGCTTGCTTACAGACGGGCAGAGCACGGTTTACTTATGTTGATGTCACCTTACATATTTTTGATATCAGCATATCATTTTATAAACCTTTCTTGTGTAAAATTCTTTATGACATCTCATCTTCAGAAACCTATTGAGTATTATTTATAGATTTTTAAATGTGTGTCCTTTGATTATGCTGCTTTTGCGGTTAGTGGGAAGGTGGGCGCCCGTAAACCGGTTAACACCAATTGAGCGACGTTTGTTACTTTAAATGGCTGTCCTAATTCGGCATCGTAACCGCAGCAAAATCGAATATTTTGTAACGTCGTTTTTCCGTGTATATTTCACTGTTATGTTTTGTGTGCATGTCCGTAGTGATTTGTCATAAACCTTTGTCAGATGTCTTCTGTTTTCTCTTTTAGTACACTGAAGACAAATGCAATGTATATAGCATTACCTTTATATTTATTCATGAGTATGTAGACAAAATGCACTTTATGTCAGCGAAATGTTATTAGTACAATATTAATGATAACATTTAGGAATTGCTTCAATGAGAAGCATTCATGTGTTTATTGTTACTGGCATTTTCATTAAACTGAAGACAGATTGAATTTATTTGATTTAATTATGATAAACTGAAAGATTGTCAACGTCTCGTTACCTGTTTGATTAACATATCGCACATATCCCTTGTAAATATTTGTTTATTTGACTAAGGTCGAAAGGAAAATTTATTGACAAGTCAGATTATGTTAAATACCCATAACAGTCATCAAACAAAGTTTTAGGCATCGAACAAATTTTATCCAACGATAGAAATGTATCAATAATAGTTTTGATTCTTACTGATATACAGTCAATAAGTTCAGGACAATCTCCCATTCTACGGACTTCAAAGTTCATATCCGATGTCATAGATCTAGATAATCGATGTAAGATTTGACAGGACAAGTAATTGATCTCTAGAAGTTATGACATTGTCATGAACGAGAGATCGGGGGTTAGGCTGATAGATATACAAGAGTTGAAAAATTACCTACGTGTATAGATAATATTGTCATATCATGTTTATTAATGCCTTTATATAATAAATTACATATTAGTTTTGAACCACTCACCTCTGTACTTTTATTTGTATGACTCGCTGTTGACACATACATTCCTGCATTGCAACACTACTTTTCTGTCTGAATTCACGTTTCTAAGGCAAACAAGATTAAACGTCATCTTTCTCTATAATATGACGAATTCAAAGCAAAAACACATTGAAAAAAAAACCAAAACGCCATTTTTTTTTGGAATACTTGATGACACATCTTAACACTGCGACGCCCTAAGGATGAAATAATAACATTAGTAGAATAGAACAATTAACTAGACCTAAATGTCAATCACAAAGCAGAGGATACATGGAAGTCTTTGTTCACGAAAATACAACAAATCTTGATTCATAAGTTTTCCTTTGACAGTATTCTACCGTTTATACAGACGCCATTTAGCCTATATCACATATGAATCACTCCATATTCAATTCCTTTCTGAAAATTACATTGATTGTACAAATCCAGTATCAAAGGAAAAAATCTGATCGCCTTTACTAAATAATTGGGGCATTGATTACTAAAATATTGGAAAAACTTTTTAGCCACAAAACTGTTCTAGATAGAGCTTCTCCATGTTTTAAAAGTAAAGAACTTCCATGCCCTCCAAAATACTCACGAAAGTGCGTGAGGATTATACAAGAAGAGCAATGAAAGAGAGTGTAGATTTTGACACTCTCTTAAAATGATCAAATCTAATGAAGCTCCTTAGAATAAAAAGTATAAAATTACAAAGGTTTTTGTATACCAGGTTCAGATCTGTTTTCAAAGTTATGATTTGAGAAAAAGACCTTGCCTCTGTGTAAAAGCGCTTGATCATTACTACTGCAGATAAATGAATATACAAATATATCTACGTGTATTAATTTTGTGCACCTTATGCACATTTCGACAGCCAATGTGGAAATTTAAGTGAGTGGTTATTAAATCCTATGAACAGTTATTGTGATGAAGTTTCAATGGTTTCCGACTAACATAAAAATAAAAGACATACATCAAGTCAAGTTTTCTCCGATATGCTTTGAACATGACTATAATGGAATCCTAATCGCTATTAGAATGCATTACTGACGAAGATAATGTAGATATAGAACTAGATTCTCTTCATACCGGGCCACTGATTTTTATGGTGATTAAGAGGATAATATTTGTCAATTAGGAATAGTTTTGATAATAATATTAATTGCGGTGGGGACTATATGACGGGCCTTGTCCAAACCACTTTCAGAGGAGATATGGTCCTGAACCTCGTCCCCTCTGACTGTTACTCGGGACTCCTACTGATCTAGGGTCTTAGCTCGCTTTCAGACTGGCAGAGCACGGTTTATCATGTTGATGTCTCATATATTTTTATACCATTATGTGTTTTACAATACCTTACGTGTTTATATTTTTATGACCTCTCAATATGCGATACCTGTTGACCCTTGTTCTTTACATGGAGGATTATTTATAAATTTTTAAATGTACGTCTTTTGATTGTTCTGCTGTTACGGTGAGTGGGAAGGTGGGCCCGTAAACCGGTTAACCACACCATTTGTTTGGCTTTTGTCAAATTAAATGACCGTCCTAAGTCGGTATCGTAATTGCACTACAATCAAATATTTTTGTAATGTGTTAAACGTTCTATTATATTATTTATATTCATGTATTGTATGGCTCCATGGTGACTTCTGCCACATAACTGAGCCGGCAACTCCTCTTTTTTCTTGTACATATACGATAACATATGTGTATGCTTGCATTGTATTAACTATCAATGACATCGCCGATTTCTGTATTAAAATCACCAACATAGATACAGATACATCACAACTAGAATAAGAATTCATTTTTTCTTACTAACTATGGTTTAAATCTGAAAAACTTGAATTAGGTAGTTTATATACATACCAACTCTTTGCAAAAAATACTATGTTCTGTCAATTTCAGTTTGAAAATGTAATCAAGTAAAGAATTTTCCATTTCCACTTACTGCGGAATAGACCCTTTCGACGTTACTGCGGGACTAACGTTTTGGTTGGTAAAATGATATCATTATCCTTGTTCTCTATATGGAGGATTATTTACAAATTTTTAAATGTGTGTCCTTTGATTGTGCTGCTTTTGCGGTGAGTGGGAAGGTTGGCGCCCGTAAACCGGTTAACCACACCAATTGAGTGACATTTGTTAGTTCAATTGACCGTCCTAAGTCGGTATCGTAACCGTATCACAATCGGATATTTTTGTAATGTCGGTTTTCCGTGTATATTCTACCATTATCATGTTTAGTGTGCATGTCCTTGGTGATTTTTGTCACACAGCGTTGTCAGATGTCTTCAGTTTTCTCTTTGATATTTCCAAAGGTTTCAGCCAAAGTACAAATAAAAAGACGTCCTTTGTCGAAATGCACATATGATGTACTAAATTAATGCACTCATAAACCTTATATTTATCTAATTGTTGTTACATCGACAGACCATTTTACTGACCGATTCGAAACGGTGAAGGATCGTTATTGGGTGACATCTGATGTAGTACGGAAACTCGTGTTTGGTGTCATCTGAAAAAGAGGACAAAAACGGGACTCGATTCCAGTACTTGTAAAGTTGTGGGCTAGAGCATCACTGAAGTGACAAGCGTTGTCGACATATGGTGCGCGCATGTATCTTCTCATATTCCTTATTACCACAAGCTCGATACCGGTGCTTGTGGACAGTTAATTAAAAAGGGTATCATTAGATGAGTTTTCAGTGTTTATGTACTAGGAGAGTCATTGACAAGACATATATGTTGTCTAACTGGCTATATGAAACACTAAATTAATATTAGGGTTGGTATTGCGAGTGAAAACGCGTCGACCAAAAACTGATATTTACGACCTGTAAATCACCGATTACATGTCTGAAATTTGAAAACACAAGCATGCTCTTTATTTCCTATTCAGAGTTTGAGTTTTCTACAAAGAATTCATAGTATTTCAGTATCTAGACCTGGGTAACACCACTCACCGTGCAGATAGTATCTGGATACTCCTGAAGTTTTTCCTTAAATGCAGATAGTATTTTGGTAAGAATAGCTAATAGAGGTTTACTGGTTCCGGCAGTGTGTCTCTGATTTTTACGAAGTTTAATAATCTAGTATAAGTAAGGTAACTGGAACTCACAATCTTCAGTACATAAATTAAGGCACTCAGTAACGATTTCCGGTTCTCAAGGATTCCATCTATGAAAAGTGCTAAGTGAGTACAGGAGCATAACTAGTTTCAGTATGTATTCGAACTTCATCTGTAATTCAATTGTAACAGTAAGTTTGGCACTCAAATACAATATTACATGAGGCTTTTTCTGTCAGTATTACCATACATGTTTATATTTTTTATGACCTCTCAACTTGAGACACTTGTCGAAACTTGATCTCTACATGGAGGAACATTTATATTTTTAAATGTGTGTCCTTTGATTATTCTGCTGTTGCGGTATGTGGAAAGGTGGGCCCGTAAACCGGTTAACCACACCGACTGAATGACTATTGTCATATCAAAAGACTATCTTAAGTCGGTATCATAACTGCACTATAAGCGAATATTTTCGTGATATCCTTATGGGTTTTTTTCATATCATTACATTAAATACTGTATATCACCGTGGTGACTTTTGCCATACGGCTGGATCTGTACCATTTATTTCCTCCTTTCTATCTAACAATGTCATCTGGGTTATTGAATGCAAAAAGATGACCGGTCGTCATGTTCCCTTTTAGTTTACTTATACGTGATTGTATCAAAAAACTTACATCTTAAATCCATTTCAATTTCACGTCTTCATACCTAGCTTATCTTTTGGCATAATCCTCTATAGGTTTTCTTTCAATTTTGAAACTGTTACGCAAATTAATAAATTTGGTTTCTCTAAATTTAAATAATTTGGCGGTGAGGTACATGATATTTCCAATAATATCATGCCCAAAATAACTATAGCTGTATTTTTATGAAGAGCATACACTTGTGGTGGTGGTGATTTGAGTAAAATAATTCATATCTCGGCAATGCAAATATTGTTTGTAATTGCAAATTTGGAAACAATGGCATGGGTATAGCTGTAGGAAATAAATTGTGTTGATTTATGTTTTAAGAAAATATGGAGGAATGTAAGACTATACATTTTCATGATTGAGAACATTGCAAATGTTTAAGGTGTCCAACCTTTATTGGCTTTTTGTTTTAGATTACAACCTTTGCAAATTAGTAGTATTATCCTCCACTACTCCAAACCAACTGTTTTGAACAAATGTTTGCAGCCTCTATAATTACAAAGGTTATTCTGTGCTCTGGAGTAACAGGATTGATACAGGTGTATCTTTCTATATACAGCTTCCTAGTATGGCATATTTATAATGTCCGAGTATTAGAGTAAAGTTTACTACTGATATAATGAATTCTTGTTTTGTTATAAGACGGATCTCCATGATTACGCTTACGTCTTAAAATGCATTGCTTTTAAACGTCTACATAAGACTATGTCACCATTTCTTATAAAAATGGTTTGAGTAGACCATTCTGATATTTACATATCAATGTGGATTTACGGTCATCAGACACATAAACGCTCATGTCATTGAATAAAATACCTATCTTATATCGATAACATGACTTACATGGATTTGCCCATGGTATTGATTGGTACGACACTTATTATACGGATATTTATATGGCAAGGCAAATTAATTCTTCAGAGAGAATTAGAAATAGGAAAATTTCTTTTCTCATATACACCTGGATATGCTTTACAAATTGTATTCAGCTGTTTTTATTTATTTTCTTCTTTTTAAAGAAGGATTGTTTGTTTGTGTGCCAGAGCCTAATTGTTTCTCATTTGATGAGTGGTCGCCATGGGGACAGTGTACTGGACAGTGCGGATCTCAAAAAAGGAGTAGAACATTTTGTTGTTACGCTTTCCAACAAAATGAGATAATGTGTTTGTCTTTATGTCCGAATGCTTATGCAGCCCGCAGTCAAATTAGAACATGTATGTGTCCAAGTAAGTATTACGATTTACAGAACTTTTAAAACAAACAATGAATGTTTAGTAAATAGTTTACATTGTAATTAGTATTTCACACCCTAACATCTTAAACATCTGTTACGGAGTTATACATATTACAAATATGTAAATATTTCAAAAATAATTATTATTTAATTGTACAAGATTCAAACAATTAAGGTAGACTGAAATTGAGTTGAATAGAATTTTTTGGTTTGTCTTAAGCGTTGTGGTAAAATTTTCGTAGGTATGCGAATTTAACTTTAAACAATACAATAGATTCAAATACAAAAAAATCCCAATCATTGATTAAAGTCATTTAGGTTTCTTAGCAGCCTCTGCTTGCTGGGAAGATAAAGGAATCCTCCTCTGTAATGTGCAGGATACTTGTTTGGGAAAATCTAATCACATTAAGTTTGTTTTGATGCAGGACTTCAATGCTGTTTTGTGTCGTCTGTCAACTGACCAGTTGTTCATGTTCATTTGAACTATAAACATCTGCGATTAAAATCTAAATCATTAACCAATTGTCATCTCTCTTACATTTGGTATTTTGGTGCTTTGTTGAATTATAATTTTAACAGAAATTCTACAATGCTGTTACATCAAAACCCAAACCTGTAATGTACCCAGGCGCATGCTAAGTGACACTTGCTTTTACATCATTCAATAAGAGATTTGATTGCGAGTAAATTTGGTAATTATGAAATTTCGATACATTTACATCAATCGAAGATACTAAGAAGTTTCAAGCGATTCGATCTCTAGTATATTGCCTTAAACTAATTGATTCCAGCAATTACTCCATTTTTAACAAACTCGGGTGTGTTGTGTTGGGCATGCATCCAACAGGGTCATTCAAATAATTATGTATTTGTTTCAATGAAATCTACAAAATATTTTGTTTTCCATATAGTTGCGGTTATCAGCATCAGTAACGGTAAATGGTCAGCGAAAGCTGATGGTAATACGACCTTTTGACCTAAGACGTTTTCTATTTTGTGTTACATTATTAAGAATATTACTCGAATTGTACAGTTGTACAATTGTAAAGGTAAAAGAGAATGCAAAAATATATCTAGACATACATACATTTCCCTAAACAGAATCAACATATTCACACTGACATTGTAATACCACTTTCCAAAATAAGGACTGTCAACTGCAATGACATGCATTATTGAAATGATGTTCTTAAGAGGTTAACGAGCCTTACTACACACACAAAACAATATATATATATAAGGTCTTTAAACGCTTTTCGCAATCGCTTGTTGTTTGTCCGTCTATCTTCTTCTTGCCACGTCCACCCGAAAACTTCTTTCAAAGTTTGATCACTATGTTAGGAATGAAGTATTCATGATTCGATTGATGCTTCAACCAGAAATGAGATATTTCTTCAAACAAGCTACATGGATAGAAAAAAAATTAATAATTCTAAAATTTCTGAAAAGAAAGTATTTATATATTTGGTTCCACTCAGGAATTAAAGCATTCAGATTTTATTTTTATATTTTCGGCACAGTCATTGTTTGCTTAATTGTATCCATATTTTGTTGAAAGTATATGATAAAATGATTATTATGCATTAAATATTTATTTAGACTACATTTAATGAATACAACGACAACATAGTGTCTTGATTTCTATTTGAAAACGATATACATGAATTTTCAACATTTATTTTGATAAAAAGATGGGTTGGTAATATAAGTTGTATAATTTTAACATGGACATGAAAGATTTGTTCTGTGGAATAATTGTTTATAAATTAATCACACTTAGTAGTCACTTAACACCAGTTACCTTCGTATTTTTCATTAATGTCACACTTATTCCCTTAGCAGTGTGGATCTCGAAGAAAAGTTCCCCGCGGAGGGTTTTACTTAGTGTTATTATACATACTGCTGTTGTGACAGCGGCACTTTCTATACAGTGTGTGTTCGCATACATGTATATATACAAAGCTGAATTATATTTGTTTCGTCTGTATGTAAGGGTAATTACGACCGGCGTGGCTAGTCAAACAGGAGACGCTCATTCCTCACGCGTACCTGGTCTCACTTCTGAAATTCAGGGATACGTGAATGTCTACTGTGGTATATTGTGTTATAGTCATACTTTTTTCCTGATATTATATAGCAATAAACCTTTCAGCACATCCTTTTACATATACATTTGTATATATGAGTTGCATTTGTTTCTTCTGTATGTAAGGGCATTCATGGCAGGTGTGTCTAGCCATTCGGGAGACACTTACTTCAGACACCTGGTCTCACCTCTGAAATTCAGGGTCTGTGAATGTCCGCTGTGGTACATTATTGTCAATGCCATAGTCACTCGATACCAGTAACTTTCGTATTCTGCAGTACTAGAAATTAAATCATAAATATCCCCTACAATTGTCGTATTTTATCGTCTGGGTTGTTGAATAGTAGATCCAACTCCGTACCGTTCTTTCCGAAAAGATTCTGCTGGAATTGAAAAACTGAACGATGAAGCGTGTTCTGTGTGAAGTATTTTTGTGGTTCTAATTTGAGATAGAATCTTAACGCATTTCCGAAATTTATAATTTTTTTTTTTCTGTTTGTTTATTTAGTGATTTGATTTTAGTGAATTTTTTCGCTTTCGAAATGCCATATGGTACACTAAATATATATGTTTCGATATTTATTATAAGATAAATTATCCACTTCTGTTTTACAAAACTCGTGAAAACAAATTGCAAACAAACAGATAAACAAACAGAAACCCAACTACAGGACATCTACTTAGAAGATTAAACCCCCAATATGAAGTGAGAGTAGGTTTCCTGAGAACTCGCCTTCGGCATTTTGTATCTACTGAGATATGAATACGCCATAGACATAGGATGATGGTATACTGCTAATTGTAATCATAAAGTTTATGATACTGACATTAACTCTTGATATTTGCCGTAGGATAGGTGTTCAGGAGACTACCAATGTAGCATGAAATCCAGATACAAATTAGAATTGTTACTCTCTCCAATTCCCTTTGATAAATAACGTTGAGATAATCCATAAATGCAAGAATTAATTGAAACAAGTCATCTATACAATTGTATGTGAAGTTGAACTTGAAGGCTAATTATTTCTTCTCTTTGGTGACCAAGAATTCCTACAAACCATCGGCATTCCTATGGACACTAACTGTGCACCTTTATAACCCGATTTGTTTCTTTTTTTCGTACTAAGCTGAATTTATAGAGAATCTTCTGTGTCAACATAAAAACACTCGGCAAAGACTAATAATTTAACATTCAGATATATTGATAACATGTTGTCTATATATAATTAGAACTTATAGCTACAACAGAATCCAGTACTTGCGCTTTATACTTCGATCTTCTAATAAATATTAATGAGATTTTTTACTTCACTATATGATAAACGTGACGAATTGAAATTTTTCTAATGTAAAGGTTATATGAGCAATATGAAAACTTAAAAATACTTTCAAGACAGGTCGCACTATAGAAAGACAGTCCCAAAACCGCTGTCACAGTCATATAAACGTAATAAAAACCGTAAAAGTCCACTTGCAAATGAAAGTCATGAAATATAGACATATCTATAAATATCAGAACATGTATACCTGTTTTTGCTCGGTGTACCATATGACATTAATAGTGGATTATATAGAAATTTGTGAATGGGTTTTAATACTATGCCTCCATTGCAAAAACAAATTACTAATGTCATTCCTAATAATCTTATTCTTTGTTAAAAAGAAAGAAAACTTTTGATGAAATTTGTAATATTTATTGAAAAAAAAAACTAACATTTTGAAACTGGCGTATTGATAACGCACGATCGCCGTGCCCAGTTTGTCAAGTGACTTGTTTTTACTTCTATTGACATACAGAGAAACAACTCTGATATTGCAGGTAATTAGACTTTATACTGCGGTTGCATTGAAAATTAAATTATATAGATTTAGAACTTTTATATACATACATTTGACACTTATCAAATGAAGTTCATTTAGAGAGTGGATGAATTGACTTGAATTTGGCACTGTACAGCTACAAATTCAAATTTCTTTTTATTATTATTATTATTTTAATGTCTCAAACAGTTGGTCCCAACAAGAAAAAATCATAAATAAGTACATCTTTAATTGGAAATTGAAAATAAAAGATGATGATGAAAAAAGTCGCACTGCATTTTTCTTAGTATCATTTAACATTCTGGCAATATTTAGATAAATTTATTTTGAATTTTTAACCCTTTCTGTAAAAAATAATAATCTCCAACTTCATAGTAAACCGGAGAGCGCCCTCGATTTTTGTTTATTTAGCTACGGACGAGTATTAGCATTATTGCATCGAATAAGAAGATATACTTTTAATAATCAATTTTCATAGTTCCTGAAATTATGTAGTAAGGAAATAATAAATAATAATGTTTTATTTTACATTTTCAGCTACAACATCCATTGCTATATCCTCCGCAGTGGTTAATACTACTATAACACGTCAAACTACAGATAGATTATCAATTGCTATTTCTTCCGCAGTGTTTAATGCTACCCGTCAAACTATAGATCAACCACTTACATTTGATGGTAATCCTGGAAACATACAGAAAATTACATCCACTGTCAGACAAAGGCAGAATTCTATGATAACAAAGAAAATGCTTCCAAACAAAAGTCCAAATACCAAGACACATGATCATACTCGTCCATCAAAACAAAGTATGTTACTGCAGTCATCGCCTAAGGTAGCTAGTACAAAAAGCAGCACAAGCCCAGGAGTCTATGCTGGGAGTGTGATCGGTATAATTTCTATGGCTTCATCTGCAGGAGGATTCATATTTTGGAAGAAGTGAGTTTAGTTTTCTGTATCTACAATGTCAGTCGTATCTTAATAATTAACAGATTAATCGGATATGTGTACAATAAATTGAAGGACTGTAAATGCTTTAGTAAACGAATTTCATATCTTATTTTTGTAAATATGATTTCAGAAAGAGAGCGAAGGTCGATCGAGAAAAGTCGAACGAAAACCAAGACCGATATGAAGGAATACCACGGTTGCAAGACATATGAAACACGGATCTTTAATATCACACGTAAATGTAAATACAGTGTAGTTGATGCATGGTGAAGGACATTTTATGAACAATACCATCATATTGATAAATATGTACCATTTTCATTTCCGATTGATTACCCATTTTATAGCAAGCCGTTTAACGGCATTAGTAGGCACCGTGACTGGGAGTCTATCAAATGTTTTTATAAAGTCCTTATGCATTTGTCCTCAACATTTTACTCTGTTCTATTCTTACTCAATATTTTATCTATTTGTTAATATCTATAAACTTTTTTTTCTATTTTGTATCCCAGGGTATAACCTATTTATTAAAAATCAATTTGCCCTATTCTTAATCCTTTTTCATAAATAAAAACAGAAAAAAGGACTGTTATTGATATTGCAATGAATTATAATTAGGATTTTTTTTATAATTGACTAAAACTCGATTAGAATAAAATTGTTATATTTGTTATATCAAAGTGAAAAATTTTATTAACAATGTTGAAGATACGATTCATGTACGAATCCTTAAACACGTATTAAGTCTTCTCATTATACAGCTAATACCCATATGAGCGAGTATCTTACGTCAAACCATTGTGACGTCATAGAATTTCTATATTATTTTTTACACCATTTTTAATAGAAGTGGTTGACATCGCAATGGATTGACGTCAGATACCTGCTCATATCGGAAATAACTGTATAAAAAAGATTACTGAAGACATCTGACAAAGCTTGTATGATAAAACTCACCAAGGACATGCACACAAAAAATGACAAAAGTAGAATGTACACTGAAAAACGACATTACAAAAATATTTGATTGTGCTGCGGTTACGATACCGACTTAGGACAGTCAATTGACATCATTTAATTGGTATGGTAAACTGGTTTACGGGCGCCCACCTTCCCACTCACCGCAAAAGCAACACAATCAAAAGACACACATTTAAAACTTTATAAATAATCCTCCATACAGAGAACAAGGATCAACAGGTTACTCAAGAAGAGAGGTCATAAAAATTTAATTACACATGAAAAGTTTGTAGAATAAGATGTTGCTATCAAAAATATGTAAGGCGACATCAACATAAATAAACCGTGCTCTGCCCGTTTGTAGCTTAGCGCAGATCCTTGATCAATAGGAGTCCCGACTAACAGTCGTGGGGACGAGGATCAGGACCTTGTCTCCTCTGAAAAGGTTTGGACAAGGCCCGTCATAGAGTCTCTACCGCCCTGTTAGTCAACGTGCAATACTCAAGCAAAAGTCTGCATTGGGTTGTAGAGAGACACAATACAAGAACTATGGTCTTAGCGATGACCTCGGGATATTACTGTCGTTGTCGAAGGCGTTTAATAATTTTAGAACCTGCTGATATAAAATTATCGGAATCTTTTACCCTTCTTAGTCTGTACACTAGATCACTATAGAAATTGGGATGGGATATACCGCTGGATACGTACTGTTGAAAAGTCCCATTTCAAAGTTTAAATAAATGTCTGAATAAGATCTGTAAAATTTACTAAAAGTTTTTCGAAGTTTATGATATCTATAACCCTGAGTAAAATGTAATCTGAGATTTTTTGCATGAAAATACAAAACATCAGTGCAGGCTCTAGCAAACCGAACCAATTGACAAACATATATGCCATATAATGGGATTGTGAGGACATCACCATCTAGATAAGGGAAATTTACAATAGGAAATCCAAAGTCGTCATATTTATAATATATGTTGGTATGAATATTGTTGTTAACAATTTTAATATTTAATTCCAAAAAAAGTGTTTCATGGTCGGAAGTATTGGCTTTGTTAAATTGAAATTCAGATGGATAAATGTCAGTATCATAGTTTTCAAACGCAGGGTTATCGATAACTAAAATATCGAGATATTTAGAGGTGTTATTGAACTTATCAATAAGGTCGAAACGTTTAGAGGTTTGAATAGAATGCATAAAGTCTTTCTCATAACAGTATAAAAATAAATCTGCTATAAGAGGAACGCAGCTAGTGCCTATAGGAATCCAAACAATCTATTGAGAAGTCTTGCCATTAAATTGTACATAAATATTATCCATCAAAAATGTGATGGCATTACACAACTCAGTACAAGTCTAGTATTTATAATTATCATATAGTTTGTTAGAGAAAAATCCAGATGTAACTGAAGTACAGAGGTATAATGACTCTCTGTTGAGACACCAGCTTATAAGAGACGACAGTTTGGTTTTGATTAAGTCATGAGGTAGAGAGGTATATAGTGTCGAAAAATCAAAAGTAGAAACGTTATTAAAACAAAAAAACTCCAATACAACAACACTCTGAATATTTTTGTAGGATTTTATGTTAAGGTTTTGGCAAATGATATCAAAGGTAAACATTCGAACCATTTTATTTCGATACCGTTCAAAGCAATCGATTATTTGCTTTAGAATTAGTGTGCGATCCAATGTTATCAACTCCTTTTGATTTTCATCCTTCTAATGTTTGTGCATCTATGAATCCTCCTAAATACATACGCGAAAGTATATAACTAAACCAGTATGTTCCATGCTATAATGTCAAAAATCATTATGCCCTAAACGAAGAAGTAAACCAACTGATAATTTCAGAAGAATGAACCCAGGACACAAGGCCATTATCCCCATCGTATACCGTCTTGGACAAGCTTTATTCTAAAGACCAGCTACGAAGATCGTCAATCCAATTGTATCAGAATGATCAAAAGGTTATTTTCAGAAGTGCCATTGTTTTTATCTCTTAACGTTTTTTTTTTTTAAATTCTTCCCAGCTTTTGTCATTTTCAGGGAATTTCTTTGATTTTTCAGTGTTCATTGGATAGATTCATTTTGAGTGTGATCTGATAGTATGGAAACTATATTATTGGGAAAAACGATTGCAACGTAAATTTTAGAATATTTACCTTGCCTTAATTTGTTCTGTAGATTAAGTAGGGCCCCTCATTGTGAATAGAAACTTCAGATAAATTTCCATATAACAGTCCAAGCTTGCTCACCACTTTTCCACTCCAGATTGATTACATGATTATCTATTGTTTTGCATCACTCCATGATTATTTCACGGACACACCCGAAGCAGTGCTCTTCAAATATTTATACTTCTATTCCATGGTGATCATCACTGACGAGTGATATGTTATTCGTAGAAGCTAGTTGATGTCTTACGTTTTGAGCGGTCTGTTTATCATAGAAAAAGGGCACGTTGCCGTGTTAACCTTGAATGGATGTTTAAATAATAAATAGCACTGGCTACTTACACTATGGCCCAATACACATCTTGATTAATACACATCACGAAAAGAAATTACAGAAATGCTTATTTGAAAATGATATTATCCGAGAAAAGGTGTTTATTTACAAATCAGTATCAGTCATATCCAGTAAACTTTTCAGCGCATTGTCCATCAGTGAATTCTGTGTAATTACTCTTACTGCGTTCGCACTACTCCGAGGTAAATTTACTCTTTTTTTATTATTTATTTTGATTGTCAAGTACAATGATACATTATAAGACAAACAAAACATTTTTGTATAGAAAGAAGGAGGAGGAGGAAAAAGGAAGACAGAATGGAGACAGGAGGAAGAAGAGGAGAGATTTAAAGAAACAGATATAAATAAATACATATAACACTCATAACAATATACATACATACATATATATATATATATATATATATATATATATATATATATATATATATATATATATATATATATATATATATATATATATATATTAGTGTGAATAGTATATGAATACAAACGAATACATTGATAATTCATGTGTACAGTTTTGAAAATTTAGAATGAATATCATTCAAAACATACTGTGCTTTTGATTAATTTACCTTTATTTTTAACTACCTTAAAGGACACATGTTGGCAAAATCGAATGCATCATCTTGTTTTAAAAGAGATTTCTGCGGAACATACATTCTTTTAATAAGTGACATAATGACATTCCCCAAAAATATGATATATTGTTTCTATATTGGTATTACAAAATGTGCAATAAGGTGTGTCAGTTCTTCCAATTTTGCATAATAGTTCATTGGGACCAAAATAAGGTGGTTTATTCTAAATTGGAACCATCTGAGTTTGAACATTTAAAATTCAAAAATGGATTTATATATATCTTTGTCTACTCTGTGGTTATAATTGGCATTTTGGTTGTCCTGAAGGATTGGTGTTATGTTTTTAACAAAGTGTACATATCCTTTGCTCCTATCTTTGAATGAAAAAACTCTGTCTAAATTTAAAGGAATACATGGTTCATTTATTTTATAGTATTCATTCATAATATGAAATTTATTTTTCATTCTTTTTGATACTGTGATAGTTGTCATGAAGGTTACAAAATTACATCTTACATCAAACTGATCTAAAAATTCCTGATAAGAAAGAAAATTACCATTACCGTGCGGAAAGTTATTAATTTATTTCAAACATTTTTCATATAAAGTTGGAAAAAAACATTGGTTTATTATCTATGAGAATGAGGATAGAACAAAATAGGTTGTTTAACAAATTGTTCCCAAATGATCATACCCTCTTGTTAAGTACATCAACTCATTATCTGAAACATTTTCCCAAAAAGGGTTTTCCATGCTTTTATCCTTGTTTCCATAAATGCATATACAAAGTTGATGAAAGAAGGAGTTTGTTAAAGACAGCTAATCAGATTTTGATCTATTTATCATTCGTCTGATGCATGTTGTAATTCAATCATTTGTAAACCCCCTGATTCATATTTCTGAACAATGACGCTGCATTTTACCTTATCTGCCTTACCTTTCAAAAGGAATTCATATAGAATAGAATTTAATTTATTTATAAAATGAATATCCGGGTCTGGTAAGAATATAAATAAATGGTTTAACTGAGATATCAGTAAAGTTTTAATCAACGTCAATCTACCAAATGGTATAAACTGTCGTTTGTTCCACTGTTTAATGATTGATTTAATTTTCACAATCCTTTTGTCATTGTTTAGAAAATTGATTTTTGTCAGATCAACAAATTGGACACCCAGAAGTTTAAAGTGCATCGTCCATTCTAGATCTAAACAAGCGTAGCTTTTTTTAAAAAAAAACTTAGCTTGCAATTGAAATAGCTATAAATGGTCAAGATATTGGTCACAAAGCCAAATGACATTATGTAAAATAAGATTTACTTGTTTTTGAAACCACTTTTTTGCGCAGTTGTAAATGTTCTCGCTAAAATTTCTAAAGCCACGCCTCATTTTGTCCATAGTAGGAAAGTAGTCGCGCTTTTTTTCCTTTTTAGGAAAGTCTCTCGGGTGTTATCGTTAATATTCGGAAATAAATTGGTTTTTGTAATGAACTAATCTTTTTTAAAAAAAATTATGAACATTTTATAAGATTTATTTCTAGAAATCCCAATACTTAAAGTAGGATTATGTGCTAATATTGTTTCTTCGTACTAAATCAATACCCAACATGTCACGCTAATAGAATTTGCAACTCAAAGCGACTTTGCTGTCTTAATATACCGTCAGCCGGGTCCGATTGCAATCAGGACATATTACATCATTACAATACTTTTTGCTACCAATCAAGACTACATCTGTTTTATTTACATTTATTTTTAAACCAGACATTTTATAGAATTCTTGCAAGATATCAATTGCTTTCTTTAAAAATGTCAGATCCATCAAGGACTAAGGTAGTATCATCGGCATATAGGGATATTCTATATTCACTATTATCGATAGAAATCCCTTTTGGTATTTTATTTTGTTTTATTTAAAGAGAAAGAATTTCAGCACACAGTATAAATATGTAACTTGATAGGGTTACGGTGCCGCCTGACCTTACGGTGCAACAGTAACAGGACTTTGTCTGTGTATGTAATTTCTCTATATAATACCTAAATCCTTTTTTAAGATAGTACACAAGGTCTTTATATCAAAAGAACTTTATCGGTATGATTATCTTTACTTCGGCTTTCAGATTTCGGCTTTTTGTCGATATCCTTTGAATGAAAAAAATGAATACTAGCTGTTCCTGTGAACGCAATTGTTTTATGGTCATTACAGATGCATTAAATTTAAAAGTCCCGAGTCAAGCACTTCATCCTCTGAGCAACACAGGCTTTAACCAAACCATAGATTTTAATACTAGATCGTTCTTCGTATTAACAGAATAAAAATAGATAAATTCAACTTAACAATTTTATGTAATTATGATGAGGCCAAACATCAGAACAGATTTGCTTTTACGTAAATCGTCTCAGTCACGCCAATGACTCGCCGTTGTCCATTCCTTTGGGTGAGAGAGTAAAGACCGAGTTCACATGTCACGGTAGACGTGACACGTAAACATCCCTCGGTGTTGGGCCTTTGAATAGGTCTAAATTTCAGGTAGATTTTAAATACAATTACATCCAATCAATCAACAAGAATTAATCAAACATATTATCTTTGTTTCCCGACAATAATATTGATTAGCATAATTACTATTTTAAACGGCAAGTACCGTATTTTAATACATAGACATAATTCATCTAGACTTTAAATGACGGTTCATTCTAAATACAGGCATGACCTTTGACACAATGGCAAACTGGATTTTACCTATAGATATATTCCATTAGAATTTATGTAAAATTCATCAAAATAAGGTAGGTTTTGAGTGCAATTTTGTTTTGAAACTTTTAAAATTCTTAAATCGTACAATCGTTTTAAAATAACAAATATATTGACACAGGTTTTAAACAAATTTTGTTTCATAGAGCAAACCGAAAGTATGAAATATTATTTGACATTTATCCATTACTTCATTTTTACTCAATGTTATAATTTCAATTTTATATAATAATTAATTGCAATATAAAATATATATGAAGTGAAACTGAAGACAGTTATTTCATTACAGTTTTAGTTTTGGAAAGATTAAATCTCTAATTTCCACGAATTAAGACTAGGAAGTAAAAATTGTATTCTTTCGGTTTACTCTGTTACAAATATGATGTTACTCTGAATGATTTATATATACCTGTTAGCATGTTATTTACACATCATGAATAAAATACAACAATAAAAGAGGAAAATTCAAATGGATGTCTTTTCTGAGTATATTCTATAAATAAACAATTTCTATTTTAAATCTTTCGTTTTATCGATCATAGATATATACCTGTAACATACAACAAATCAGTGCATATTAAAAAGCATACACATTTGTGCGTACTTATTACACGTTTGTCTATAAATTAAAATAATTAATTTCGCATTACACCAACCAGAAAATATTACATTTTGTTGGAGATTTTAATACTTTTCGCTATTACACATTTTAATTAGCATGTGAAACAGCAGATATCATAGACCTATTAGGAATTTATTTTTGATATTTCCTCCGATTTAGAAGCTTATGGGCCTCAACACTCACTTTAGTAAAGAGTTAGAATTAAAGACAGATTAAATGTTTCAAAAATGTGAAAGACAAATGTAGAGAATTCTTTTGGAAATTAAATCAACTAGCTGCTCCAGGGGCGGGACAAAAGATTACAACAATGCTTAATCCTGTGCAAGTAGGATGGTACTTACGAATATTATTTCGAGATATTTCTTATAAAAGTTTATTAAGATATCTCGGTTTCTAGGTAAAAAGCTACATATTGATACCGAACCTTCCTTTGGATTTAAATGATTCTTTATACCATGAATGAGCAAACTGTATCTTTTTCTCTGGGATAAAATATACAAGATTTTATTACAGTTTCCATGCAAGTCAAAAACTTGACAATTTTACATTGCCAATGACAACATTGACGATGACAGATAGTAAACACGTGGAGATGTGGAAAAAAAAACTCTGTTGAGCCTTACACTCAATTGTGCTAACCGTTTAAATGAAGTGCTGTTAATCAGGGTATAGGTATGCATTCAAGATTCATTGACATAATCAAAAAGATCAGAAAGATGTTAATAAAAGTAGCCAAAAGTACTATAATGGCAACTATTTTGTGAAATACAACCACACAACAGAATGAAAACCACTACACGGGCAAATACTGCATACTATGATATCTATTTAGAAATAAGATGAATAAAGTTAAATGCGGTCAATGAAAATGGATCATTAACTATTATGAGATCAGCGTTCAGTAAGAAAGACATCTTTTGTCGAACAGCCATTTTCGTCATAATTCTATGGTCATATTTGTGTATTACTTATAGAACAAGATATACGAATGTAAGTATAATCGATTCCCGGACAAATAACCGAAGAGCCGGTTTATAGATAATTGCAATCATTAATTGTAAAATAATAAATCCAAATAAAACCTGTTAAAAACTGTCCTATCGAAAATACATATCGAAACATACATGACAAAACGCAATCAAAATGATTGAATTTTCCCGCAATGATCAGATCCAAAATCTAACTTGTATAAAGAGCAAATCCCAGCTATGCTACAAAAGGTTTTCCTTTCTGTGTGGGAAGGATGAAGGTGCAAGTTTAATTCATATGGAGAAACGTCTATGGTATATCCTCCAAATAAGATAAAAATCATTTTACAAATTGTATATATAGGTTTTTATTTTAACGGTCAAACATGTTTTAAGCTTCCATCAAATGGGAAAATGGTCATCTAAAGAAAGGTGGCCTACATATAGTAAATTAGTAATAATGTACAGAAAAACTTTCAAACTGTGGTAACAACTCGGGAATAGTTTATTCCCGTATGTCACCATCTACATAAACGCTTTAGAAACATGTCCTACTGTCATGAGGTATTAAAAGAATATAAAACTTGCTTTATCATGGTAACTTAAGATACCCCAGAATGGATATCAATCATTGTACTGTCAATAAGTCGTATCTCGTGGTAAAAAACCGAAATCTCCTACCCACTGATACTTTACATAGGTTCATTTTTATGCCATAAATTAACTTATTGCACTTCTGTTATTCAATCAAGATTGATTATTTATTGATAATCGATAAATGAAATGTCAGTCATTTAGCATGATTTAGCAGTGAAAAATATGTGTAGCAATATACTCAATGTCAAACGTTAATAAATTATCTCATCCTTATTCACTTATTTTGTTTTGACAATTCTGATTGGTCCACACATTAGCGTTCAGACATATATAACCACCAAGAATTTTATACATGGCGATATGCGTCCCTTAGCAACGAGGAATTTGGGGGCAATTTCAAAGAGAAAAAACATGTTTGTGTTTCTGTGAATAAGAATGGGGATAAACGTACTGTGTTTGATTGTTTCCGACAGGTATACCGTGGTTATAACGTTGTAAACCACCGTTTTCCTTGCTCCGCAAGCGTCTGTTCCCAATGGTATAACCACCGTATACCAGTCGGAAACAATCAAACACAGTACGTTTGTCCCCTAAATATATTCAATATTTCTTTCCTTTTTTGTAATAGAATATTATATTGATATTACATATCAATTATACAAGAATTAAACAG
This sequence comes from Pteria penguin, assembly GCA_035048485.1. Taxonomy (NCBI): domain Eukaryota; kingdom Metazoa; phylum Mollusca; class Bivalvia; order Pterioida; family Pteriidae; genus Pteria; species Pteria penguin. The sequence continues at coordinate 38,718,085 of CM068582.1, read as the reverse complement.
ATAAAAGGTTCTGTGCATTATGTCATATTGTATATACAACATATTGTATCATTTTGTTACGAATTTCGAACTCATTAGTTGTCTTAACTTTGACTTGATAAATACAGGCCACCTGTACAGAATGCTCAAGTAAGCTATTGTGATCACAACTTGTACGGCGTCCGTCTGTCCGTTCAACGTAAAACTTCATTTCAGAACGGCTCTATATACATGTATTAATAAAACTCAGATGTGTCATTTTTTTGTCATTGTTTCATTCAGAAATCAAACTTATTGTGCCATTTTCACTTTTTTCTGGTTATATTTCCATACTGAATTTTTGAATTTTTCTATAAAGCATGATATTTTTGTATTCTGTTACGTTTAAGGAAAATACATAAAAGTACAAATAAAAGGATAAAAAAATTCCTTGTCTGCTTTTTTTTTTAACATTAAATGCGGAAAAAGTACACTAACGCAGAAATATTGGAAAACTTTTGATGAAAAGTTTTGAAAGTGTTATTGTATTTTGATCAGATCTCAAATGTAGATCCAGAGTGAGGCATGGTAGACCCACCAAATTTTGATTAGATTAAGAGAAAATTCGGATAGTGTCTAATTTAAACATGTCAACACGCTGAGAAGAGCAAGGTAGGACAAATGAGACCTCTTATTATACCCTTTAGGTAATATCTGTATCACATTGAAACTTTTATTCAAGGATGGTCCACTTCCGTCTGATGTAAACTATACTGTAGCGGATGCGCCTTGTAGGGATATATACTCAACATATCAGTGTCCCCCATTGCTAGAGGTCCATTAATCTCCAACGTCCTATTGAAATAGCACCAGTCATATGATTTATTCCATTGCAGTAGTATGGCACTTGGTCTGCGTGTTGTGCGTGGTCCTGATTGGTCTCATAACGATGCAGATGGAGGCGAGGGACACCTGGGAACAGTTGTCGGAGTCACGGGAGATAACTCTCAAGCCATTGTGCTTTGGGACATTGGTAACACTACTCATTGTAAAATAGGGAAAAGCGGCAAGCATGATGTTAGAGTATTCGACAATGCTTCAGTTGGCAAGTAATCTTAGATTTAAGTCTTACAAGGAATTTCCAAGAATGACAAATTTTATCATACCTCTTCACTATAAAAATCATGTTTATGCAACCAAATGAAACGGTAAAGAAAGTGTCAGTTGTTTCCTATATTATACTCTTTTTCTGATGGTGTGTGGCTGTGACACTTTCTACACAGTGTTCACATTTATGTATATATATATAGTGCTGAATTATCTTTGTTTCGTCTGTATTTAAGGACATTCGTGACGAGTGTGGCTAGCAAAACAGAGACACTCACTCCTCTCAGGCACCTGGTCTCACTTCTGAATTTCAGTGGTCTGTGAATGTCCACCGTGGTACATTGTTGCTAGTACCATAGTCATGTAACACCAGTTACTTTCATATTTTACTGTAAGCGATCAACACCAGGTGTCCACATCGATTATTACATCTTAATTAAAATCAAGAATACACCTATTTTACTATTATATTCGAGATTATGTGTTAAGAATGATTTTAATACTTTATTTCCGTAATTTGAAAATTGAAATACCGTTTCGTTTTCAGGTGTTATCTTCAAGGGTCTCATTTGTATCGAATGCAAAAGCAAACATTTCTTCGGAATGCGTTGGAAATGTAAATCGTGTGACAACGTTGACTTATGCAGCATATGTTATTTCAGAGGCAAACATGATCAAAACCATCCTTTCATACGTTATACTGCTCCACACATGAATGGGTATTTCATTTATATGTTGTAGTGTACTAACGAAAATAAAATAAATGTCAAAAAAATATTCTCTCAAATGTATCATATCAATTTCGATATTTCTGAAATCCAAACGCTCTCTTTTATCTGTCGTTGATTTATCTAACGTAATAAAAACATGTACTGTTAGGGTGGATGTTCCGCAAAGATTTACCAGCACATCTTTGACATCTATGGGAATGTATCCTAAAGCTAAGGTTGAAAGAGGAAAAGATTGGGCGTACAGCGACCAAGATGGTAAAGTTGATAGTTCTTCTTATATTCAAAGCCAAATATTATTGTTGTCACAAAAAATCATTGTAACAGGAAAATAAATAGATATTATGTCGTACCCGATGATGCGTTGTAAATATTTCATATAATGACAAAAATTTATACACACAGGTGGTGTTGGAATTGTGGGCAAGGTTGTTCACATTCGTGCATTTGGGGAAGATTTATCGCACAGAAATGCAGTTGGTGTTATGTGGCCCTCAGGAGAAGCCACTGGCTATGGATTTGCCTACAGACTGGGTTATAAAGGCAAAGTTGATCTGAAATGCACAGAATCTGCAATGGGGTTTGAATATTTTAGGGAGCACTTACCTGTCCTAGGTAAAGTAACATTATTTAAAGGACACAGAAAGGGATACTGATAACATTTTTCTCATTTCTTATATATTTACTACAGAATGAAATAGACATTGATAAATAAAAGAGACTTATAATTGATTTGATTACTTATTCTTTTACGTCACTTCAAGATTATTTCACGTATATAGTGACTGCCCCTGCATAATGCACTGCATAGAAAATTATACAGTTGCAACACTACGCCTATCAAGATGCGGTGCACCAATCGAGGGAGTCGAACCCAGAATCTTACGGTCACATCATCCACTGTGCTACGCCGACTCAAACCTACTTAAATTGATTGATTGCTTGATTTACTTGTATTTTTTCAATTTGAAATCTTATCATTCACATATAGTACACTATACTTTACTTCTTGCTTTAATTAACCGTCAAAAGACGGTTTTGTAAATGCAATGCAAATAAATATTTCATAATGTCGTTTTCAGTGTTTATTTGACTATAATCATATTTTATGCGCATTGCATTGGTGAATTGTGTCATACAGTTAGCCAGATAACTTCTGCCTTCAATTTTACAAATTTTGTTATATCTATTAAGATTTATTTATCTACATTGTAACTTCATGCCTTCTCGTAACTAAAATATGAAAATTATATTTAAGATTTGGCATTGATTAAGCATTTGACGAACAATACATTATTACTGCAACTGAAAAAGGGTGATATTGTATGTATCAATATATCAAACGAAGAACTACGAGAACTTCAGAGAGGTCATGGTGGATACAGCGTACAGATGGACAGTGTAAGTTTATATTCCATATGTAAATTTTAATAAGAAAATTGGTCTCTTTAATAATGAATGTGGATATACATTGCAGAGCATAGATGTACAGCTTGTTACTTACTGCATAAAACGTACAAAACAACATTCACCCAGTATATTCTCACTCGAAATGAAAGATGAAAAAAATCCGATTCTTGCCCCTCATACTTAGATATTGTACTGAATGTTTACCAATGCGGTAAATTGACTTCTTCATTATATTTATAAAGGTGACAATCTTCATTTTCCTATTGTTTACTTGTAATATTTCTTCATTAAATACATATTGATTCTATGTCTCAACTGCTCCGATTTCCTAGAGCTTCTTCAGACTACGATCCTTTCATTTATCTGGGCAAACTTCTGTATGTAAAGTTAACATCACAAGGAAACAAAAAAAAAACTGCGATTGAAATCACCATTTTCCAAATTTTTATAAATCTTATAAAGACCCTAGCTATTAAAGGTGTCTTAGAATTAGCGATTAGACAACAGGCAGGCCTCATACAAATTTATAACTCCGACGATAAACGCTTTTTAGAGATGGACTTTGTTTTTCGGGAAGGGGATTTCATTTATTTATTTATTTATTTATTTAGGTAAGTTCGATGTACAGTAAATTTGTCGTTCTAATTCAGATTTCGACCACACAGCTTTATAGAAATTTGGTCATAGTTGATCAATGCATTTCAACCCTATGTAACAATGTATGATAAGTATATGGAATGAGTTTTGACATAGAGTATACCTAGACAAAGGTATGTGAACATTTACCCTTATATTCTGATCAACTTTTTCTGCTTAATTCCTAGTCATGTTTTCTTATTCTATTATACTGTTATTTGTAGATAATAGGAAAAGTTGGCATTATAGACAGTTTCACCGACGACGGCGACGTTGTGGCCATTGTCAATAATGATCGGTGGATTCTGAATCCTAAAGCTCTCAGCAAGGTAAATTTACACTACCTGAATATCCACTGGATAAGAAAGGTAAATCTACAATTAGTGTACATTTGTTGTATTCTAAATCCTAAAGCTCTTTAAAAGGTTACCATACACTACTTGTACATTCGCTAGCTGAATACTGAATTAAGAAATATTTCAGAAAAATTAACTTTCATATGTGTAATATCTCTTTATACTTAATCATAAAGCTCTCAGCAAGGTACACTTCTAACATGTATTTATCCAGGACGCCTGAGAAGCAAAATTATCATCAAGAGTAAAAATCACGACTTTAAAACACGATTTTAAACACAATATTGTTCAGTCATGAGGTTTGATTTTATTTTTATATATCTTTATATTCGGAAAATATTAAAATCAGTAAGAACCAAAGAATATTTCTTAAACCTGCATGTCAAAATTCAAACAGAAAAGTTGATATTGTATCAAGCAATATTAATACAAATTTGTATAGTATCATTTGACGAAAGTATGATTCTAATTAAAACAAAGCTTTTATTTTGTTTTATGAAGTACTGCTTATCAATCAGAGATCACTGACCATCAGGACAGTGGTAATATATATAATTTAATATTTAGAATATTGTTTCTATACGCTTTGTTGTTAGGTAAATACAGTTTCTATTGGTGATACTGTTCGTATTAAGAGTGATTATGATACAGTAAAGGCGTTACAGACAGGCCATGGCGGATGGAATGAGGAAATGAAGACAGTAAGTGATGGTATTTGCCAATAGATAGATAATACTATTGTACATCGTTTTCATTCGCGAGTGTTTTATTGTTGCGTAAAATTGCAAGTATGTCAGACACTACATCAATGAGCTTCGCCGTACGTTATCGTCCGTTAGGCGGCTCTTGTGTACTATGATTTAGAAACAACGTTGAACTTTAGCAACCTTATGACGTCATAAAAAACCCTTATTGTTCTTTACGTACATTTTATTTCCTCCTTTAACATTAGCACCTGCTTATGATGTATATACGTCTCAACTGATCCGATTTACCAGAGCTTCTTCAGACTACATTTCGTTCATTTATCTTGACAAGCTACTGTATGAACGTTAATGTAACAAGAATACAAAAATAAACACGTTTGAAGTCTACATTTCGCAATTATAAAATAAAAGTCTCTAAACCCAAAACCATTGCCTATAATGTTAATTTTCTTGTTTGATTGCAGTTTCTCCTAAATCTTTTGTATTGTGATAATATCACATCAGTCATACTAATTATGGCTTTTTGTTGATTGTGACTACGGTTATACAGTTACCTCTTAATATTACTACGAGTTATACTAGCTCGCATAATCATGTGGCATCAAGGCATAGACGATATCTAGATAATCTTATTGACTACTGCATCTGTCTTACTGCTATCTTAGCATTTTACTGTATTAGAGAACTCAAGCAGATGACATGCAGAGCATATAAGAATAAGGACGACATAACAAGGAATTTTTACATGGACGATAACCATTTACAAATTGAGCAATATTTTGTCTTTGAAATATTTACATGACACACACTCCCGTTATTTAATAGTGACTTTTATTTGAATTTTAGTTTAAATAGTTGTAATACCAAATCGTAAGTTTCACTAGAAATAACAATGCATTAATCCAAATTTCATGATATCGTAGGGTGTACAAAATCAGCAAAAACAAAAAATGAAATAGAAAACAACCCAAAGAGCATTTACTTAAGAACATATGTTAACTCAAAAACTGTGAGAGGATGTGCACGAGGAAAGTATTTCCTGTTTGTTAGCAATGACCGTAACTCAATTCCAAAAACTAGGAATTAGATTAATAGTACAGGAATCTAAATCCAAGAAATCAGTCAACACTCAGAATAACGAAATTACATACTGTATAATAAGAACATTGTATTGTATCACTGGCTGAGCAGCTTATCGCTTTGCTCTTAAAACATGTTGTAATTTAAACTAGCTTTGACATATTAACTAAGATATGAATTCGCCATATGCTGGCAGTGATTTAATGTTACTACTCATAAACTGAAAAGTGTGTGATGCTACAATTGAAATCCTCATGTTTGTTATAGTGTGAGGTTTTTGGGTGTAAATGCATTTATGTGTTTTGCGTTATATATGTGTTTAGGTGCTCGGCAAAGTAGGAAGGATCGAGCGTATAACAAGCCGAAAGGATGTAGTGGTAGCTTTCGGGAAGAAATATTGGGTATTCAACAAAGCATGTGTAGTACCAGCGCCCGGGGAAGCGATATTCGAGTTGAAACAAGAGAAAGATTTCACTCTTTCAACAGGTTTACTAATACTCATTAAGACAAATAAACTCAAATGTTAATCCTTAATGGCATCTTTAAAATGGATCGAAGCGACACATACTTATACCCATAATTATATGTTAAATAAAATGAACTTTTAAATGTTTGGAATTTAAGGCTATATTCATGTCATTGTTTGTCTATCAACGCGATCTTGAAATCATTTTACTTATAAAATGATGACATAAATAACAGAAGCACGAAAGCGAAATGTCTCCATCGAGCTAGACTTCATATAGGTGAATCATTAGAGTACAAAGTCTTAAACCCTTACCATCTTAACCACAACATACAGACTTGTGTCTAGTTAAATGATTTGATGCCGCTGACCCGAGCTCCGAGTTCTTAATTGTGCACATATTTTAAGATCTTGCTCCCTCGTCATGTTATGACTCAAATTTTTACATCGTAGAAATCGATGTAGAACACAAATCGACCAGCCAACATTCATAACCAAGTGCTTTATCACAAAATTCTAGACATAAATATTTGCGTGCACACATTATTGTGATGAGTATGAAACAGAAATATGATTCATATAAATGTTTGTGATGTGATAAGTCTTACGATTAGAATTGTTTTAAATGATCAATTTCAGTTGCCGGTTTAACAGATGGTTTAGGTCTCTTATTGGCTCAGTTAATGTTGGCTGATGCAGCAAAACGTGCAGGAGATGAACAATTCTTAAAAGAAGCTGCTGCTGGGAATTCTAGTATGATACAGAAAATGTTGAAAGGAGAACCAAATTTGGTATCTTTATTATTATTATTATCATTATTATTATTATTATTATTATTATTATTATTATTATTATTATTATTAATATTATTATTATAATTATTATTATTATTATTATTATTATTATTATTATTATTATTATTATTATTATTATTATTATTATTATTATATCTTGGTTTAGAAACCATCATACACACGATTTATTATATGAGGAAATATGAAAAAATCCTTCAGTGCTTCGGTAGTGTTTGTTACCAAACTATAAAATAATATACAATGCAACTTACTAGTTACAATTATCATATAACTTACACTATAGGACTGTGAAACAAGAAACATACATTTAAATACAATACCGATTTTTAACGAACCTGTGATATTATTTTTGTTGTATCTATTAAGTGCAACAAACAAATCAAAGGCACAACAGCTCTTATATGCGCGTGCTTTGAGGGTCATGAAGACGTTGTAAAGGTTCTTCTAGCAGAGGGTGCCAAATCTGATATTCCGGATAAGAATGGTAACACTGCCTTGCTTGCATCTATCGCCTCGTAAGTATCAAACAATCCTATATAATGAATAATATAGATATACTGGCAAATCTTTTTGGTTGTGGCTGTTAGGTCTTATTTTATGTAATAAATATCATTGTGCAAAATTAAATCAACTGAATATACAACTTATGTTTTGAAACTCTTAAATAAAATCATTGATTTTTATAGTTTAAAGTATTGGGTATAATAAATATTTAATCAAATAATCATATACATAAATATCGTATTAAAAGCATTCAATTTTTGTAGGGATAAAGAAAACATTGCTAAACTGCTTATCAAATTCGGAGCCGATGTAAATTTAGCAAATAAAAATGGCAGATCCCCAATTCATGTAGCAGCAAAGTGTGGCTCAAATACCATCGTCAAAATGTTATTAGAACATAGGTGCAATATAAACGCAAGGGTATGTCACAACTAATCTTCTATCAACGTCTGTGTATATATGTGTGTTTCCGGATCTGTATAATTAAATGTATATGTATTCCTGTTGAAAACATTGTGAAATAAAAATGAAACAATTGCATACATCATAACAGCTATAGCAGACATTTTTTATTCTTTAATTGTTTAAACAACCTTGTAGGCAATGAAACATTTATATATTTTGTTTTGCAGGACGTTGATGGTGATACAGCGTTACACGATGCCATATCAGGAAACAAAGACAACATTATTACCATACTAGTAGAGGCTTGTGGGATAGATTTCACTGTAGTCAACAGCAAGCACTTCAACTGCCTTCATTTTGCTACTCTCAAAGGCTGCAAAATGTACGAAATATTAAGTACTCTCTCTCTCTCTCTCTCTCTCTTGTTATCAGTAACAAGTTAATATTTGTGATTCTATTGTGAACAATGCTGTGGATAGGATTACAGGAAAGAGACCTCAGATAACAATATTAAGTACTCTCTCTCTCTCTCTCTCTCTCTCTCTCTCTCTCTCTCTCTCTCTCTCTCTCTCTCATTATTATTAACAAATTGATATTTATTATTCTATTGTGAACAGTGCTGTGGATAAGATTACAGGAAAGAGACCACAGATAACAAATATTGCCATGAATTCTGGGGTCACTGCATTACACATCGCCGCCGTCAACAATCGCACTGAAATAGCCAATATCCTTCTAATTAAGGTAAACATAAAGTAGTATTTGTAATAATAAATTATAAAGTTATATAACTATACCGTTTATAATATGATCATTCTGCCCTCACTTTTGATGAACAGTGCATTGTAATGATTTTATGTATGTTATAAACAAAACAATCACAGAATATTTGAAAGATACAAGATCATTTTAATTACATTTAAATCCGTGTAATGTCACATAACGCTGACAATATCAATTCAAAACGTATATTCTTTTTGTACTACCAGTACTAGAATTTAGTACTGTGTTTTTTTCTAGGGAAAAGCCGACACAGAGATGGCAGAATCTAATGGTAGAACTCCGTTACACATGGCAGCAATAGAGGGATATTATGAATTTGTTAAACTCATTTTGGATTTCAGTAAGTTTTCTAGGCAATTTTTCAGCTGAAAATGGTCTATGAACATAACCATTACACTGTGCTGATTTCCTATGGAAAAAGGATTTTAATTGCCGTGAAAAGAAACTTACGGTATAATATTTAGATCATTAGATATTTATTCGACTTTGATTAAAGGTTTATTTAGTATAGGAACGTAAACGTTGATTGCTTTGATGATCAGTATTCATTATGACCTACTTTTCTTGATTTCTTCTGATGTACAGATGCCGATCCTTCCGCAGTTGATAAAGACGGCAATACACCCCTTCACTGTGTTCTGGGCGTGGAGAAACGTCAGCCTCCGGTATGTGCCATACACAGTTTAATTTTTCACGATTCAACAACAATATATTTATTGAGTAATAAGGCATTGTCGACAATTCTAACACAAATTTTAGTAATTCAAATATTTCTCATATATTTGTCTTCGTTTTATTTTGTGTATTATTATTATTATCATTATCATCATCATCGTCGTCGTCGTCGTCGTTGTCGTCGTCGTCGTCGTCGTCGTCGTCGTCGTCGTCGTTGTTGTTGTTGTTGTTGTTGTTGTTGTTGTTGTTCATTCACTGCACTATAACCATTTTGTACGATCAACTTATCAAAATATACTTTATAACTTAAACCCATTATCGTTGTGATTTTAAATGACTCGAACAGAAATTGCACCACAGATATACTTTTTCATATTTACTTTCTCATGTTTACTTTCTAATTTTCCTGTGGGTGTCTATGTGTGCGTGTCTGTATGTGCGTTTTGTGTATATATACGTATGGTATGTGGCCATAATTTCTGTTTTCAGATAGTCGTGTTACTTGGTGGTCAACAAGGGAATGACAAAGCAAACCGCATCAAGATAGCCTCATTACTCATTAAATTTGGCGCTAAAATTGATGCAAGGAATAAAGGAGGAAAACAAGCAATAGATATGACAAATAACGAAGAAATCAAAACCGCTGTGAGGAAGGTTGCAGATACGGAGTACGATACAACTTTAGATAATTATATTAACTTAGCTTTGGCATGATTTATTAAATGATCTTCATTCTCAAATCTAAATTTTCCATTATCCAAACTCTTCATATAAGCACTATAATAGCACTTAAGTCGTTGAATCGTTTTAGGAGTTTTACGTAAAAACCAAAGATTTTTAACAAAAATTGCAGAAAATTGAAAAATTCCATAATTCATGCATTTTTCGTTTTGGATCTATCTAATTAGATATTTTGAGGGTAACTAACGATTTTTCACATTGCGGAAAAATGCAGGGCATATGTTTCTCATATAACTGTTTCAAATGTCTTCTTTTCCTTTCTTTAGTCTAACCATCAGAAAGCCTCAACGGCCAAAATCTTATCATTCTCACTTTCTTACATTGTTATTAAGCTTCGGAATATTATACCCTTTTTAATTTTTCTAGGGTTCATTTAATTCATTTTTTAATCCCAAATTTTCAGTGATTTTTACCAACACATTAACAGTTTTTACCCCAGAAAATGGGCATAAAGGTGTAATATCCAGAAAAATGATTCTGATATCACTTATATATAAGTATATATCAGTCTTTTCAATTTTCAGCTATTTTATTGAAAATTTATAGTTTTCAACCATAAACTCCAAAGCGCCCACAACTGCCAAAGTGCAAATATGATTAGTTTTGCTGTATTATGCATAAGATTTCAGAATATTCTTCAAAATTGGCCAAATGAACATAGGAGGAGGGTTACCGGCAGACAATGTGATATTTTTGCGACATTTCAATACATTAGGATATATTTTCAAAATTATGTCAAACTTTCTATCTTCACGTTAACTTCTGACATATATTAAGTAAATTCACTGGTAGCTTAATATACATCACCATGTTTTTGACAGTGATATTTTTGCGATTTTTCTGAGATTTTATTAAAAAGATGCGATATCTATTATAATCTGTAATACAATATTGATAATGCTTTCAGATAAATGCTACATACGCTATATACGTGATAGCTAAATATATTATAAAAATGTCTTGATGAATAAATTCGTTTTTACAATCTATGATGTTACAAATGGGAAATCGCTATTATCATTTTACTACATTTAATGATAGGAAAGTTCTTCCCCTTCAAAACAGATTTATGAAAAATTATTTCATTTTGATTTCACGACAGAATTAGTCTGTGTAATGTCCAGGTTGCCCATACATGGTTAACGGTTTCATGCACTTATTTTATGTGATTATTATATCAGAAAAGGAAGAGGAGCTCAGCGTGGTCGAACCAGACCAAATAGTGGACAAAAAGAACAGGAGATGTTTACCCAAGAAATGAATGTACCATGTTTCATATGTTTCCGTCAACAAGGTATTGTTACAACCCGCCCCTGTGGTCACCGCTGTATGTGTCCAAGTTGTTGTTTCAAAGTCGAAGATTGCATTGTTTGCCTAAAACCTATCGAAGATCGAGTAGGTCCAGGTAAGTATTAAAAGGCATGAGCTGTACCTCCAGTCAGGGTAACATGAGTTACATTATTTTCATCTATTGATATTTATTTTGTTGTTTTTTAATCATTTATTAACTCTGTGGTATTTGCATTAGTTCTTATTCACGGAAACGAAAATTCTTATTGTTAGATGAATTCTAGTCATGCTGCAAAATATAAACTTGTCGTGTTTGAATTTCTTTCTTTCTTTCTTTCTTTCTTTCTTTTTTTTTTTTTTTTTTGAACATAAAATGCTATTAATTGTATCCTTCGATCCAGTTCAGTACAGCTGAAGAACTCACAAATATCAGTTCATGCATCATTGTGCGATACAAACCACATCGTGTTGACCAATGAATTGTGCCACTTCGGCCTTATGTGGCGCCATGATGCATATAATTACATTAATACGACACGGTACAGTCTGAGAGATAAAACTTTTACACAATGGATATGCAAAGACGACAAATGTCCATTTTCAGAAATTGATAGGAGAAGCGTCGTTGTGTAGAGGTTACTAACACTCAGCTATTGTTGAATTTTGAAAAAGTATATTTAATAACATTCTTATATTACATGTATGCCTTACTAGTTTGATGACTTGCTATTTATTATTATGGGGTACTTTTATTATTTTCATTTAGATGGGCAGAAAATTGTTCCACTGCTTGATTTATGCAAAGTGCAGTAATATTTACTGTCACATCATCAAGGTGCCAGTATTTGCCACTATAACATTAATGCGATAACGTGAACAATTAAATAAATCTGTGGTGGACAATTACCATACCAAGAAGTGTTGTATTGTTATGCAGTCTGGAATATCTATAGAACCAAGAAGTGTTGTGTTTTTATTGGAATATCTATAGAACTTGTCTATTCACAGAGAAGTCAAATAACTGTAAAGTACATTGTAAAATTTATTTGACTGTAACTGAGTTTATGTTCATAAGAAATATTTTATCGTGTCACTTCTCGTTAGATTATTTCAATAACTGTTCCCCTGTTGGATCTGAGATGGTAATAGCAATGAATGTTGTAGCTTGTATTTCATTGCCTTGATAAGCAATTCATGGTAGTTTTGAGTAGTAATATGTATATATATGTGAGTATATCAACATCAATTCTGTGCTCCAGATGCGTATTACACAAATCATGTCTTTTTAGGGATGCTAAAACCCGAAGATATGAAAATGAGAAATACAGAGAAAGCGCAAAATTATCGTTAGATTGACGTAATAATGTCGATAGATATATTGATTATTGTTTTATGTCAATCAAAGACTATTTCACGTATATGGTAACGACATCTAATGGATACATTGCATAGAAATTTATATCTTTGCAATGAACCCATCCGAAGCAGTGAGGGACTTTTTACGTGCAGCGGGTACCATGACACAGTCATCTCGGTTTTACTGTCTCATCCAAAGACCTCCCGCAAGCACCTCATCCACTGCTCCACACCGGCTTCGGCTTAATAGGAAGAGTAAATCACCATGTGAGGGCAGACTTATGCATGAAGGAGTTTATTATTAGTTTTTTGACAATTTATACATTTTTAACAGCAATATCGGATTGAAATGTATCTCGTATAAGTACCGTAACACTGAAATAGAATTGTGATATGTTTGGGTACTGATGGTCCACAAATAATATGCAGGATCGTGATGTATCCTTTAACGTGTTAGCTCCTGTCTTCTTTGGTCGTTATTTTCCTTATATTCTATTTATGTTGAAAAATGTGAAGTATGATTTCATTCAGTTTGAATATTTATGTAAAGCTTGTATCAAACAATGTAAATTCTGTGAATGTGGCTTTTTGTGCAGTCGTCTCGCTTTTGTCATGATAATTAAATTTTGGTATAGAATGTATTCATGCTGTAAGCCTTTCAATTTGCATGATGATTTTGGCGTACAAATAAATAATTTAAATAAGGACAACATCAGTTTTCCTTAGCTTATCACTATAATTGGATGAAGGTAACGACAGGATTAATGTAGTGCATTTTCTGATTATAGGATGCTTCATTATACAGTCCTTTCTATGACAACTTGATGATTTCAAATTTAGTATTTCCAACTTTCCTTTTTCTGAGAGGCAACATACTATCCACTCCTTGTATGACGTTTTTATTTCACAACTTACAGTCTATACCAGGGCACACTGCAAAAAACATGGTTTCCAGAAACTTGCGGGAAATGTCCCAGTTACTGCAAGTTTCCGAAAGGTTTCCGTGCGGAAACTTGCTGAAACATGGTGTTTCCGGAACGGAAACTGGTGGAAACTTGCAGTAACTTGATATTTCCGCAACGGAAACCTTCCAGCAATTTTCCGCCACCGGAAAGTGAGGGAAATCGGGACATTTAAGGGAGTGTACATGAATGAAACCTACTGAATCCAGAACATATCATCAACTTAAACTTGAAAATTAAAGCTCTTACTACAGCCTGGAGACCTAAGGAGGATCGATTCCGCTACTGAAACTGGCGGAAACCTGCTGAAAGTAGGACATTTTGTAATATATGAAATATCTAACTATACAGTATAGATGCCAAGAGATGTTGTTTCCAGAAAAGTATTGGTAGAAATCAACCTCTCAAAATACAATAAAATCTGACAGCTAATTTTGTACCTTGAAATCTGATATATCTACTGTATACACCCATCACATTTTCAGACACAAAAAAAGAAAAACAAGACTACACACACAGCGTATGTACTAAACATGAAAACTTCGTCCTGAGGGCTAAGCTATTTGATACCAATCTACTCACACAAGAAAAACAAATGTCTGGCATTGTCACTGAGGAAATTCTTTAGTCGATATCTAATGCGGTTTGAGGTCCTTATTTCAAAAATGTAACCGACATTTTGGAACATGATCATATAAACGCACTGTCTTTACCTTTGTAAACTGACCGGATTCGACAGTGTATGCGATATGTGTTTTATGCAAATAGGAGACTCCCACTCCATTCAGGCACATGGTCTTTTAACTTATTTTTGAATTGGAGTTGGCATTCATCTCAATGTGGAACTAAACACGATATTGCCCATTTATTTTAGAACCTTGAAATTGGTATAACTCAGGGTACATATTTGTGTTACTAGCTTGCAGATTTTTCACCTTACGTGGATCCTGATGCCCATGACGTGAGACTCAGATACCCGGAAGTGAGATCCTGGTGTCCCGGATGTAAAACCCTGGTGTCCCAGAGATGAGATTCAGGTGCCCCCGGAAGTGCGACCCTGGTACCTAGATGAGATTCTGGCGGTTGCTCCCAGGGTTGGGACACTGGTGTCACGGAGGTAAAATTGCTGTGCCTCAGAGACGCTGGTGCTCAGGACGAGCACGCGTTTGCTGCTCGGCTAGCCCCTCCCATCCAATCTCCAAAGCAGAATTATCGTTCCTTTACAATCCACACACGCCTCTGCCAACGTCTCAGGTTTTACAAGATTCTTGTAAAATCACAGATTTTGCCTCTAAACGGTATGGGTTGGTCTTCAGTGGCTTTATTGGTTAAAACTAAAGCATTTACCATGTTACATTGAATTTTAATTGGGCTTTTACATGAAATCAGCCCTGAATTTATACCGCACTGTATTTTCTCAGCGTACAAATCGGCGTACTAATACAATACTGTTTGTCTGTAATACTTTCATTTGCACATAACACGTCTTGTAATTTCTAAATGGACATTTCAAACAATGTCCAGTTTCTTTTAACTCCACAACACAGACGCGCACGCTGCACATAATACCCGAAAAGGGGATGCTGCAGTATAAGGAGATAGATAGATCTAGATGTCCTTCATTACAAATAATTCATAAGGAAATAAATCAAATAAATGACAATGATAATTCACAGCATAATAATATTTAAATAGTAATGCATGCCTGTTATCTACATTCATAGATTATCATATACTTGTATAATAAATATAATTTATAATGATAATAGACGTGTTTTTGTTAGAAAATACTTCCAACAACCAGCGAATTAATATCAGGTCATTTCAACATCAGGTCAATAGTTATTGATGCCTCTCTTCACCTGTGCATGAATATTTTTGAATTTAAACATTAGATATTCTTTATTATCATTATTTCTATAAAGAAAAACAAAAATATATCCAATAATTATTCAAAATATACATCAGGTCAATATCAGGTCATTAAACCATCAGGTCATTAGACCTTCCCCGGTCAGAGTTAATTCGAAAGTGAAACCTTCATCCGTCAGCTGTCCGTAGGTTTAGAAAATGACATGAAATGAACTTCTTCTTTGTTTTTGTGATAATATTTAGTGTCTACGGTTCATCAGAAAGTTTTTTGGACTCAGTCAAAGAATGGCTGTTTGGAGATGATACTAGTGGTAAAACTCTCGTGCGACAAAGCGCCAAGTTTGAAGTTGTTTCCACAGATGAGAAGTTTTTAAAGTTTGCCAGTGCCCTAGCCGACCTGTCTCCTCTTGATGCATGCTATCATATTGTAAGTTTATACATCAGGAGAGTGCTTGGTTTTGCAAACCCACTTCATTGTACAACAATCAGCCATGTTGGTCACCTCTTTTTCTTGTCATACATACATGATCTGTATGTAGAAGTGCTCCTAAATACCAAACACTATCAAACTTTTATGTTTTCTTGCCTTTAAGTGCTATTTTTAGGTGACCCAAACATATTTTATAGTCCATACGGTTACTATCCATATAATTATTTGAGAATAATATAGTCTGAAGTCCCATTCATGAATAAACACAATAAAGGATTTACGCATGATCCGGCTTTGCCATATTGAATCAGGAACAATATTGGCTTATATGAAGGATATACACCATATTGAATCGTGCTTATATACGGGATTGACGTATAGAACTTTCAATTTATGTTTGCTTTCAAGAATTTTTACACTGAAAAACAGATATTCTTATACAACTTAATATATACTGAAAGACGATGGTATTTTTTCAATACATTGTCATTTTACATTTCTGTTTACTTTCAATCAAGACATTTCATCTTATAATTATGTACATGTCATGATGTACACATGTATTGTAAAAGTTACAACATTCAAATTATGTATGCCAGCAATAGTTAAATCAATAAGGAATTGAATTGATCATACATGTATGATTCAAAGTTTAATTTCTTTTAGTTTCGATAGATTTCAGTCTGTATTAGAAATAAGGGCCAACAACCTCTAAATCTGTAATTAGTGAATAACTCTCTGGATAACATAACAGTTTTTAAAACAGTTCTCAAAAGCGGAATCTCAATATGTCAATCCTGTACATAAGCCAATATCGTTTCCGATTCATTACGGTGGCATGTAATTCCTTTATCAGTCTACGCGAAAGTCACCGGACCGTCGGTTTTCGCCGATAAATTTTGAGTCGGGTTGGTATTTTTTTTCCCGAAACGGGACTGGCGGTCCAGTACGAAAAATCAAAATGTTTGTCCTTAAATCTTAATCAAAATAGCTTTATTCAATTTTCTTTATAAACGAATACCTACAAGAGGTTTTCTATTACAGTTTTGATTAAAACTACATCCTAGTCTTTTTTGAAATGTGTTTTCTCCGTTGTTATGTCTGGAAGTGTAAAAGCCGATGCCGGTCCGAATTGTATCTTGTGATTGAAGTAGTTAGTGATAGCTAGCGCAATTGTGAATTGAAGGTCACCACAAGAAGGTTTTAATGTATTTCAAACTAAATTATGTCGAGGGGGCGGTGCCAGGGAGAAGAGGAAGGCTAATGCCACTATAAGTGAAGTGTCTCGCCGGGAAAAGGCTATGAAATATGTTAAACATGTTTTCACAAAATGAGTAAATGAATAAATTCAATTTTAAATCTATAAAGTTCTGTTTTATTATTAAAATGAAGTGGATACATGTATATCATAAATGACATCAAGATCATACAAAATTTGACGGTCTGGTAAAATGGCTTCAGGTCTGGTAAAATTTCTACTTTCACCAGACCTGTGGTCCTGTAAAAAATTTAAACTTTCACGTAGACTGCTTTATTCATATTTATTCATGAATGGAACTTCAAACTACATTATTTTCAATTAAATTCTATGGATAGTGACCATATGGACAATGAAACATGTTTGAAACACCTAGAAATTGCATTTAAAAGTATAAAAAACATAAAAGTTTGGTAGTGTTTGGTATTTATGAGCACTGGTATGTAGGTTATGTCCTAAGATAACATACACTGGATGATACTTCCTCTGAATGAATAAGCCGGTGTGGCCTAGTGGATAAGGTGCTCGGCTCGTGATCGAGAGGTCGTGGGTTCGACTCCCGCCCGGGGCACACCGGTGTTCTGTCTTTCGGATGAGACAGTAAAAACCGAGGTCCCGTGTCACGGTGGGCGTGGCACGTAAAAGATCCTTCACTGCTTCGGGTGGGTCCGTTGCAAAGGTCTAAATTTGTATGCAATGCATCAGGCAGATGCCTTCACCATATACGTGAAATAATCGTGGAGTGACGTAAAACAATAATCAATCAATCAATCAATCCTCTGAATGTTCCCTTTGCTCAAAGCCAGTGTGGCCAAGAGGATAAGGTGCTCGGCTCGTGACCGAGAGGTCCCAGGGTCAACTCCTGCCCTGGGAGCACTGGCGTTCTGTCTTTCGGGTGAGACAGTTAAAACCTAGGTCCTTTGTTACGGTAGGCATGGCACGTAAAAGATCCTTCACTGCTTCGGGTAGGTCCGTTGCAAAAGACTAAATTTATATGCAATACATCAGGCAGATGCTGTCACCATATTGCATAAAAGCAGCATATGTGTGAAATAATCGTGGAGTGATGTAAAACAATATTCAGTCAATCAACAAAGTCCTTTTGCTCATGATTACTGATATGTCATGTACCACAGACTCTGATCGATACTGCTCCATATAAGGAGAATACACACAAAAGGCACATTTTCTCCCATAGACTGAATAATTCGGACAGAAGTAATTCTCACTTGGATGGTTGGTTGGTTGATTGGTGTTTTACGTCGCTTTCAACAATATTTCAGTTATATCGTGACATGGAAGCAGGAGGTTACCAACCTCTTAAATATAGTGGCGCAACCCGGGAATCGAACCCGGATCGTCGGCGCCGCAAGCCAAGCACTTAACCACTACACCAAGCCTGCCCCTTCTCACTTGGAAGTTTACTCAAGCAAATTAAGGTGATCAAATGACCATGTTCTGAAGGAAGTGAGAATGGAGTAATTCACATTAATTCTCAAGTTACCACGAGACACTTACTGTCAAAACTTTCATGAATTACATTTTGTACTGAACACATTTTGTGAGTATTCTCCTGATTTAACGCTTGACTGATCAACATAGCATCAATGCAGCAAAAATCCTAATACCAACAGAACATTGCTCATGAACATGTATATTTCCTAGCTGCAACTTTAAATGTTCTGTAAAATCAATCACAAAAAATCAAATTGATGGATATAAATTATTACAATGTACTTGTCATTGTAAGGAGATCACATATTGGTTAAAGTAATGTCAGGATGAATGTTCAGATTGGATAGCATGCAGATTGCATTGTATGAAAATTGCTTTTTTTCAGTCAAATCGGAAATTAATTAAACTAGGTCAGTATATGTATGATTGAGATTTCATCATTCAGTTTTTTTTCCCAAAATTTTCAAAATAAAGAAGACTAGACTAGATACTTTGTTAGAATGTGCATGTATCATGTATGTAAGTGTTTTTTCATTTCAGATTTGACTAGGTCAATATGACCAATATTTCGTATTTGATTGATGTTTTTGTATACAGGTACATGTAATTCAAAATTTTAGAAGTCCACAAATGTGATACAATGTGCTTTGCATGTGAGGTACCTTACAGTGGTCAGTGGTCAATTTCAAAACTAGCCTTTCAGTCTTTCCATACCATCTTCAGCAGTTTCTCTAAGAATATACACATGTGTGGTTTTTGTTATATGACAGTGTTTTACTTTTCACACAGGTGAGTGGTGATCATAATGGTTGATTGATGTTGATCAGGTCTGTATAATATCACATGGACCATTCAAATTTTTCAATGTAAAACTTTGCATTATTTTAATTTAATGATGTATACATGTGTACAGGTATCAGTTTATACCGATGTAACAATTAATTTGTAAATTTGAAGGTTGTGTTTAGTCTAAAGAAGAAATGTGGAGAATTATCAGAAGAAGACTTAGGAAAACTTGCAGTGCAGCTGCTGAACTGTCAGTCAGAGGCAGAAAATCGACCAACATTCAAATGTACTCAAGAAATGGTAAATCAAGTGACACCCTTTTTCACAAAATGGATCACCCTTGATTTAGTGGCAGCATGACCTGACTTTATTGTTTCTTATACTATATCTTTACCATAACAAAATTCACATTTTAAGTACATGTACTTTAAATTATCCAAAAGTTAAATTTTTACATCACTACAAAGGTAAAAGTTTTATTTTATTGATCACAGTTTGATCAACAAGTGTAACTTCCTACAAATGTATAAGTATTTTAGTATTTTCATCATTTTACTTAAAGTACTATTACATGAAATTTCATATACCCTATCTCAGTATCTGTCATCTATCAGATATATAAATGTATATATGCCCAAGACAAACATTGAGTGGCATGTGTGGTCCTACAAGTTCCTTATTTATACATGTTGGTTCAAATTTCAATCTAAGGTTACTGAACAGTGGTTCAGTATTTGATGTCAGTACCGCAAAGTCTTTGTTTACTATTTACAGAGATGAAATATTCCTGTACTTTAAAACCTAATGCAAATCAGCAAACACAGCCTTGGGCTGTCTACTGTTATGATTATCTACATAGGTAGTTCATACTAGTCTTACGTAGATTAGGTTGATTCACTTCTACATTGTACAAATATGGCAGATATACAGTATGTGTAGCTTATTTTAGTAGAGACACATGTAAATTTATCCTTTGTGAATTTATGACTTTAGATGTTTCCAAAGATGTGATACAGAATAGTCATGACTTCGCAGATATTCCACACAACTCTACTTTCAACAGTTTGCATTAATAGTTGACTGTGCTAGGATAGCACTGATTAATCTAATAATAGAAAACAATCTTAATGTATAGAAATCTTTATTGATTGTAGACAATAGCCCAGTGTACCGAACACATGGATGGTCCTACATGGAATGCCTACCAAATTGTTGGCAATAGAGCTAGGGCAATGTGTTATGCTTCTCAGCAACATCAATTTCGTAAGATGACGGAAATGGCTGTCAATGATCTGGCTACAGCAGCTCTTAATCAGATTCAGTCTTTGGAGCAACTTAAGGTAAGTACAGTCATTGGCCATGGAATACTCCATAGTCTGTAGACCACATGTAAGTGAGTCATATATGTTTATACTGTTGCTTTTGATAATAAAAGTAAAAATTGTGAGTACACATACTGTCTGTGGACAAAAAACTTCAACATAACATAGATTTTAACATTGGAGATAACTTGTAAACACATAAAATTTAATTCACACAAAAGAAATAGAAATCTTAGCATGACTTAAAACTGTAAACAAACAGTACATTTTACAGTGACTTTTTGAAGATTATGTATAAGACAACAATTGAAATACAGAAATTGATCATCATTGACACTACAGTATATATTTAATCTTGTTACGCAGCATGGCCAAGAGATGTTGCATGGATTAACCACAGAAACAGTACGAAAGTTGTTCGAAAGTCAACAGGAACTCCTTGGAACTCATCAACAACTCAGAATAGCACACAAAGATGTCATGAACCATGTCACTGATAATGTTGATGCTTTAGTAAAGGAGAAATCTTTGATCTCTGCTGGAAATAAGCAGTTGGCAGAAATGATTGAGAACATTAAAGTAAAATTGGGTAAGACTCACCACAAAATATCATATTGGTCTCAAATATATAATTTTAAGGGTATTTTTCAGACCAATTTATTCTTTATAAAATGAGATATTGTTTTCTTATTGCTGACTTTTAGTGGAATTTTTATTCCCCTGCCAGGTATGGCATAGGGCATTAAGTTTTTGCTTCCGTCCTTCTGTCCATCCATCACACATTGGTTTCTGGATGAAAACTCAAGTACCTTTCAACATATTCAGACCAAATTACAATATATGCTTACTTATCACGAGAAGAAAAACCCTATTGATTTTGGTATCAAAAGGTCAAAGGTCAAGGTCACAGCTGATGAAAATAGACTGTAAGTATTGCTTTTGGATGATAACTCAAGTACCTTTCAATATATTCAAACCAAATTTGGATATATACTTACTTATCAAGAAAGGAAGAACCCTATTGACCTTGATGAAAACAGATTGTAATTACAGTCAAACTTTGATATCTCGAACACTGATATCTCGAATACCTGGCATATCTCGAAGTCGAACGTCGGTCCCAAAAAAAATCCTTCATATTATGATTAAATTCACCCCGGATGTGTCAAACACTGATATGTCGAATACCATGCTTATCTCGAATACATTTTTAAGTCCGGAAGTTCTTATTTACCCGGTTTATCTCGAAGTTGGCTTCTTATTGACAATATTCCCCGGCGTTTACCCTAAATGACAGGTCGCTCGCGTGGTGTGATCAATTGGCCGTGTCGGTGTGCAAAGCCGCAGTAATTACATAATCAATTGCGTACCCTGTTATTTATACCAAATATTAATAAATGATGATAGCTTATTAAACTTGACACAAATTAATTATAATAATATAAGATAATTAACATTAACTGTAATTAGTGCTTTTTCATACCTGCGTTTAAAGAAATTTCTTTACACTGTTCATTAATTATCACTTTTTCCCATCTGTGTGTATGTCTATGTATTTTTATGCAAAGTAATAATAATTAAATCAAATTATGACGTGTGTCTTTATCTTGTTTTACGTATAAGCCCATCCTCGGTTTCAGGTATAGTATAAGACAGTTATATCCAGTATTGGATTTAAATTATGATGTTACTGAAAAGGAAACATGACGTTTTCAGTTTTGGAGTATATTCTCTATATATTCATAGAATATAAAAGGTATGATGAGATTTAGGTTAATTATTTAGGAACAATACAACATGTACATCTTCATGCGTATTTATTGATAAATACATGTATATCTCATACATCTACTATAATAATCACAAATGTCAAATGAATCAGTGTACATTAACAAATGCAAGATTTGTGATCCTAAACTGGAAATTTGGATATCTCGAACTACGGATATCTTGAAGTATTTTCCACGGTCCCTCCGACTTCGAGATAACGAGGTTTGACTGTATTTGTTTACTAATGATAACTCAAGTACCGTTCATCATATTCATACCAAATTTGGATATATGCTTATTTATGAAGAGAGGAAGAACCCTATTATTTTGGGGTCAAAAGGTCAGAGGTCACAGCTGATGAAAATAGTCTGTTATTATTGGTTTTGGATGATTACCCAAATATCTTTCATCATATTCAAACCAAATTTGGATATATGCCTACTTACATGTATCAAAAGAGGAAGAACCCTATTGATTTTTGGGTCATAAGATCAAAGGTAAGGTCACAGCTGATAAAAAAGCCTGAAATAACTGGTTTCTTAGGTGATTCTCATATATTATTAAATGCTCATTAGAATTTGATCATATTTTACTATTCAAGTTTAGATTTGAGGGTCAGTATGGCAAAAGGCAATACTACACTACTGGTAATATTTATAGGAGTTATGGCCCAAGAAACTTATAATGTAGGAAAGTTTCTTGCTGCTATGAATTAAGCCCACAGGAAGGGACATATGTTTTACAAGCATGCTCTAGTTGTATATATTTTCTTAGATCACACAGCTCAGAGATTGACAGATCAAACAGACAAGCAGGAAAAAAATCATGAGAAAATTTCAAAAGATTTGAACAAAATCCATCAAAAGGCACAAGATGCTCTTCATAAATTAGGTACGTATTCACAAAATGGCAACATAGTTTTACTCTCTTTATCTTACATGTATTTGCCCTGATCCAATTTGCTCTAAAAAGTCTGCGTAGCCTAGTGGTATCACGCTCGTCTGCTGATCGGGAGGCTGGGGTTCGAGTCTCACTGTGGTCATGCCGGTGTCTTGTCTTTCAGATGAGACAGTAAAAACCAAGGCCCCGTGTCATGGTATGCTTGGCACGTTAAAAATCCCTCACTGCTTTGGGTGGGTCCGTTGCAAAGTTAAAAATTTGTATGCCCTTCATCGGGCAGATGCCATCACCATATACCTGAAATATTCGTGGTGTGACATTAAACAAAAATCAATCAACCAATTTGATCTAAAAAGCTCACACATGACAGTAGTTAAAGGCTCACTAGTGACAGTGGTACCAGGCTAAAACAAAACAGTGGTAAAATGTTCACGTGTAGTGGTAAAAGGTTCACACATGACAATGGTAAAATGCTCACACATGATGGTTAATTGCTCGTCCCCGACAGTTGTTCAAGGCTCACACACGACCTTGATAAAGGCTCACATGTGACAGTGGTAAAAGGATCTCATGTTAAAGTGTTTTTGCTCACATTTTACATTTGCAAAAGACTCGGACACAACAGTGGTGAAATGCTCACATATGACAGTGATAAACAGCTCACATATGACCGTGATAAAAGGCCCAAATTAGACATACATAACTGAAAGCTCAAACAATAGAGGTGAAAAGGCTCACACATGTCAGTAGTAAAAGGATCAGACAAGGTGGTATTTAAGGCTCAAACATTATGGTGGTTATTGACTGTAGTTAGTTTGATACTTGTCTATCAAGAAGACCCTTTTGGCATTTGTAAATAAAGTTGACTCTTGTTTATTTGAAAATTGATAACTCGAATTTCAAGTGAATTCTCACTCATTTGTAAAGTTCTGATTCCAAGTACTTTATGAATGGACATACATCCTTATCTTGAACAATGCTGTATAAGTTTTTGCATTCTATATTGATAAAATCCACATCAGAACATAACAACATTTATTTACTTCACAGATGAGAGTGCAACACGATTACTGGAGAATCACCGTGAGATGACCAGATTTTACCAGCAGATGTATGGTAACGTAGTAAAAATAAACTCCTCTGTGTCTGAGTTGATGACAGCAGTGAACAACATGCAGGTACAGCTGGAGAAGAAAATTAGTTGGTTCACACAAGTCTTGGGCAGCTCAGGTAAAATTCCTATCATGTCTATGTTTTCATCAATCTTCCCACATACCCTATATATGTTCATACATATCAAAGCAACTGAAATTACACACCTTTATAATAAAGAATCATAAATAACAATCTTTAATAAGTGCCATAAATTTTGGACTTAGTTGGAAATGCTACTTATATTATAGCATTTTATGTGTATCATTTATCATAATTACTAGAATTAGCAAGTGAGTAAGAGTAAAGTGAAATTCACAAGTAGAGTTGAGCAGTTACAGTTACACATTGACCCAAAGAATTCTTTTTTGGTCTCCTGTATTTTGCACCCTCAAAAGTAAATAAACAAGTTTTAAAAGATCGGTGACATTTTCACCTGTAGATATTTTGGTGTTCAATATAGACTTTACCATCCATATATTTTTTGAAAAAAAAAATGCACTATGAGAATTTAAATGTAAATTTAGGAGCACTGGTTTACACTTTTGTGTAAAATGACAGTGTCTGGTGTAGTTTGTAAATTTATCCCTAAATTAGAAAGATTATATTTTCTGTACAAGTTCCAAATCAAATGTAAAAAGGGAGTACATGTACAAAATGTGCATGCCTGATTTCATGTGCAATGTAGGATTATGTCATGTACTTTGAAGAAGTGATATCACGATTATTAAGGATTGTTAATTACTTAAACTCTCAAATTTCAATCCTCTTTTAACACTTTTGTACTATTTTGTACAGGTTTAAGAAGCATTGTAATGATGACTTGAACATTATTATTGTAGAGGACAAACTGAACCTGATCCTGCTGATAGGCCAACATGCTGGTTATTACTTTCTCTTGATGATGTTAGTAGCGTACATCAAACTTCCTCGCCTCTCACGACTCCTTGTTTTAGTAGCTAGTATCGTCAATGGGACTTTAGTCGTGAAGTATCAGAATGGATTCACCTTTCAAGAAGTCACATGTGCTATTGCTATATTGATTATAGGTACTTATTACTGGTATTTCTTTTATTTGTATACCTATTTGTAAAACCATTGTATGTTCACATATTCGAACAGTCTGAAAAGTGAAATAATTATGTTGATAAGGCCATGTAAAATTAATTCTGTTTCTCAGACACCGCTGTGCGCTCAAATTTGTCGCCGACAAGTCGTATTTATTACAACCTCGGAAAAAAATAGCCGCTGTGCCTCCGTTTTGATCCATTGTTAAATCTAAAATATCTTTTATAGAACACTTTTTTTCCCCTAGGAGAAAGAGACAGTACTTTGTCAGTGTTAATAAAACGTTTAATGTAATGCTGTTCAGAATCCGGAAGGTCACACGCAGTGCGACATAGTCTTATTCAGATCGAAAATGGCGCATTAAACCATTTACTCGGTGTGCCCTTTTGCGCATTCAAATTTTGAAGCAGTGAACATCGGTTCCGAAATGCACGTTTTTGGTTTTTGACAAGTGTCTTTGTAATATCTGGTTTGAAAAAGACCCATGATTAACAGCGATACAATCTTACTGATGCTTCCCAAAGCCTATCCAATGCGCTTTAAAAAACTCAGCTTCCAGTCATTTATAGCCTCTTTATCTGGCACTAGCGCTAGTGGTCTTTTTAGTGAAGTTGCATGTACTCCCCACGGGATCTTGAAAAACAGCCAGACCAGAAGCCTGATTTATTAACAGTCATAGATGTTAGTTGTAACTGTAAATCAGGTATTTACGAGATCAGCTACGTACTCCTACTTCACGTAAACGCCCTTTCACATCATAACGAATTGACGCAACCTAGGCGTAACGAATTGTAAAAATTTGACAAACATTCCGTGTAAGTCTGCTTATAGGTGCTGGCGTACGCTCTGTGCATCATTTGCGTATGTTCTTTGTATGATATGCATACGCTCTGCGTATGTTGTACAAACTGAAATACGTGGCTTATTTATAGATTACTCAATAACTGTGTTTCTACTTCTCCATAATTTCAGTCAAAGTTTCAGATCACATATGTGTATATACACATGCAAGGCAATTTCATTCATGAAAAAATCTTATTGCAGAACTGCAAAGAAGTACTGTTCTTGTCATCTTTCTGTATATTCCGTGACTATTTCCACATCCATTCATAAAACTTTTATATAATCACCAATATTTCAAACTACAAGGTCAAAGCATAAACTTTAAGACTCACAGCTAGTATAAAATCTCTGCGTTGACAGCGCTGTAAGCATACACTACGCGTACATTACTCATAACTTTAGCTTACTGAGAGAGTTCGCAGTGGAAATGCCAATGATACGCTGCGTACAGGCCGTTCGTTGGCATACATCGAGAATTTTTATGCTGCAATGTACGAGTGCATTGACGACGAACTTAAAAGGTTCCAGAACGTTCTCCCGACATAATGCCAACGTATGACAGCGAGTGCCAAAATGTCGCCATACACAGGCATACGCATTTTTGATTTGTTACAGAGTGAGAAATTGTTCAAAGTCAGAACTGAAGGCAAATTAAGGACTTCTCAACCACAATTTTGTTAATCACTGCAGAAATTCATAACAAAAGCATTTAATTAGATAAATGGTCCATTGAAATTGAAAATATGGCTCACTGAAGTCTGAGCAAAAGGAGGGGGGGGGGGGGGGGGGGCATAGTTCCATTGATCCAATTTACCTTCCAGATCACTGCTGTTACCAAAAACCATCTTTATGACCTTATCTGAAAGTATCCCTAATAACAATACAAATGCAACTAGCAGCCAAAAAAATAAATACCCTACCTACCTTGCCACTTTTTGGAGACCCAATTATCTGAGAAACATAGAATTAATTTTACATGGCCTAACTAACCCTTTTTATGTAAAGCAGGAGATATTTTTGTGTGTTATACAAACAGATTTAGAATTATTTTACAGCAAATGTAATGTATCACATATGGAGACCAAAACATCGCCTTTCCAATGCACAGCCAAACTATCTAACTGTAGAATCAGCAGCCACTGAAGCCAGTACTGAAGAAGATATGTCTGAAGGACTCACTGCATCAGAGCTGCAAACTCTGCAAGCACTGCTCAACAAAGCACAAAACATATGTAAGATTTCTATATTTATTCCAACATTTTTTATGCCCCCGGATTGACAGATTGGGGGCATATTGTTTTTGCATATTGTTTTTGTCCTGTCTGTCCGTTTATTTGTCTGTTTGTTTGTCTGTCTGTCTGACAACTTTAACCTTGGCCATAACTTTTGAATCATGAGGGATAGAGACTTCATATTTCACATGCATACTCAACTTATAACTTATGAAGCCCTTTCAAATGACATCAAGGTCGATGACCTTTTGACCTTGACAATGACCTTCACACTAAAAATAACTTTGTGGACTTTGTTGCTGCTGGGGTATTAGCCTTTCACAAACACAGCTTGGTTTGGGATTTGTTTTTTTTTTTTGAAAGTTGAAACAATAAACTAATCAATGTATTTTAAAGGCATGTTTTGAGAAAATTTCTTTTTACATATATTTAGGATACATATTTTAGAATACAAAATCCAGTCATCATTCATATGATAACTCTAGAATAATTAAGATATCGCCAATTGATAATGTCATATGAGGCACATTGCTATCATGGTGGCTGATGATGATGTAGCTGCAACTATTTCTGATTGTTAACCTAGGATTCCTCTTGTAGTTAATTCATTATGGGTGTGAAGATGTGGCTCCTATCAGTGCCACATACCTCCATTACTTGACACTACAGTACTGATATTTAGTGATTCAAAGGTGTAATATGAAGTTCACTGATATGAGTGTAAATTAATAGTTATGCAATTTGCAATCAGAAGTCTATTTACTAATTCTACATACATTGCTGTGATTACAGTTTGTCTCATTTAAATGCAACCATGGTAAGTTTTGATTTAGACACTGCAGGATTATGAGTGCTTATGCAGTCTAGGGATTGGAATGTGTTAGTAGGTCTTATGAAGGTTTTGAAATCAAGTATCTTATCCCCGTGAACCTTACTGCTTCAGTACTGTAGTGTCCAGAATATTCATCATTTGGTTTAGCATTTTATATGTGAATTTTACAAGTGGATCATAAGAATTAGTTAATTTATATATATAACATATGTATTTTATCCTGCGACCTGTAAAAGATTATGAATCTGTCATCTCCATATTGATCATGATAAAGTAATTTATGCTTTGCTCAAAATTTGTTTCATATCTTACATGTTCTCTCATATACATTCTAATGTCGAAGACCGATGGACTGCATTTTGCTTCCTTTGCACATCCACTTATTTGGTTGTATATTTTCAAGTTAAATTCAAAATCACTAGTTTAAGAACATATGTAATAAGATCAGATGTTGGTGGAGATCAGAATGTATAGGACATTTTGTGAAAGTTGGAATAGGCTGTATCAACACTAATTTCAATTCAATAAAATGCAGATACATCACAAACCTACAGCATAATTGGTAATATCTAGCAAGGGAGATAAGCCAACTGCAACATCCAACAGTGTTCTATACATTACTTTATTGCAGTATTGGCTTAATTCCAATAAATAAAAGATTAAAACTTAGGCACTCTTACTCACAATATAACTAGTTACATCATCTGTAAAAATTATTTGATTCCAAACTGTCCCTTTTAAACAATTTCACCAAGTGTCTGTATACATAATGAGCAAGTGGCATCCTTAAAGTGAGATTGATAGTAGAATGCATGTGTTTAAGAAAGTAAAAGTTATAAAGAATCTCTGTACAAGTTATCTTAAGTGTTTTTTAACTGTTGTTTTGCTTACAGTTACTGCTAACCTTCAAGCAGCAAGGAGGCCTACAGAGAGAGCAGAGTCAGAGACAGATACTGTCTTTCCTCCAAGACCTGATTCATCCACTGTATGTAATTTAGTGTTTCTATAATAAGACAGTTATAGCAATATGTCATGTATTATCATGTGACTTAGATATTACTTAAAGACAAATAAAAATCTCCTCTTTCATATGAAAATACACATGACTGTCTTCAGATTATTCCACATTTCTTACAATACTGAAGTGTTCATATGTTCATTCCCTCAGATATGTCAGTTGAGCAACATAACATTGTATCAACAAATGTTTTTCTCTGGAGAGCCAAGACTAAAAGGTTCATGAATAATATTCAGTATTGAAGACAGGTTATTGATTGTTACCAAATTGTTCAATGGATGAAATTACTATTTCGTATAAGTAATACATGTACAGCATGTTTGTATTTTATATATTTCACTGAATAAGAATCCACTACATGAATCATTAAATGTAGTGATAAAATGTCCCTGTTGAGAGTAATTACGTGAGGTAGGCAGGTCTGCTTTGTGTGTGACTAAAAAGGAATCATGTAACAGCTGTTTATGTATATGTAGATAGATCTATGTTTACATCTGTTAGTATATAATCTGAGAGACACCCATTGTAATATCTTCCTAAGATAATTTGAGAGCTTCTATCTTGATGATAAATCTTGTATCAGGGTGATATAGTAGCAAACTCCCCCTTCATGTGAATGTGTTCATTAGTATGTTTGTGTTTTACTGTATTTGATACATGAATGATACAGACCATGGACTTCATCCAGTTTTTCAATATACCAAATTGGTTATTTGTGATAGCAAATCATATAATGCACATTTTCAGAAATCCTTTGTATTTTCCAGCCAGAAGATTATGATCATGTTCGACGTTATATATCGAATCATTTTGATGGTCAAAGTTCCAGACACAGTACCCCTCAACCTGGTACCTCATCAGCTTTTATGAGACCAATGTCAAGGTAAACTGAAGATATTTCATGTACACGTTTATTTCAGTTAATACTAGTATGCACTATGTTTAACACTGAGATTTTAACAAATTTATAATGTACTCGGGTTTGTATGTAGCACACTTATATTGTGATTTAGTTTTGTTAAGATCAATTTTTGCTTGCCAGGACAATTTGTTTTACCCCTAGCATCTGCTTAGACAAAAACTTGATCATATGAACACTAAGAGATATAGCTTTATCTTCTACATTTGTGTAATCCTTTTGAGAGGACCTTTCACTGGGTACCCTGGACTTTGGCATCATAGTTTTTGTTGTCCTTGTCCTTAGACAAAAACTCAAACCTGGATCATAACTTTAAAACCTTTTAGAGACAAGGTTTTAATATTTCATATGTGTATTCCCTGTGAAAAGACCTTTCATTGGGTACCAAATTTTTTTACCTTTTGACCTTGACCTCGAAGTTTGACCTACTTTTAAAAAAATTTAACCTTTGTCATAACTAATGAACAGTAAAAGATAGGGCCTGAATATTTCATGGGTGTATACTTTATGACAAGACCTTTCATTACGTATCAAAATTTTTTGCATTTTGACCATGACCTTGATAATTGACCTACAGACAAAAAACTTTTGCCATTTAAATTTTTGGTTGCTACTGGCAAGTTCTGTTGTCTTCTGACAACTCTAGTTATAAACTTGAATTTTGTATCCTTTTCAACTGTGAAAGAGAGGGGTTTTATATGTTTCATTATGTAGATTCAGTTTGACAGTCGTTTACATTTGGTGCCCTTCATTTAGTGGCATTGATCAATTTACTTACATTTTATTGTTGTAATATTTGATTGTCATTGAATACTGCGTCTAGTGTCTCTGAATGTAGGACCCTTTTCAATTATATTTTTGGTCAAATTTTAAAATCTTGTATGACAGATGCAACATTTTAAAAGTAACTCCATTCTAGCCAGCTTCACTGTCTTCTGACAACTCTAAATATTGTTCTACTGCCATGTTATTTTGCTTTTAGTCTTGATAGAAATATATATATTAGAAAAATTATGGAAATTTGAATCTGTTTTTAAAAAATTATCCAATTTTAACTTTCTATTATATCATGACCTTACAGTTGTTCATTGCAGATAATAAATATTAGAACATATATACATGTTATATTTTATTTTTCCATTGTGATGATATCTGAAGAAGTCAGATAAATGAAGCTTTAATTTATAAAAACTTTCTGTAAAAATTAACTAACTTTTGTATGATTGGTTTTTTTTTCTACAGAGGTTCTACCCCTTCCAAATCCAGCAACATCAGCCATCGTTGTTTTGGTGTCACTCGATCTGGCACACCGTGCCGTTTGTCCTCTCAACCTGGTTATCGTTTCTGTCATAAACATAGAAGAGAACTGAGTTGACATTAAGGAGACCATTTCAAAGCCATTCCTAGTCAAGTCTAAGAATCAAATAACTTTCTACCTTTTTGAAGTAGATAAAGATTTACATTAATATGTTTGATAAAAACCTTCTTTAAAAGACAATAGATATGTGTATTGTCATTATTTATTTGGTTTTCAATCCTAAATTACTGATAAATCTTGACAGTAGGACAAAATAGTTGCAAAGAATTGCTCATCTAATGATATGTTTTCAGTTAGTTCTATTACGACAGATTATTACCATTAACACAATCAGTAATCACCATAGTGAGATCAATTTTCTCTGTAGAGCTAATATGATGCCCACATTGAAAGAGGGTAAACTTTGTTTTAAGTATGTTGTATTAACATTTGTATAAAAGATGTAGAGGAAGTCGATAACAATTAAAATTAATAAGTTAATAATCATGCAATTAATCAAATAGCTTTGGCTAATGCTTAAATATTGTATTATTTCAAAGGTGCTATGCTTATTAATATATTCATGTACTGATATACATGTTAAAATTCTCAGATTCCTTCAAACTTAATATGTTATGTAGATATATATGATAATGTACATTTAATGACAGTTAAAATGGTATAAAAATCATGAATCATGAGTTGAATTCAAAATAATCTAATTAAATAATTAAAGTAGAAAATCTTAGAAAAATATGATTTTTTTCAAAATACATCTGCTTTGAATATGACTCTTTTGCAAGAGAGTCAAAGTTACAAAGACTTTAGAGAATCATTATTTAGATATTAGTTTTAAATGGAAATTATTAAAAAAGATTCAGTTGACATATATCTGTGAGTAATGTATTACTTTGCTTTAGGAAATATTAGAAATATTCTTAGTTTTTAATAGCATTAAACTTTTGAAAAGTGACATTGTTATCAAGAAACAAGAATAAGTAGTAAGTTATCAAGAACAAATTATTCTTGGATTCTTTATCATGTATTTGTTTGTCTCTTTTGGGTTTTTTTTTTTTAATTTTATTATTATTTTTATGTATATATAAAATTATCCCTGAATTTTTGTAAAACATTATTTCAATTATTTGCTGCTGGACTCCTTTTTAAATGGTTTGTAATAAGAACAAAATGTTTTCCAAGGCCAATGTAAAGCACAATTTTACCACATATATGTATTAAATTCAATAAGCTAAAGAATGTTGAATAAACAGGTTTAGTGTGAAATGCATTAGCTTTCTGTGAAAACTCTAGAACTAAATTGCTGAATTGTTTTTTTAGAAGCTTTTCATGTAACCTTTGATATAGATGTAAGGGTAATAACACTGATGCAGTTCGAAGTTTTATTCCCCAGTATTAAATCAGATTGATATTATTTTTGATCTGACGCTTTGTTTTATGTTTTTTCAAACTTTGGACTATAATGTTTGAGTTTGGAATAATTTCACCTAATATTTGGAGTGTATTTTTCTCTGGTAAGCACCTCTCGGTCGAATTGAAGTCTGCTTCTTCATGACCTTGATCTACAAAGCACAGAAAGGAAAACATACTGAGTTTGTGAGGCAACTATATTTATCACTGGGCATATAAATGTCCAGTTTACATTCAGTTGCTTTGAAGTAATTGAGTTTATCAATTATAAGAATGATATCTCTCATAAAAAAATTGTAATACATGTAATATATTTAAAGGGTTTGGTTATTTATTAGGCTTTAAAGGCTCTCTAGATTTTCAGATAAAGCTGAGCCCCTAAAATTTGCAACATTGAAATTACCTCCAATTCCTAACAGAATGGTTCTTGACAGGAGCATAGATTTTGCAAACACATATGGTTTGCAAATTCACTAAGTTCCATTGACTTGTTGTGTTTTGTAATTGTCCCCCACTTTTGCCAAAGCGTGGGGACATTAAATCTCATTCATCTGTCTGTCTGTCACAAAAACTTTAACCTTGGTCATAACATTTTAACTGTAAGACATAGGGCCTTCATATTTGGCATAGGTGTCCCTAATTGCAATACCTTTCCGTTGGTACCGAAATTTTTTTATCATGTGACCTTGACCATGACCTTTGACCTACTTTAATATAACTTTTTAACTGCAAGTCATAGGGCCATCATATTTAATATGTGTGTCCCTAATTGCAATACCTTTCCTTTGGTACGAAAGTTTTTTATCATGTGACCTTGACTGTGACCTTTGACCTACTTCAATGTAACTTTTTAACCGTAAGACGTAGGGCATTCATATCTGGCATGGGTGTCCCTTATTGTAATATCTTTCCGTTGGAACCAGAATTTTTATTATGTGACCTTGACTGTGACCTTTGACCTACTTCAATGTAACTTTTTAACCATAAGACGTAGGCCCTTCATATTTGGCATGTGTGTCTGTAGACATGCACAGCCATGACTATGTCACAGATCACTGCATGCTCACTGATAGAACCCCTAAAGCGAGGGACCACAATTCTCTGAATTTGCTTGTTTTGAAAATTAAGTTTATTAATTACACTGTGTTTTGTTCTTATGTTATGAAATAGATGTGGGAATAAAAGTTTTGATGTGTTATATTTATTTCACATGTTTGATGACTAAATAAAGATGAAAGAGAATGGTGGATTTATGTTATTTCTTTGTTTTTGTTGAAATACTAATGATACTTTACAAGGATGATCCAATGTTGTAAATACTAAGAAAGAAGTTATGCAAGTCATTCCGATCCACACCTTTCTGGCCTATGATTTAATAAGTGTTTAAGAACAAAATCTCAGGATGAAAAATGTGTGCCAGTGGTTAGATCAGTAGACCATCACATTTGACAGTCTCTGATTTTTATACAAATGTATCGCCTGCAAAGTATAGCAACACCTTGTGATGACGATGTCCATCAGATTCACTTTTGTGGACAACATTACTTTAAATAGGGACGTGGTTCTGATGCCCCGCATTGATTGATTCATTGAATTAAAGCCACAATCGTTAATGGCAGTCATGGTAATGACAGACTTGTGATCAAGGGCAATGTCCTAGTGGAACAGCATACCTTTATTGAGTTTTCCGCGGCGCTCGAGTTCAATATTTTTTTCTGCAGTTGCCTCAAAAGTGATGCATAGAATGTGCCTTTGATTGTTTGTCCCTTTTGGAGATAATCTACCTTCAGCATCCCACAAAACCGAGGTCATAACCTTTCCAGCCGATGGAATAGTCTTTGGCGGGGTCAACCAGAATGCTTCTATTGTTTAGACTGTTGTTTGGCTTCTAGTGTGAAATGATGGACCCACGTTTCACCCATACTAACACATCTCAGAAGAAAGTTAGCAGGATCTACCTCTAAAAGGTTCTGATTAGCACGTGACAAAGTGCGCCTAGTATGCTTCTGATCAACTGTCTCGGTACCCAACGGGCTGAGAGCTTTCTCATTGCAAGATCCTCTGTCAGAATGGCATGTACCTTTTTTTGAGAAATGCCAGCTGTACTGTATATCTCTCTGTAACTAGTCTTTCAGTCATAACAATATCATGGACTTTATTGACCATTTCTGGGGTTGCAATAGTGGCAAGCATTCCAGGACGGGGGACATCCTAAAAGCTCTGTCTGCCGCCCTTAAATTCCGCTGCCTATCTTTTTACTGTAGAATATTAAGGGGCATCTTTCCATAGTGTTGTTAGTATCTCAGTATGGATATCCTTAGGTGCTAAACCTTTGTTATGCTAATATTGGATCACTGTTCTTTCACCGATTTTGTCCACTTAGCAAAAGTCACTTGCCTTGTTTACTTTAGAGTGCTACCTCGCTTATATCATCTTGTCAAAATGACACCAGTCTTCAGGTACACGACCTGAAATAATCAGGGAATAATACGACTGAACATAGAAAACCCTGCTAACCTCTTTCAATACAAGGCTCACAACATATCCAGTGGTGGATTTAGAGGGGGCGGCCCCCTTTTCGCCACATATTTACTAGTAAAAATCCAGATTTGGCACAAAAAATGGCCCAGTAGTTTGGCTAATACACATGTGCCCCCCCCCCCTCCTTTTCGGAAATCCTGGATCCGCCACTGATCAATCACCCCCGTACCAATTGGTGCTTTTGTATTTT
The DNA here is from genome assembly GCA_035048485.1 of Pteria penguin. Lineage (NCBI taxonomy): Eukaryota > Metazoa > Mollusca > Bivalvia > Pterioida > Pteriidae > Pteria > Pteria penguin. The sequence goes on along the minus strand of CM068582.1, from coordinate 38,681,793 downwards.
ACATTTGTGTTCATTGCGGCAGGACCTTTCCAATGATACCATGCTTTATGATTGACCTTCGCTTTTGACGTAAATTTCAAAGAATATGTCTGTCCGGGGTTTTGTTCCAAATTTTCAAGCTAGGACTTTTATGTTTTGCATGTGTACATGTTCTTTTTGTGAGACCTTTCCATTGATACGAAACTTTGTGACCTTGACCGTCAAGTTTGACGTAATTTAAAAAAGTTTGTGACATTAGCCTTCACTTTCAAATTATAGGAGTTAGTGTCTAGATATATAATGTGTGTTCCTTGTTGCAATATCTTTCCGTAGATAATATAATTTGTTACCTTGACCTTCACATTTGACTTCATTCAAAAATAATTAACATTGTCTTTCACTTTTGAAACATAGTAGATGGAGCTTTGATATATCAGATGCGAGTTCCTTGTGACAAGACTTTTGGCATCATCTTTTTTTACCTAGTGACCTTGACCATTAACCTTGACCAGCCTTAAAAATGCCTTTTTCGAGAATTTTTTTTTACCTCTGGGGGCATAGTGTTTAACATACTTCACATCTTTTATCTTTACAAGTATACTTTGTTACAGTTTAATTTGACAAAAAAAAAGAAATTTATATTTTATGCTCTATATTTTGTTTCATGTGCAGTTTTAAAAGCAAATCTTGACAGAAGGTCAAATTCAAACTAAAAATATCTATTGAACGATAACTTCTCAGGTTGATTTTTCATTCATAATAAGAAATTTGAAATACATATTTAATTAAGGCAATCCAACTCTATATAAAGTAATTTTAAATCGTGCTTCTACAGGCACACTGGCAACCTGTGAAAGTGCATGTACAACATTAGTATTGCCCGAAGAGACCGAAATTATGATAGATATACATATATAACAGACACCTTTGATTTTCAAATAACTTTATTGTATGATATGGCAAGTTATAGGTATGTACACAAAAACATAATGGTAAAATGTTGTATATAAAGCAATAAAGCAAATAGACTCAATTTTTTTCTTCAATTTTTATTATGGTAAAAAAAAATACACATATCGTTGTACTATATATACATACATATGCATGCATACTATATATACAATATATTACATCCCTGAATAATTTCATACTGACTGTACGTATATAAAAATGAACACATTTCTTATGAGATTTTAAAGAACGTCCAGCGTTGTACATAATGAAAATGAAACAAATATACTACAATGTGTTTTTATGTAAAACGGTACTTCACCGAAATATTGTGAATGCTGAGTTTATTTTTCTTTGCTTTATGTCACTTCCCTTCGGAGGACTTTTAAGATGTTTAAAACAGAAGAGCCTGTTTGCGCTAAATATATAAGGCCTGCGTACCTCAGCGAAAATAACGTTTTACACCGGAGTGCCCCTATAATTCATGAATTCGGATTTGTTTTAGATGATGTGAAACTTGACTGACTTCAAAGATTTTCAGTGGATCAAGAATGTACAAGTAATGAAACTAAGGATGAATACCATTTTATACTTATATATCCCATGTATACTAATTTGAGGTCAGTCTTTATCACACGTAATTATTGGTTTAAACCATCAATGTTTAAATTGGTACAATTATTGACAGTTAAAATCAAAACCTCACTTTGCAACTTGGCAAAGTATTAAATTAATGCCACGAAGTTGAGAATTGGACATTCATTTTGTCTCACTTCCACAACTTTGAGCTGTAGTGCTCTATATATAGTGCTGTGTGTGTGTGTGTGTGTGTGTGTGTGTGTGTGTGTGTAGGCGTGTGTGTGTTATGATGATACGTAAGGCTAAAAGCAAATTAACAATATAATACAATACGCCATTGAAGTGTCCATGGAGTTTGCATGAACATAATTATGCCATTCTTCATACTCTTAATTTTTTGAAGATATAAAGAGTATTTATTCATTCATTCACTCCTTCATTCATTCATTCATTGATTCATTCATTCATTCATTCATTCATTCATTCATTCATTCATTGTACGATGGGGTTTAACAGTATAGAATATAACAAAACAATAATTTACAACCTTTTTTCATTCCCAAGAAATATGCTTTGGAACGAAATATGAAAATGATACATATGTATTCTAATTAGCATGATCAAATTTGATTTATGAAAACCACGCGAACACAAGAAAATACGTAGTTAACAATTTTGTTCAGGACACAATATGTAGTAGTGCTATACACAGTTTATGCTTTGTGCCAAGATGACGGATAAGCATGAAACCGAAACAAAGATGCATACAAAAGCAATACCAGTCTACTAAGGATCACAGTGAACTTCCCAGTAAGAAAGTGAGATCAAGTGCCCAGAGAGAGAGAGAGAGAGTAATCATCCCCTGCTTGCAAATGCTGGCAACACACGTCAATTAATTCTAGTAGAAACTGTAATATGTAAGCTACTGTCTACCTTACAACAGACTGTTCATGTCAAAGTTCAAGTATAAATGAATTTTAGTTGACCTGTTCACATGCAAACTAGAAATTTATTCTTGAGGTTTCTTCCTATTTGAACTTAAGAACATTTTTAATACTGTCGATTTCATAATCTACTAATCATACTACACGAAATTAGCATGATGATGATGTATAGTAAAAGCATGCCAAACCGTGGAAGAGTAATGAAAACATGAAAAACATACAATCCACAGGAATATAAGTATTATGATTTAGTGGTATGAAATCCGCTGTCCTCAAAACTTTTTGTAACTATGGATTTTCTCTCTGTTTCCTCCTCATTTTCTGTCTGGGGCCTCATCTCTCCTTCACTGTATGATACATGGCTACTCGGAAGAGATTCAGTTTTATGGCTGTAGTATGCTTTATCTGTAATTCATAAAAGGGAAATATGTGATATATTATAAAAATGTCGTTTATTAGCATTTCGCTCTCATAGCAAAAACATCTAATGCCTTGTACACTAATTTGACCTTATGCGATGCACCCACTAAAAGTGGAATTGTTTGACGTGATAAAGTAAATCATGATACGGAATCGCAGTGCTATGTCCATCCGGGTCTCCAGCTGAGTGGAGTGAGCTATTGTTATAGTATGCAGTTTGTCGTCGTTAGTGAACTCTTCACACTTTCAATGTCTTCAGACCCACCAAAGGAAGTTGATGAAACTTGATATGGATGAAATACTCAAAGTCCCCTTCAAGTGTCAAGTGCTGGATCCTGGGTGGGGGACATTTGCCTAATAGGGCACCCTTCTTTGACAAATTTCATACTTCAAAGAGTAACAAACCGAATACACTACAGTGATCTAGAAGTGTTGTTGCTTGAGGTTCCTGAAATCAAACATTTTTTTCACATTTTCGTGTATTTCTTTAATCTTCACAAGCTGCATATAAAGCGTTTTTTTTATATCTTATCTGATCTTATTGAACTTAATCTAACTTAAAGGAAACGGAATACAAAAATAATTGTTAAAGAGTTTAAAGAATTTGGTATTTTTGGAAGGGTGTGGATATACTGTATGTAGGTAAAAAAAAAAGCTTATTGGACTTTTTCATAACTGATGGAAGAATTTTACCGAAACCTGGTAGGGATACAGTATTCAAGGACCCCTGCATCTGTAATTGTTTTGGACAGATCCGTCAAGGAATGGATCCCGGGTGGGGAAACATACATGTGTAACCAAGATGGTATCCGGTACTGACACACTTCTTCAAACTGGCTATATTGATCGACAACTTGAATGCCCCAGAGAGATTGAGGAGGTTGTCTTAATAATTGTCGTCGTTTTGGTTCAATTTCGAAATCATTTGTGAGTGTGTATGCATGTTTATGTAAGTGTGTGTGTCAGGACGTGTGTGTATGTGTGTTTGTGAGTGTTTGAGTGTGTGTACATGCGTGTCTTTTCAAAGTCTTTTTTAAACATTTTAATGTCATTCTTGTTTTTATATATAAAGTAATAATAAGGGATTTATTCGTTAACTTTAGCTAGAAAATAGAAAATTTCTTGATTTTTATGATTTTTGCATTTTTGACAGAGACAAGTTGTAGCATGCTAAAGAGCAGAGGGTCTCACTCTACTCAAATCAAAAACTTTCTTACGCCAGAAAGATTTTTAAATGTTTTGCAGCAGTCAATGTATTGATAAAGCTATTTTATGATTTTAAAAAATCGTATAAAACTTCTTTCCTTATCTTTTCCATTTAGTTGTGTGTCATTGTCTTGGTTTATTCAATGTAGAGAAGTATTCATTTGTTGTCTTTAATTCGAATCTGCGTATTTCAAGATCTCTTTGAAAGTTTTATGCCAAAATCAAATTTTCTTGATTTGTGAAAGAATTTTTCGTTATGTTTATTTAAACCAGCAGTTTGTTCAGTTTTTATTCCAATCATTTTGCACCAAAACCAGCTGTAGAAAATTCGTTTGTGAAAATCATAAAAATCTATGAAATTAGAGAGTGACTTAATTTTTTCCAATTTCATTTTCTTAAGGTTAATGAATTTGCCTTTTACTCCTCCTGAGGTCTCACCTCGATTTTATTGGGGTTCGCATTTGTCTGAATATGACACTATACACAATATTGTCCTTTTATTCCATGGGCTATGAGATATGGTTTACCCTTCGGTACTTCTTTGATTTTTACTTTAGTTTAATATGACCTGCACTGGCACATTTAAGGTTGTGGTGATTCAATGTTTACAGTCATTTCTTAGTTGTTTAAAACAAGAGAATATATGTATTTGCAATTTTTTCCACGAGGTCATTTGTTGGTGAATAAGCAAACTTTGCTCAGGTGAAAATGAATGGACCTTTGAAAATGAGGTAAACATACAGGTTTTTAACAGGACTAAGTATTTCCTTTATGACTGACTGATTCACCATATAGCTCGTAACATACAGATGACACCGCACACATCAGATAAATGTACGATTAGATGTATAAAATGTGTCACAGTCATAAAACATCAGAAGAAGGGCATAGTTTAACGTAAGTCAAACCTTCAACGTTAAAACATTTCATAAGTTCACACTGCAAAAAAGAGTAACTGTGAGCATAAATGCGAAAGTAACTGAGGCTAGATACACGCATGCGCAACGCATATCACGATGAGCATTTATACTAGAACATCTAAGATAAGACAAAGTTCTATATGACATGCAAATATTCCTGGACATGATTGACTATCTATTGTATATATACCTGTTTTGTGAAATGAATCTATGGAGTTTGGTTGCGAGTTATCGCCCTGTCCAGATATGTTGGATTCGTCAGAAGGGTATGCAACCGGATTTTTCTTCTCTGTCAAGGACTCTATGAAATGATGAATGAAATATTACAATCCTCAAGATATGGAAGTAATAAGTAGTAAGAATATGTTCTGAAACATTTTATAAACGTTCTTTTCGACAATTCTTCTTTCATTTTGATGTTACTTTTGTTGGTCTCGAATAAACGTACAGTTTACACCAATTGAATAAAAAAAATGTCTACACCATTTCGTTTAGTAATGGGATGATGACTCTAGACAATGTTTCTAAATGATGAGATATAATCATCTGACAAATACTATCAATTCTGCCTTGTGTGTATAACTGAGGTCTCTGCATATTTTGAGTATGTGTGCTTTTATTCCTAATGCGAGTTGCTCTACCTGTTTTTGTAGATGATGATGCTAATTGCCATGGATGTACACCTGGTTTTTCCGACTCTGGGGAAATTGGTCCACCGGAATTAAATGTATTTCCCAGAGAAAGTTGACTTCTGCTGCTCTTATCAGCAGTAACAGTCGGAGATGAACTTAAATTTCTTTTTTCCGTTTTTGATGATGATGACTGCTTTGCATGATCCATATGGGAAGGTCCGTCGGTTTCCAGGGTGCCTGTGTCTGTCATTGGATCTACAGAATTGTTATCCAAACTGAAGAAGAGAAATCAGAAACTAAAGGTAATAATTACAGAGAACACCGTCAATTCTCGCACGACCATAATACTCGTAAAGAGGAGCAATTTCTTCATTATCATAATAAACTGACAGCAGGATCCCTATGTACATTTATATCATAAACCACTACATGTCTATTTTATTGATGTGAGTTTCGTTATAACTCGTATCTGTTTACCTTTGTTTCTTTGCCAGAATGTCGGCTAATGTGGTGTTAACGTCTTTATTATTACAATTGTCCCCACCACATGATCCTATGGCGCTCTCATCTACGTTTTCGTTATCATTATTTTCGTTTATCAATCTGTTCTCACCCTCGGAAGCATTGCTGATATTTATTTTACATTCATTCTCCGTTACATCTCCACATTGTAGTGGAATAGTCTCTTGGGGTCTGTCCTCATTCTCCCATCCATTTCCAAGATAAATCCTCTCTTCGTCGGTATTCACATCTTAAGAATTAAATCCAAAAGCATTGAAAAGAATGTGACTTGTATTTGCAGCTCAACAAAACATTTAAGTTTATAAGCGCATAGCAGTTATGATACTCTTCAGCAATATGTGCAACTATATCACCTCATTTGCATTAAAATGAAATTAATGAAACTTATGGGTGTAACTAGTACAATGTGATATTCACAACGCGCAGCTAATGTAACCTCAAAACGGACATGAGTCGGGTCAACTCAAACATTAGCTTTTGACATTACATTAGATTAGATTAGATTAGATTAGATTAGAACATAAAAAGGTGTTCCGGGTGCTCTTACCACGTGTTCGTATATTACATTGATGGATGTCGCATATATCACTGAGTTTTCGTGGATTTATTGCTCATGAAATTTTATCATGTCTTAGCAGAATTTATGCTGTTTAGATTTACATTATAGACCAACAGTCTTTTCAACATTGGAAATCCCGTTGTTATAATAGATACACTCTAATTCAATCACCAAGTGTTTATATAACCGTCTTTTCATAAAACTCCGAGAAATATTTGTGTCTATTTGAATTTGTGACTATTCTTTCTTATAAAATATGTCCCCCATAAAATAATTACGCACATTCAAGGAGAGAATTTACCTATTGCGCGAAAGAAGTGTCGTCTGCTTGGCTAGTCAAGCCCAGCATAAAAGGATTTTATACATTTCATACCCGATAGAAACATGTAATCAACTTTGCTATTCATTGATACAAAATTTAACCTTACTATATGGGTTGCGTTTTCTGTATATATAAAATGTAACACCCACTGCCAGTGTCACTAGAGCTGCTAGAACTGCGACGCCTAAGAAAACATTTCTGAAAATACAAAATAGTATCACAGTAAAATTAAACGTCCTAAATATCACCCTTTTAGTCAATGACTTATTTTCTTATGAGAAGGTTCAGATTGTAAAACAACATTTTTGTTTGATATTGTGCGTTTCTCGCATACAAATTGACTATTCTAAAGTGTATTGAGGTCACGCAGTCTTTTTTCACATCTTGATTTGTAAACTATCTACTTCAATTTGTTAAAGGTACACATTAATCTGTAAAATTCACATTTCCATCTATTTTTATCCGTAAAATCGTTACCGATGATAAAGTATTTATTTTCATTTTATTACACAATTTATAAATATCTCCTGTGTTTAAAGAAGGCGTTTTTGTCTGAAAATTTTAAAACTGTATGACCCGAATATTTGCGATAAAACACATAAGGAAAATAAATCTGTTATTTCAGCAGGTTGCGGAATCTTAAAAAAAAAAGAAAAGTGTACAGGAAAGATAATTTTATCTTTATTGCCAACTTCCCTTTTTTGTGTAGCAACATACCATCCTCTCCCGCACATGGCGTCTTTATTTCACAACTTAAACGCTATGTAAGGGCATGCTCTAAATACGAAAATTTCGTCTGGAGAGCGAGGCCTCTTACCACGAAACTACTCTCACAGGGATACATTGAGGAACGTTTGAAAATATCATTGAGGACGTTTTATGGTCGATATAGGGATCTAATGCAAATTCAGATCTCTTTTTCAAAAATGTTAACTGATATTTTGGGATCTGACCATACAAACTAACTATCTTAACTTTTTGACTACACTTGAAATGACATAACACGTACATGTAAAATACGAAAGTAACTGGTACATGTATATATACAGGCATTTGTTCACTTGCATTTCCGACACCGGAATTTCAGTTAAACAACATTTCATGCCTTGAATAGGATAATTTGACTTCGTGTTCTTGTCTCCTTCATGTGTATATTTATGTATTTACTTCCTCGACTCGAAAAGTTGTTGCAGGAATTTTGCTACGGTTGTTTCATACAGCCAGGGGATGTTTACTCTCTCACCTCGATTTTATCGGGGTTGTCTGAATATGACTCTATACACGATATTGTCTTTTTTATTCCATGGACTATGAGATATGGTTTACCCTTCGAGCCAATCATGAATACAAAATGATTTTAGAGTTGTCAAAATTATTTTTAGTTTGATTTTGTTTTTCTTCAACTGTAAACTTTAAATCAAGACGCAAATGCGGAGACTACTGTGTGAAAAAACTGGCTATTTGGTCATTTTAAAACTGGAAAAGTATGAATGATTTTGCCCAGATATAAACCACACCAAAATTTAATTATTCCCGATTGAGGTTTGAATTTTAAACAAGTTTAAGTTTGAAACATTAAAGTGTAAATTTAATAAATTAAAACGATTTAAGTGTAAGTTTTACAGATCATAGGGTAATATTTATAGATTAAAGTGTGAACGTAACATATTAAAGCGTAAAAAATTACAGATTGATCTAATATTTACAGATGGAAGAGGAAAATTCAGAGAATTAAGAATAAACTTACAGATCAAAGTGAACAATTTACAAATCAAATTGTGGAAAATGAACAATAAAAAAGTTTCAATGTGCCCCTAATATGTTACCACAAGACGATTCCCTTTTCTCTGGTATTCTCCCAGAGGGATCGCTGCCTTCTTTTTTCTGGTGTTAGTGGGACTTCAGAGAAATGCATGATGGCAAAATAATTTTTATTGCAATTTGTTTGAGGTTCACCGAAAATTTGTTTAGTTTTCCTGGACTGTGGGTCGCAATGAACGTTCTGAATAAAAACCGCAGTAACTGTGTAGTTAACCACCTCAACTGAGAGATAATTGTCACTTTAAATAAACGTCCTGAATAGGTGCCACAACGGCAATGCGTAGTCTCCTAATGTGCTTTTAAATTCAAATGTCTTTTCCCATATTTCTTGATTATTTTTGTTATATTCTATAAATAATTTTCGAACTGTTTTCCATTCAATTCGTCTTGGGTCGATTCTTTTGTGTAGAAGGAAGATCTCTCACTTATGATCAACCTTTCAATATCTCTTTGCCAAGCACTTTTAAAACGAATATGCAATGTGTTTGACGTTTTAGTCAAGAAGAGATACGAAATATTGCTCGTGGCTGTTCAGAAACAGATGGCTGAAGTTTAAATGTACAATCCATTTCTTAAACAGTTTGAGGTGATCTAAGACTAAGGCGACGTTTGTCCGTCGAGTGTTATCATAAAACATTTACATTTTCTCTCTTTCACACACATCATTTCTAACGTTGACTATATGCATTGTATATCAACAACTTTGCATCAATTATTATTCAATGTACTCACAAATTTTGCCCTCTCTCTGCCAGAATTCCCATCGTATTCGTTTGCATATACCTTATTGTGGTATTCTTTATGGTCACTGGATTGTAACTTGAGAATGTTGTGACTGACATTTCTGTTGTTGGGTTTCTTGTTTCTGAAGATAATAATTTTTCATTTTTCATTTGACGATTTCTCTTATATATTTCTAACAAGAGGCCCAAGTGGGCCTATATCGCTCACCTGAGTACCTAGATGATCAGTCATGCAGGAAGGAAGAATTCATTTATTTTTGCATTACACAAATGTTGAAAATATGTCAAATTTTATTTCGGACCAGAATAAAAAACAACACTTTTTTGCACATCTATTCAGGTGATTTTGATATTAAGCATTTGCTTTGTCTCTGCAAGATGTGATTCAGGGCAACAAGTTAGTCATTTTCTTTAGGTGGGACCTTTTGTTGACTGATTTCAAGTCTGGGTCATGAACAACAATTGTTTCAAATATTGTCCAGATCCAATTTAAAATGGCCTAATTTCATATGTTGAGAAACATCTAAAAACTTTTATTTAGATGTGTAAAGAAATGAAAAGAAAAATCGACCACAACTGGATTTGAACCGTTCCTCTAAATATTTTAATCACCAAGTGGTATATGTACCATTGTGCGACAGTTTTTAGACATGGTTGCATTATCTGTTGACCAATTTGGATGAAATGTACAAAATTGATAGGAACCTATAGTACTTCTTGTATACCATGTTTTATTAAAATCTTTCATGTGGTATAACAGCAGAAGTTAAAAATGTGAAGAATTGTCCCTATACACCCTCATTTGGAAGTCTTAAAAAATTCATAGAAAATCCAAAAATTGAAATATTGATAAAATTCTTTCAAATTAACATTCCTTACCATAATTATGATCACAATGGTCCATAAGAATTCATCATTATCAATTTACTTGGAAATATGACACTTTTCTGCATTGAAAAGTCCAAACAAATGTCGAAAAAAATTCTAAAATTTGATTTTGGAAGGGAACCAAAATGACAATACGTCTTCACTCATCCCTCTAGATCATTTCTATGCATTCTGTTTGTCTCTGTATACAGCCAGTATGAAGAAGAATATTGTCAAAGGAGGGTACTCCTACTTTTGACTATGGTGGCGCAACCTGTAAAGAGGTCTGGACGAAAACAACAGAATTTGAAGGAGATCATAAGTGATTTATTTCTACCAAGATTTATTAAAATCCTTCCTACAGTTTTACAGAAAAAGTTGAAAATGTGAAAAATGGCCACCCGCCCCCCCCCCTTTTTTTTTGGAAGTCGTAAAAAACTCATTAAAATCCAAAAATTAATATATTTATACAATTCTTTCACAATAATTTTCCTTACCATAATTATGATCAAAATAGTCATTAAGAAATCATAAACATCAATTAACTGAAAAAATGGCACACACGTCAAAAAGCGTAAATTTCTATTTGATGGATCTTAACCTCGAACACAATTTTTGATAACCCATCTTTATAGATTGCCCCATTTATGCACTGGTTCTGGAGAAGATTTTTGAAGAGGGGTACCGTTTTGGGCACTTTGGCCCCGCCCTGGATCCACCCCTGAGAGAATCTGGACCCCGAACACAATTTTAGTAGGGGACCTTGAGTACATCATATATACAAAGTCTGATCTAAATCTGCAAAGCAGTTCCAGAGAAGAAGTCGAAAATGTTAAAAAGTTAACGACGAACAGACGGACGGACGACGACGACGACGGAGGACGGACGGCGCACTAAGACTATAACTCACTTGAGCCTTTGATTTTTTTTAAACTTAAGAATCCCCGTTGAAAAAAATGATTTGACTATTTTAGCATGAATCCTGATTAGATGTTTGTAGCATTTCGTGTATGTACTTTTCCGTGCTTGTTATGGGCAGACATACAGACTAAAAGTAGTACTTATGAAAAACGTTTTACAATTGAAACTGTTATAGGATTCGCAATTGATTTTTTTTTCTCGATATTTTGATATATAATCCATCATTTAAATGTTATTATTGAATTAGTCTTTAAACAAGTCTTTGTTAACAAACAAAAACCCGATAAATAAAAATGTATTTTTATTTCTACACATAATAGTTACATATTTATTTTCAAACTTAATATTTCATAATGGACCTTATATTTGAAATATAAGGAGTAATAAAAATTTATTACCTAAGGCTTGTACGAAGGTTTCTAAAATGGAATGAAATAGCTGCTGAAATCGCTAAAGCCATATCAATTTGATAAGTAGTTCGTCGGATTTCCCGGTCCTAAAACTGCTATTTCTAAAAGTTAATGCTATTGTTTTGCACGCGGTCCTGTGTTTTTCTTTTATTCCCGTTTTCAATTTCTATCATCCACCTACTATAGATCTACAGCGATAATGGTTCTCATCCGGGCTTTTAAAAAACCAAAACAAAGATTCCATTATTAAATTATAGGAGTGTTTAACAAAGTTTATTTCTTCCAATACATACCAATATTCATATACATGGCCATGTTTTTAACATCACAATGTGGCTTAGCGGTAACTACTGGTGTATTCATCCTCTACGCCACCGCCGCTATATGAACTGAGGCGAAAATCTACTATCATTCAAAGTAAAAATAAACCTTTTAGGAATCTTTGACCATGATAAACCTGTCTCCCCTGTTATGATAAAGTTAGACTCGTCGTGTTTATAAATATGGGCAATATTATCGCTGTAGACCTATAACAAGAATCAGACGTGTGGATGATTCAGACTACATATAAACAAAACGGCGAATTTGACACATACCGGAGATAAGTTTATGTTGCCGATCGTTTTCTTAATGTTTATATTTGCTTGATATGTGTTCCATTTGATATGTGCTCCATTTGATACTGAAATCCGTACCGTAGAATCGTGCCGGCCATTCCGTATATCAAAACTGTAAGTTTATGCAACCGAAGAAATTGTGGTCTTATCATCCAGATAAGACCACGACTTGAGGCTAATCTGAACTGTATGAAGGTATACTAAAATATATCCCAGCTATTAACAAGTCATTTATATCAAATAGTGACGGGGAAACTTCTTCGGTGACCCTATTCAACTACATGTTTTGTGTTCTAATTAGATTAAGTTATTTGGCTGAGTTGCGAGGCAAAAATCCGGTCTATGAAATGGTGATGTCTGTCGGTCGGTCTCTGTCAACAATTTGGTTTCGATGTTATGTTAAGGTTACTTTTGGAAAAAAAACTACATGGTTTATCATTTTCATATTTCATATATAGATAGATCTTGATTAGATCTTTCAAACACTGTATAGATTTTTTACCTTGCCAATTTAAAATCTTTGTTTTTATATGTTGAAAGGGCTATAATAATTATAGAATCATTTATAGAAATGTTGACTTTAATTTTGTAAGACATATATTTTGTGCCAATAATCATTTGGATTTTGACCTTGACCTTTGACCTTGTCAGATAAAACACTTTATGGATAGGACTATGATAGGATCAACAGTAGGAGTATTGACTTACATTTGTAATGAATGTACAAATCTATATGTAATAGTATTTTTATTTATATATAGTTAATATTTTGCCTTTGAAGCATAGTCCTGAGCACTTTGATCATTTTGTCCGTCATCTGTCTGTCCATCCCTCTGTCTGTCTTACTTTTGTCCTAATTATGTTCATGGGCTACACATGCTCCTTGGAAAATCGCTGATAATTCTGTTTTAATATTTATATGAAGTAATCATATATATGTTTTTAATCATGTGTAAAATTTATATTTATATTTATGTCTCATCATTTCATACCATGAGCAGGTAATTTGACTCTGTGTTCTTGTCTCCTTCATGTGTTAGTATCTGTATATTTATGTAATTACTTTCTCGACTTGAAAAGTTGTTGCAGACTTTTACTACGGGAGTTGTATGCAACCAGGGGACGCTTGCTCCTCCCTGGCACCTGGTCTCACATCGATTATTGGGGTTAGCATTTGTCTGAATATGACACTATACACAATATTGTCCTTATATTCCATGGACTATAAGATAGACTATGAGGTATGGTTTACCTTTCGGTACTTCTTGGTTTTTTACTTTCAAAATCTATATGTATTTTTACTTTTATATAGTTTTACTTTTTGCAATACACGTATTTTTGTTTTATTTTTAAATGGAGAGACCATGAATAAATTATTACTGATTAAAAAAGATATGTTCTTTAATACAATTCAATTTTGATGAATCATGTTTATTATTATATCACTTCTAAAATCCATAAGTTTGTTTTACATTCTATACTTTTATTTCATTTATTTATTTATTTATTTATTTTTAGTAATACATGTATTTTTCTTTCATTTTTAACACGAAGAGGCCATAAATGAATTGTTATTGTTTAATGTAATTTAAAATGGATAAATCATGTTTATGATAATGTCACTTCTAAAATCCATACTTATGTCTAACTTTTTATACTTTTATTTTTAAATATACATGTACTTTTGTTCCATTTGTAATATGGAAAGACCATGAATATATTTTTACTGTTCTTAATATAGTCAGTTTATTTAAAAGTACCAAAATAAACTGAAAATGAACAAAATATTTTTCTTCAGTCCTTTAATTTAAGTCTCGGTCCGGTTTTATAACATTTTAAAATAATAATAATAATATTAAATTGATATTTTGTATATAGATACATCTTAAGTACATCTAAGTCAAGTGCAAATTTGCTCATGGTTCAATAAATTCTGTCAGAGTTATTCCCCTTGGACTTCCTTGGAAAAATTTCTTAAAATTAGCAGGTTCCGCACATTATCTCTGGAACCAATAAAGATATTGAATTTATATTTAAGATACTGATACATCTAAAGGATATTTACCTCAAGTTCAAATTTGGTTATGGTTCAATAATTCTTGTGAGAGTTATCCCTCTTGGACTTAGAAAATTTCTTACAATTAGCAGTTCTTTCTCAGAACAGCTAGATATGTTGAATTGATATTTGGTATACAGATATATTTTAAGGATATCTAGATCAAATTAATAAGTTATAATGAGGGTACCTGTCATTTGCATATTTATTTTTATTTTGTTTTGCGTCAGTTAATACTGATGTCTAAGGCTTAAACAATATTCCTTGTTTCCTGTAACCCGACCGACCCCTCAAAAATGACGCCGACTCTGATGTTTTTTTTTTTTTTTTTTTTTTTTGCCATTTACAAGCGCCGCCATCGGTTTTCTGAAACTTCACATTGTTGTTATTTCCGGTGTTTTTAAAACAAATATGGCGACCCTCATGGCATCAAGCCTCGTCTTACATGATGAATTATGTTGAACAAATCCTTTTATTATACATTATGTATGTCCATCTGAATGTCAAGACATTTTCCATAGAAAAAAAAAAGAAAAAGAAAAGCCTACCTACCGACCCTATCTTATTAGGTCATGTTACAGAACACAAACGTAATTTTTTTTTGTCTAAATTAAATGAAGACGAATGACGTATCTTTTAATTATTAGACACAAACTTTTGATTGGAAAAACTTTGTGGGTGAGTATGAGGAGTAGATTCCCTCTATTGTAGTCATGTGAGTTATGTCCAAAATATGTTACAAAAATGACCGGGGGCGGGGTATATGCAATGTTGGCGTTGCGCTTTTTAAAAGAAAGCATTTGTTATGATGCTGAGGCACCATCTTATGATGGTCATTTGGAATAACACTAATTAACACACACAGTTTAAGGGCCCACTTTTAAGAATGCATTGTCATTTCATGATGTTTTTTTTTTTTTGTT
This sequence comes from Pteria penguin, assembly GCA_035048485.1. NCBI lineage: Eukaryota > Metazoa > Mollusca > Bivalvia > Pterioida > Pteriidae > Pteria > Pteria penguin. Next base: position 38,666,401 of record CM068582.1, on the reverse strand, counting down.
TTTTTGTCTTGGGTTTTTTTCTCCAATAGAATGCATACTGTGAATAAAGGTCTTATTTAAAACCAGAATGTTACATTACAACAACGAAGGAAGAGGTATAATCCTATACAAGATATGTGAAAACTACAAAAGATTTCTTAAATGTCCTTTTCGAAGGAGATCCGTTTGTGGATTGGAAGATCACATAACCAATTTGAAATGTCTCAGATAACAGAAAGATATCCCATAATTATCTGAATAGAGCATTAAAGATAACTATTTACGTTATCTTTACCTTGAATTGGAACTACTGGTATATGTGTCGTTGTTAGTTTTGATGGAGTCGGCGATTTTGTTGTTGAATGTATAAATGGAATACGGAAACATTCACCACACCCCTCTGACTCTTTGAAATGACCTGGCGGACATGGCTCACAAACTGGAAGAGAAAGTATCATGTTATTAATATTATTATTATTATTATTATTATTATTATTATTATTATTATTATTATTATTATTATTATTATTATTATTATAAGGAAGTAAAAGTAAGTAAATATATTTCATCTCGGATTGATTGATTGATTGATTGATTTTTGTTTTACGTCACACCACGAATATTTCACGTATATGGTGACGGCATCTGCCTGATGCGGGGCATACAAATTTTGACCTTTGCAACGGACCCATCCGAAGCAGTGAGGGATCTTTAACGTGCCATGCACGTTTTTTTTCATGCATACCACGACACGGGGCCTCGGTTTTTACTGTCTCATCCGAAAGACATGACACCGGCATGACCAGAGCGGGACTCGAACCCCGGCCTCCCGATCAGGAGTCCGACGCGATACCACAAGGTCACGCCGGCTTATATTTCATCTCAGAAAATTATATGTAACAATACATTTGATCAGAGAGCAATTTCTTCTTACTTCCTGTCTCGGGATTCATTGTCTCGTTTTTTCCACATATATTGAATTGCCTATTACAGACACAAGGATCTTTGCCGTAGAAGCAGTTACTGTTATCACATTGACATAATATCGCTTTTGGACAAAATGTAGCATCATTATTTGTATTCCTCGACTTCGGCTTCACATCTGCCAAAACATTTAAGTGTGTTAAGCGCAATAGCAAAACTAGAATAAAAATCTGTTTAACAAAGAGAAAACATCTCACCAAGCTGTATGACACCAATCTCAAAGGATATTTGCACAAAACATGATAATAGCTGCGGCCACTATACCGACTTTATGCGTAGGACGGTCAATTGAAGTAACAAACGTCACTCAATTGGTTTGGTTAACCGGTTTACGGGCTACCACCTTCCTACTCATCGCAAAACAGCACAATCAAAGGACACACACTTTAAAATTTATAAATAAACATCCATATAGAGAACAAGGATCAACAGGGTTCTTAAGAAGAGAGGTCATAAAAACATTTATACACCAAACGATTATAGAATAATATGTTGCTATCACAAATATGTAAAGCGACATTAACATAAGTAAACCGTACTCTGTCATCAATAGGAGTCCCGACTAACAGTCAGAGGGGACGAGGATCAGGACCTTGTCCCCTCTGAAAAGGTTTGGACAAAGCCCGTGATCGAGTCCCCACCGCCCTGTTGGTCAGCATGCAACGCTCAAGTAAAAGTCTGTATTGGGTTATAGAGGGACCGATACAAAACCTTTGGTCTTACCGATGATCTCGGGGTCATACTGTCGATATCGAAAGCGTTTGACACTCGTTAATTTGTACACTAAATCACCGTAGAAATTGGGATGGGAAATTCCGCTTAATACGTATTGTTGAAATGTCACATTTCCAGATTTAGATAAAATGTCTGAATAAGATATGTAAAATTAATCAAGAGTTTATCAAAGTTTATGATATCTATAACTCTGAGTAAGAAATTTAAAAGTAATCTGAGAATTTTTGGCATGAAATTCCAAAACGTTAGTGCAGACTCTAGCGAACAGAACCAATTGATTAATATAAATACCATATGATTGGAGTCTGGGGACATCGCCATCTAGATAAGGGAAGTTTACAATAGTAAATCCAACGTCGTGACGTTATCGTCTATGCTTGTATAAATATTGTTGTTAATAATTTAATCATTTTAATGTTCAAGTTCAAGAAAGATGTTACCTGATCAGAAGTATTGGCTTCGTTTAATTGAAGTTTAGGTTGATAAATGTCAGTTATGTGGTTTTCAAACTCAAAGCTACCGATTACTAAAATATCTTCAAGATATCTATAGGTGTAAACGAATTTATCGATAAGGTAGAAACGTTTAGAGGGTTTGAATGGAATGCATAAAGTCTATCTCATACCTATATAGAAATCAATCTGCTATAAGGGGAGTGCAGTTAGTGCCCATAAGAATCCCAAGAATCTGTTGAAAAGTCTCGCCATTAGATTGAACATAAATATCATCCATAAAACATTAAGGCATTACACAACCCAGTACAAGTCCAATGTTTATAAATATGATATTGTGGGTTTTTTTTAAACTCCAGATGTAACTGAAGTACAGAGGTATGGTTTAGACTCTCTGCTACAACACCAGCGTATGAGAGACAACAACTTGGTTTTGATTAAGTCATGAGGTAGAGAGATATATAGTGTCGAAAACTCAAAAGTAGAAACGTTATTTTCCTCAGAATTGCTCAAACGGACGTTTTCAATGACTTCGTTAGAATTTTTGATAGACCAAAAGTAATGGACGTTACTAATGATAAAAGAGCATTACAATACTGGTATCATATTGATGATACTGATAACATGGTCTTTAATTGCAGTAAGAGAAGAAGTAATATGTGTAGAAAGCAATGGCTAGAATTTGATATAAATCGTGATTTATATGGATTTTTGTGTAATTTGAGAATTTAATACATTGTTGGAAGATCTTTTTATGAATGCTTAAATTGAAGTCACACATAGCTTTACAATGTTCAGTGTATTTTTACACGTTCTCTTTTATACCATCGTTTACAATAAGTGCTTAGTGCTTCTTCAACAATATCTCGACTTTTGTAAAATATATCCTGGAAGGTTATCTATACTTTGGCCCTTTATTAAAAAACTGAACGTAGATATTTGTCAGAAATACAATTAAGATCAACTGTAATAATATCTCCCGCAGGTTGATAAATAAATTTAGAATTATTGCTGAACAGGACATTGAGACCAAGGGGTTATGAGGTTTGTAGTTGTTAAATCCAATAAGTTCATCAACTAAACGTCGTTTTTTTCATTTCAGATTTAGTTTCTCCAGGTAGTTTTCTAATGCTTTCAAAAGGTTATATATAAATTTAAATCTATAGATATACATTGCAGTATAAATTCTTTGATAAATTATGAAATTATCGTGATAATTATATGTATGTGACTCATCAGTTTTCTGATGATACATTAACAAAAGATGGATGTATTTATTACTTTTACACTGACCACTAGATATTTTGCAGTTCATTAGCTGATGCCAATAACAATGACTATATTCAGAACATTAACAAAGATTTTACTGCTGTATTACAAGATGTGTGAAAACATTAATATTTGCTTTTCCTATCACTGTAAAATGCATAATGTACATTAATTAATATCGTTACATTTGGATTTAACACATCTAGTTTTCCATAGATATTTTCTTTTCATACCGACTTCATAACAGGAATTATCCTCAGGTGCCTTGTAACAAGATATATTATCGGAGTCCCAATGTATCAAATCCGGTTGGACATACCCAGATCTGCATGGCACACATTTCAGCGGCTCGCAATTATTCTCACAATCAATTATTTCTTTACCTGCAATTTATGAAATATATATTTTTGTTGGTTGATTAAAAATGTATAAGATTAACAAACTTTTCTTTCATTCTTTCAATTTCAGTTCTATCATACACAATCTCTGTACATGTACTACTCTTCATAACGCGATTCTGTTTCAGTTTCGTTATATAGCTTCCTACTATTCGTTATTGCGCAATTAGTGAAAAGATAAAACATTATATGGCAGAAATAACCAATTTGACCCGCCTTATATGCTGAACTCTATTTAAGGAGTCAAGAATATCACCACTTGGGATATGATTTTCTGTTCTTCATATCTGAGCATGATATCCATTGCCACACGACTTAAGAGTATAAAAGATTCTCTAACTTAAAAAAAAAATATTATGCTATACAGGCCCTACCCTTCTGTCTGGTTGCGGTCACTACTGTCAATAATTCGGGGAAATATTAACACTCGCTTTTCGCATCTTTTCTGTCGTAACTTTTTTAGTACAATCTTGAAAGAAAGAATAAATCAGTTGTGGAAATATACCACTATCAGATACTGCAGCCTGAACCTGATACATAGGGATAATCATATTCACAACTTTGGTTACTTTTTATCGTTATGGTACACCAATCCTCTATATGTAATGTGTATATGACTGCCCTTTTCGTTCGATGTCTCTCCATATGAGTTTCGTTTCATATTGATGCGATAGGGGTTCTGCCTTAAAATCTGAACCTTTGACACAATTTTCTGAAACCATGAGATAGGGTTCACGAATAACACGATTTCCTGAACCATGACGAGGGCTCACATATTACACAATTTCCTGAACCAGTGGCCAGAGCTCACAATTTACATGTTTTCCTGAACCTTGAGGAGAGCTCACGGGTTACATAATTTTTGTGGAAGGCCTTGTATTTTGCCTAACTATAAAATTTCTCATCATAAGGCATATGAATTAAGAAAAGATTTTAATGGATGAAGTATATTTTTACAGTAAACCATGTCCTGCCCTAGATGACTCGAATTTCCATCTAACAGCAATACCGAGTAATGTTTAACACTAAACTGTACATTCTGTTCTAATATTACATTATATTACAGTGATGCTCCGTTAATCCGGGCTCCGTTTATCCGGAAAATCCACTTTCCGGACAAGAAAGTGCGGGAACGGATTTCCCAAATGATATTTTGATCCGATAATCCGGAAATCCGCGTTCCGGATCCGGACAAGGAAATATGGGTACGGAATTCCAAAGGTACATAAAATTTGCTCCGATAATCCGGACAAAATTTTGTTTTCCGGACGTAACTGTAGCAAATAATTGCAGTTTTAATTAATACACTGCTTATCTCCTCTCTGCGCCGACAGTTTAACGACGCGTTTACCTGGTCACCTACCTATGGTATGTTAATTAACTGACCGCTTGTGGTGTACCCGTAGTCAAACGTCATGTTAGCGGTCATTGATGATTGCTTTTAAATGTGTCAGTACACGCTCACGCCATGAAGATTACTGTTAGTTGA